>JAQISU010000343.1:600000-1055000 GCA_029339505.1 Unio delphinus
TGAGATCCTTTACCTTTACCTATTGTGTTCACATTAACAGTGAAATTAATGCAGCTGATACAAATGGAACACATCTGAACTATTCCTCAATTCATTTGAATTACACACCTAAAAAACACATATCACTTATGATGTCGTATGGAAACAGCTAGATTTTTTTAAGTGAACAACAATGCAGTAACAACCTGAAACATCTGATACAAAGCGATGTGCTCTTCAAAATAGTTCAAGGCTGTATTTGTTTAACGATGACTTACTTTGATGCTGCCATAATATTTTCCAGTTGCCGTGACAACACTTCTCTCATCTCATACGATCCTTTTGTCTCATGTTCAGATGCGGTTGCATCTCCACCAGCCTGACAACAAAAAGAAAATTTATTCTTTGTCTTCAACACTGGTGGCTGACAAATTCTACTGAACTCTTTTACACATCTTTGAAGTTTGCTGCATTCTTACTGGTTAAATTGTCTTAGCTAAATCTCTATAATGACCTCATCTACACACAGGGGTGTTAAAAAATTCTATCTGCCAAGATAGCTTTTCAGAGCATGTTATGAGAATGAATCAGCCAAGGTAGCTAGTCTTAAAACAATCTGTCAGCCAAAATAACAAGTCAGAAAGTGTAATAATAATTTGTCAGCCAAAGTAGTATGTCAGAGGGTGTTATAACAATGTCAGCCAAAGCAGCTAATCAGCATAACATGCAGTTCTACTTGAATTTGCATCATGAATCACTAACTATTGATAGACAGTATATTCCACATATCGTTGTATGACTCTCCCCTTGTTCATGACCCATATAGCATGATAAGCTTTAAATTACACATTTAGTAAAACAAAAGTTAAGTTTCCTGACTGAAGGAACATTGTTTCCATATCAGAATATGTTTACCTTGCTATTTTCTGTCACAAGATTTGCTGACACTTTCTCTGATTCTATTACTGGCTTTTCAGCTTCTTTACTTTCCTTGCTTTCTGTTGAGTGGTCTCCCTTTGTGTCGTGGTTATCTGCCCTTTCTATCCTGGCAAGCCTGGCATTCCTTCTTGTACTTTTGGGAGTTTCTAATTTCTTAACAACAGACTAGAGATGGGAATAAAATACTTCCTATCACATTTTTTTTTTTAAATGGTATTACAGAGCCACTATTGTGCTGATGTGCTGTTAAACAGGAACTTAACTTTTAATCGGCATTATACTGATTAAATTGTCATTATATTATGCTTGAAAATTATTGTAAATCAAGAGAATACACTGACTTCATGACAGAGACAAATCTACCAAGAATTTAATTTGCAAATTATACAAGAAAAATATGTTACATTCATAAAATTATCAATAATTGAAATGCCTCAAATATCACAGTTTAGAGATATAAAAATTTTTTCTCCAAAATCACCTTTATAAAAAAGGTTAATATTAACATTTAATCAGTCATTTACTCATAATCACTCATCAGAAAACAACAGATGAATAATCATTAATACTAATTATTTCATGAATGCGAATAAAGTGAATGTATTACTCTTCGATATTTACTGATACGCCTAAGTATGCCTTACACACTAGGAAAACCAGTCCTAACTATACCTCTTAATGCTGAGCCCAAAGCAAGGCAGCTGTTAGCTGTAGATCAAACCAAAAACCTCCCACATCTGAGGCAGACACTCGAACCACAAGGCCACCGGAGTGTCTGTGTGAGAGAGAGAGAGAGAGAGAGAGAGAGAGAGAGAGAGAGAGAGAGAGAGAGAGAGAGAGAGAGAGAGAGAGAGAGCAAATAATGCAATATATATTAAATGAGGCAGATTAAAAAGTGTTTAAAGATTTAAAAATTACATACCAGTGACAAGTTTGGGTTGTAGTTGTGAGGGAATAGAGATTCATCAACGCGAGCATTTTGCTCCTTACACTGAAAAAGAAAAAAAATGGGTGGCAAATATATGTAATGGAATGATGCAAGCCATTTCAATCATATTCATTTTCTAAACTGTCATATACATTGTGATTATCTAAATTGTCAGATAAATTCTAGTCACTAATTTAATTGTCAGATAAATTCTAGTCATTATCTTAACTGTCAGTCATTATCTTAATTGTCAGATAAATTCTAGTCATTATCTTAATTGTCAGTCATTATCTTAATTGTCAGATAAATTCTAGTCATTATCTTAATTGTCAGTCATTATCTTAATTGTCAGATAAATTCTAGTCATTATCTTAATTGTCAGTCATTATCTTAATTGTCAGATAAATTCTAGTCATTATCTTAATTGTCAGTCATTATCTTAATTGTCAGATAAATTCTAGTCATTATCTTAATTGTCAGATAAATTCTAGTCATTATCTTAATTGTCAGATATACTGTAAAGAGTATGACTTTATATGAATGGTAATAAATTATTTCTACTAATATATCAGGATAAAATATCATAAAATGGACAAATGCTGCAAATTTAGGAAACAAGTCACAGAATTACATTATTCTACTGGTGTGAACTTAGCTTTTGTGGGTGGGCATGAATGTCACATGCGATATAAAGATTAGCCATGATATATACCTGGGTGAAGTATAATTAAAGCATCTTTGGTGTTTCAAATATTTCAAACCAGACATAGAACAAGTCAAATAGTTACATTTTTCCCTTACTGTGACCTTAACCTTTGAGGTGGAGTGATGACTGTAATGTGACACACCATGTAGTCATGATGTGTGTCTCACTAGTGTTTCATAAAAAATATCTTCAATAGCTGTAATGTTGTAACCTGGACAAGAAAAAAGGTCATCAAGTTGCATTTTCCATGACCTTGACCATAACAAAGAGAAAGTGAATGTGGTATGCATCATACTAATCACATTTTCCATATGACCTTGACAGAGGAAGTGAATGTGGTATGCATCATACTAATCACATTTTCCATGTGACCTTGACCACAACAAGGAGGAAGTGAATGTGGTATGCATCATACTAATCACATTTTCCATATGACCTTGACCACAACAAAGAGGAAGTGAATGTGGTATGCATCATACTAATCACATTTTCCATATGACCTTGACATAACAAAGAGGAAGTGAATGTGGTATGCATCATACTAATCACATTTTCCATATGACCTTGACATAACAAAGAGGAAGTGAATTTACTAAGCACATGATACATCTGATCAGTTTTATGACCATGTCTTCTCTGGTTCAAAAGTTACATCAAGGACAATGAAACTGGTTGCAAGGTTATATTTTATCTTTGCATGACAATGACCTTTGACCTGACTATGGTATACAACACATTGCTATACATCTGGGTAAAATTTGATCTAAATTTCTCTGAGGTTCACAAAGTTATGGGATGGGATAACAAACCTAAACAGATGTAAGACTTGATGAAATGATATAACATAGTACACCACTCCCTCGATAACTTGCGCACATCGGGGTAAAATAACATTGACTTCACTATAAGTGAGGCGCGAGTTATCGAGGGACCTATAATAACAAAAGGATCGATACAAAGGCAAAAGGGTGGGTGGGTGTCAGTTTTTAATACTCACTTTATAACTGTGCTGTGATTAACTGTGAATAAATATCTCTTCATAATGGTGTAGTTTAATTTTTCTTCATAGATTAACATTAATTTCAGGATAAATTACCATATATTGAAGAGTTAATCAAAATCATTATTCCACGTGGTTTCCATTCGATCACAGGAGTCTGACGTTTTATCAATAAAGTACGGTGAAATCTCTTACAACATGAATTCCTCTCATCGGTAATATATATTTAAAAAAATATTACTGAGAAGGGGAATTCATGTCGTCAGAGATTTTGCCATACTTTATTGATAAAACGTCAGACTCCTGTGGTTTGATTAACATGTGTACCGATTCACACATTGTGTACTACATCACTAATTTTTGTGCTAAATTGGATACATTCTTGTTTTATTATTTGATCCAAATTAGACATTTGTTTAATACAAAAGATTGACTCTCTTTTCGAGAAACGTTGATCGATCGATTCATATACAGTGTATATATTTGATTGTGGTAGAAGTAAAATGAAAAATTTGAAACAATGTAAATTAGAACACGATAATACAAATGCCAGTTGTAATATGCTGGACAAATGACTAGACGTTTTGAAAAAAATCAGTTTTGTGTGTTACTCCCTGATTTTGCTGCCACTGAGCAAAATCATCACTTGCTTGATTCCATGCACAAGACATTAGTGATAAAACAACACAGGTCTCTTTTAATGGATTTGTTTAGTGCAACAAACACTTCGCTAAGTTTATTGATCAAAACAAAGCCGGCAGAAAATTAGGTTCTCACGTAAGTACTCACGGGTTTCGATGTGACGGCTGATTGACTCTTTTCATGTTTTCTTTTGCCACCTGTTAGCATTTACCAGACGTTTTCAATGATCGCTATTTCGCCAGACTGTTTATTTATGGCGTATTGATGATCGTGTATCAACAAATAAATCCAAACATAATATGTGATATCTTTTTGAGAATTTGCAAATTTCACAGCATGGAATCTTTATGGGCATTAATCACCTTTTTTATGATAAAACGAGAAACGTATAAAGGCTTAATTTACCCATTCTTAGCGTAATTTTTTCAAGTTCAGCATATTTTGAAAGATTTTTAAAATATATTTTATCTTTTGGGGAAAATCTGGATCCACGCGAGACACCGCGTTATAAGCTGGGTCGCGAGTTATCAGGGCGCGGTGTACATCTTATTTTAAGACAAGCGCATAAAAAAAGAAATCAATAATTCAGCCAAGAATCAGTGATACCAGCAATTTCTTTGAATAATATGTCACTTTATATAGAACTGCATGCTTATACTCACCATTTGTAACCAGTACGGAGAAACAATTATTTTCTTGTGTTCTTTGGCTATCTTAAACTCTTTAGAAGTATCATTAGTTTTACCCTGGAATGAAAACAAAATCTGTTAAAATCAATCGGAATAATTAATGAATACATTGTAATATTATCAGACCTGCCAACCCCCCTTCACCTGCCAACCCCCCTCCACCTGCCATTAAAATGTGATATTACTGTACTAGCTCAGTGATACTTTACAAACTCAGAGTCCCCACAAAACTGTCATGTGTACTTGTGAATCTGATTGACTGTCTAATGCCTATCCATATACAAATCATTTTAAGCCACCACCCCACCTGTGTTTATAACAAACTTACTGTGGCAATGAACTTTCAGCTACTGACCTAACACTAACAGTTATTTTATTATCTTATAGTAAACATTTTTATCTTGTCTGATGGCAAAAATTGACAGTACTGCCAAATTCAAGAACTTGAAACTCAGACCACCCACCTAAAATTTAAACAACTACTTTCTATGAACTTGACCATCAATTTCAACGAATATTCTCCTTCCACACCCCAATCTTTTATTGGTACTGTCAGATGATTATATTGTCCTTTTAAAAAACTTCAACCAAAATTTGATGTCAGATAATGTGACTGTTACCTTGTGACATTTATTGTGAATGAGATGTGAATGGAAGTTAATAAGGCCTAACTAGCTTCATTTCATAACGAAAACAATTAACTTTATCTTAATGCATTTTTATGATAAAAAAGGTACTGTGCAGTAATGTGTGATATTGGCATTATTTTATACCAGTATCTGTACTCCTCCTCCAATGAAACATCAAAATACTTGTCATGTTTAAAAATTCTAAAAGATTTGGAAGAAGAGAGAATTATACAATTAAAGTGAAAAGACTTACCTGAAATATAAAATGCGTACAAGTGGAATCATAGGTCCACATGTAATCTCCTCCCAGTTCTGATACAATGTCATTGTACTCAGCCTGCTTGGAACAAAGCTTCTTGCTGACACTGATCACAACACCCTTAAGAGGTTTATCTATATGCTGAAAATACACATGTAAGATTAGAAAATTAGAATTTATGGCAATCTGAAATGACAAAAATGTTCTGAACTATATATATGATGTGTATATATATATATATATATATATATATATATATATATATATAAAATTAAAAGCCATAATCGATGCAGTGCTGTAAAACATGAACTTTAACCCAATGTCAAAAGGCTGCATGAACAGCTGATAATGAAATATAGGAACGAGACCCCAATGTCAAAAGACTTGAATGTGTCATCACAAAATTCAATCAAGGAAGTTAGAAAATATGAGCAAATAAAACAACTTCAACCAAACCCATTTACAAATTTTCTGAGACTGTGACATTGACCCAATGTCAAAGGGGCAAGAAAGTGTGCTGCAGACTAACTTGTCCTAGTTTTGTAACAATTCATTCCAACTATTAAGAAAACCCATTAAGGAGTTCAAGAAATACATGTATAAATAAATGAAACGTTTATCAAAAACTTAAAATAAATTTGCTATGACTTAGGTCTTATATATGTAATAGAAAGTAAAACCAACAATATAAGTAAATTCAACAAGCCTTAGTTCCCTAAAATACCACGATGGCAATTAAAAAAACCACTTACAATATTGTGAATTAAATTCAAAAGAATTATAAATGTCCTATTACAAGTTCAAAGTGAGGAAAATGGTCATTGTATTCCTAGGCCACTATTTTTAGGTGAGGCCACTTACAACGATTGAAATAGTAATCTAACATTGACAAAAACAAGGGCTACCATACCAAGGCCACTTACAACAATGGAAATAGTAATTTAACATTTACAAAAACAAGGACTATAATACTTAGGCCCTTTATGTTTATGGAAATAGTAATTTCCCATTTACAAAAAACATGGCTACCATACCTAAGAGAATAGTTGCTGTGATACACCTAAGAATCCGGCACTACAAAAAATACTTTTATTTTCATGGAAAGATTCATAACTTAAAAATGTAACTTTTAAATAAACAGTTTTAGGCACAACAGTGACAGCTGGAGTTCATGTTGTGTTTGCATAGACCCAGACTTTCTTTCAGTCTATACATGTTTTATTTGGTGTCTTTGAATTTATGTATAAAACAACAAAAAGAAAAAAAAAGCAAGTCCTGGAATGATGAATAAGCGTTCTTAATAAAATTCTGTTCAATGATTGTTAAATTATTTCCATTCTAGGTGCTTAAATTAAAGGAGATAGCTCATCCAGTATACAAATAAATTTAAGCGTTTAGATTACTGTATTTCTCAGTCTGGGACATCTTGTATGGATCTGTCCACTTCATCCATCTGACAGATTGGGACATACTGTATATATCTGTCCACTTCATTCATCTGAAAGACTGGGACATCCTGTATGGATCGGTCCACCTCATCCGTCTGATAGACTGGGACATACTGTATATATCCATCCACTTCATCCATCTGACAGACTGGGACATCCTGTATGGATTTGTCCACTTCATCTGTCTGACAGACTGGGACATACTGTATATATCCATCCACTTCATTCATCCGACAGACTGGGACATACTGTATATATCCATCCACTTCATTCATCCGACAGACTGGGACATCCTGTATGGATCTGTCCACTTCATCCATCTGACAGACTGAGACATCCTGTATGGATCTGTCCACTTCATCTGTCTGACAGACAGACATTTAGTATGGATCTGTCCACTTCATCTGTCTGACAAACTGAGATATAAATTGTCAAGATCTGTCCAATTCATCCATCTCAGATTGAGACATCTGGAATGGATCTGTCCACTCCATCCATCTTAAACTGAAACGTCTGTCAGGGCAGATACTCTAAAGCAATAAATTGTCAAGTTTTTCTATACTTACCGGCATGGACCCATCCACTTCATCCATCTCAGATTGGGACATCTGACGGGTCATCTGTTCTGACCTTTCCACCATTATGTCCAGGTGCCTTTCAATCAGTTCACCTAGCGGCTGAATGTAAACAAGAAAACATTTGATAAAAGCCTGATGATCAATTTTTGTTCAGACTACTCAGCATCAAATAAAATTAAAATGAACTAATCTCCTTCAACTTGCTCCATCCCTGAGTTCATCTGTTATGTTATTATATCCAAACTCTATCAATATTTGCTGTCACTAACAAATATAAATTCTTTATTATTCAATAAATAATCATGTCCCAGCTATGGTTATGTCACACTGAACTGATGCACTGGCTTTAATATTTTCCTAAAATGATAATAAAAACAGTTAGGGACTTGGGTGCCACCGCAGAAGATGGGAGGGAAAACTTCCATTTCCCTTCAGGCAGCTTTCCAGGGCTTGACTTTATGGGAAATGAAAACAAAACCTTTGTAGCTTCCTGTAAGTTGGTGGTTCTTCCCATGGATATCGTTCATTTCCTTTTAAATTTAATATACTGGTCACCATGTATAGCCTCTGATTTACTGACACATGGCATTAAACTCTGATGTACTGACACGTGGCATTAAACTGATGTACTGACACATGGCATTAAACTCTGATGTACTGACACATGGCATTAAACTCTGATGTACTGACACATGGCATTAAACTCTGATGTACTGACACATGGCATTAAACTCTGATGTACTGACACATGGCATTAAACTCTGATGTACTGACACATGGCATTAAACTCTGATGTACTGACACATGGCATTAAACTGATGTACTGACACATGGCATTAAACTCTGATGTACTGACACATGGCATTAAACTGATGTACTGACACGTGGCATTAAACTGATGTACTGACACATGGCATTAAACTCTGATGTACTGACACATGGCATTAAACTCTGATGTACTGACACATGACATTAAACTGATGTACTGACACATGGCATTAAACTGATGTACTGACACATGGCATTAAACTCTGATGTACTGACACATGGCATTAAACTGATGTACTGACACATGGCATTAAACTCTGATGTACTGACACATGGCATTAAACTGATGTACTGACACGTGGCATTAAACTCTGATGTACTTACATATGGCATTAAACTGACGTACTGACACATGGCATTAAACTCTGAGGTACTGACACATGGCATTAAACTCTGAGGTACTGACACATGGCTTTAAACTCTGATGTACTGACACATGGTATTACACCCATAACAACATCTTCAAGAGTGTTACACTAGGCACTAGCTTATATATACTCGCTGATAAAGCTGACAAGATACATTTATTCCAAATGGTTTGGAACCGTATGACTTAAACAGGCTGCTGCTAAAACACCAAATTCCTTCTTTCAATCTATGACCTTGACCTTTAACAACTTGGTTGGTTTAAACCACATAGTTGGTTAGGTGTTTTATGGCACAAGAGCCTATTTTAAGTCATGGTATTTTGTATACAATTCAACGTTTTAAGTGGAAAGTTTTTCTTCTTTCAGATCTTGTGACTTTGAATTTATGAGCCAGAAAATGTAGATTTCTTTCTGGATGCAAATACAAGCTATTTACAAAGTCAGCTAATTGTAGATGGTGAACAGCCCAAGTAATTGTGCAGAAGCAAAAAGAGAAATATTGCAATATATTGATTTGAGATGGACAGATCGATGGACAGATTAATACACTGTGCCTTATTACACAAATATAAAATAAGTCAATAAATGTGAAAAGCTTTTGCCTGTGTTAAGTAGCACCCACTGGCATAATACTTCCATCAAGTGTCTGCCTATTGCGAGTAGTACCCTGTAATGAACAAATCCATCAATATTTGACCTATGGTGAATTTTACCCTCTAAATAATCCACCTATCAAACATTTGACCTATGGTGAGTTGTACCATCTATAATGAACACATCCATCAATATTTGATCTATGGTGAGTTGTACCTTTTAATGAACACATCCATCAATAATTGACCTATGGTGAGTTGTACCTTCTAATGAATACACCCATAAATATTTGACCTATGGTGAGTAATACCCTCTAATGAATACACCCATAAATATTTGACCAATGGTGAGGTGTACCTTCTAATGAATACACCCATAAATATTTGACCAATGGTGAGTTGTACCTTCTAAAGAATAAATCCATCAATATTTGACCTATGGTGAGTAATACCCTCTAATGAATAAATCCATCAATATTTGACCAATGGTGAGTTGTACCCTCTAATGAATACACCCATCAATATTTGACCAATGGTGAGTTGTACCTTCTAAAGAATAAATCCATCAATATTTGACCTATGGTGAGTAATACCCTCTAATGAATAAATCCATCAATATTTGATCAATGGTGAGTTGTACCCTCTAATGAATACACCCATCAATATTTGACCAATGGTGAGTTGTACCTTCTAAAGAATAAATCCATCAATATTTCACCTATGGTGAGTAATACCCTCTAATGAATAAATCCATCAATATTTGACCTATGGTGAGTTTTACCCTCTAAATAATACACCCATCAATATTTGACCAATGGTGAGTTTTACCTTCTAAATAATTCACCCATCAATATTTGACAAAAGGTTAAAAAAAATATTCTCACTCTTTGACACAAGACCCCACCTTGTTTAATTAAATTCATATAAATATAAATAACCTAACAAAGGATTTGTATAACCTAATCTGTTACAGTAAATAAACTTTTTGTCATTTTGTAAACTATTTGATCCTTTTAGGAAACAACTCAGCAATGCATTGCAGCAGGTTTACTGTTATTGAAAAGGAAGGGGAAATAACTTATGAGAAACGTGAATGGAATCTGGTGATATTTCTTTATCAAAAATTAATTCTCATGTCTGTAATGTAAGGCAGTTACTATTTATTTGTTCTAGCTCACAAAGTACTCATTTTTGTTTTTGTTTGTTTTTTTATGGTTTAATGCCATTTTTCAACACAATATAGGCTATACATGGCGGCCAGTATTAATGGTGGAGGAAGAACCTTGAAAACCATCAGTAAGAACCGACCCACGAGAAGCTACTGGCAAGCCTTCTCACATACCCACATTGGCCGAATCTGAGACTCGAACCCATGCAGAAAGAGGTGAGATGGCAGTTATCCATAACGGACAGCGCTTTAGACCATTCGGGGCCCCTTTTTATTGCTGCAGGTACACACACCTGAGTGTCACATGGCTTGACAGGAAATCCTATTTTCACATGTGAAAATATAAGATATATTTGTCAAATGTGAAAATATATAGGAATGGAAATAAATAAAATCATTCTGACAATAAGTTTTTTTAGTACTGTATATAGAAATCCATATTTTTATGATGTAATATAAGAAGTCTCCTCAAGCGCATTTTCTTCTAACAGAAAGTAAAGTTATCAGCTTTCAACGTTTTAAACAATTTTGTCCACAAAAAGCATAGAGCACAGACAATTGGATAAAATAAACAATTCTTTTGTGATTCACGGGCTAGCTCATATACACTGACACTGTTTTGTGTTCGGATGATAACATGTATTTATACAAATTTCTATGTACAATATCATAAAAGTTGAAATATAAAGTTTGTACACACACTCACACCACTGTAAAAAAAATCTATTGGTGGATGATTTTAATTTTAAATAAATTCTGTCCTGTATGGCCTTATTAATATCTTAAAATGGCTACCCAATTTCAAAACTGCTTTTTGCCTTGTCCAAAGTATATTTTAATGAAACAGCCCAAAGTATAAAGCATAAACATGCAGACATGACAAAATTTCAGTCGAAAAACTAACAACAGAAGTTCCTGAAAAAAAAAAAAGTGGAATAACTTGAAATATCATGTTTTAATTTGTATAAAATTTACTTACCTCACTGAATTTCCTCCGAGAGTTCATTTTGGCCTTTACTTCTGGAGGTGTCTCAATTGCCTTAAGAAAATCCTGACAAGACAATTAATTAAATAGCATAATATCAGGGAAAAAATCAAAGTGCTAGAAATACTACATTTCTGAGTATAGTCAGACTTGATCAAAGTACTGGAAATACTATGTCTCTGGGTATAATGTCAGACAAGATTATAGTAATAGAAATACTATGTCTGAATATAATGTGTGACAAGATCAGTACAATGTCAGACATGATCAAAGTGCTGGAGATACTATATCTCTGAGTATAATGTCACTCTACCATTTAAAAGAAGAGTTTTCTGAATATAGTATTTAATGAAGGAATAACAATAAAGCTAAAAGATATGCTCCGTGATTGTCATGCATTCTATTTTTAATCAATGTAATTTTTGCCCTTACAGAAACCCAACTAAGTAATATTTTTCTACATTCCAGTATATACAAAAACAAAACATACATACATTCACATCAAAATCTGGCTTGTAAGGCTTGTTGGGATCTAAAAATTTTGATGGTGTTACAATTCCAAGTCGAGCTTGTGTTGCAGGTGAATGAGGCCTGCGATCAGCATCACGAACCTGTAGTTCCTTTAAAAATGAAAAGAACATTTTTTAAAAACTATTTTTGAGAATATTAACTTTATTAATGAATCATGCTCCCATCCAAAAACTGTGAACTTAAAAATCTGTGCACAAAAAATAATCTCACAGTTAATGAAAGCTCTCAAATTCTGAAAAAAATAAGTCCAGGCAATAATTTCTCCAAAAGCAGACTAAGAAATTAAAAAAAAAAAAATGTTTCTCAAAGTTTTAAAATGATCTGTTGGTCCTGGAAGCAGGAGATCTCACTACAAAAATCTCCAAATTAATGATGTATCTGCCATCACTCCCACAAGAAGATACCAATGTCTTGCTTCTGCTAATGCAGGCAAAACAAAATTATATCAAATAACTCAAAGAAAGATGAAAATTAAAAACTGATGCCATAGGTAATTTCAAAAATAAATTGACTGCCCAAAGTTTATTTTGGTATACAGTTCTACTTCCAGATAGTAAGTCTAATTTTGTCTACGTGTACATTTTGTTGATGTTAATGTCTCTTTTTTTTATATAAAGTCTGGAAATCATACAATTGGTTAACTTATTTTGTTACAAAAACAGTAAAACTGGCCTTGTTAAATATTAACTTAATAGTAAATCTATGATATAGCTATCAGTACAAATGTTATCCTTTTTTTCATTTTCATGTTGCATTCAGTACAGATGTCCTGATTTCACTACTAAACCTTTGATGTTGCATTCAGTACAGATATCCTTATTTCATTACCAAATCTTTGATGTTGCATTCAATACAGATAGTTATTTTTCATTACCAAATCTTTGATGTTGCATTCAGTACAGACGTTGTCCTTACTACATTACCAAATCTCTGATAAGGCATTCACTACAGATTTTGTTGTTATTTCATTATCAAAACTTTGAATTGGCATTCAGTAGATTTTGTTGTTCTTTCATTATCAAAACTTTGATATGGCATTCACTACAGATTTTGTTGTTGTTTCATTATCAAAACTTTGATATGGCATTCACTAAAGATTTTGTTGTTGTTTCATTATCAAAACTTTGATATGGCATTCAGTACAGATTTTGTTGTTTCATTATCAAAACTTTGATATGGCATTCAGTACAGATTTTGTTGTTGTTTCATTATCAAAACTTTGATATGGCATTCAGTACAGATTTTGTTGTTGTTTCATTATTAAAACTTTGATATGGCATTCACTAAAGATTTTGTTGTTTCATTATTAAAACTTTGATATGGCATTCACTAAAGATTTTGTTGTTGTTTCATTATTTAAAACTTTGATATGGCATTCAGTACAGATTTTGTTGTTGTTTTATTATCAAAACTTTGATATGGCATTCAGTACAGATTTTGTTGTTGTTTCATTATCAAAACTTTGATATGGCATTCAGTACAGATTTTGTTGTTGTTTCATTATCAAAACTTTGATACGGCATTCAGTACAGATTTTTTGTTGCTGTTTCATTATCAAAACTTTGATATGGCATTTAGTACAGATTTTGTTGTTGTTTCATTATCAAAACTTTGATATGGCATTCAGTACAGATTTTGTTGTTGTTTCATTATCAAAACTTTGATATGGCATTCAGTACAGATTTTGTTGTTGTTTCATTATCAAAATTTCCACAAGGCATACCTAGTTTGGAGCTACTTCCCATGAACACATTTTCTTTCTAAAATTGAGTTTAATATATTAAGTTTCAAATGCAGGTAAAGCTGTAGTGGGAGTTTTATTTTTGTCCCCATCTATCATTACTTTATCAATTGGCAATGGTTTTGAAATATTTTCAGAACTCAAATAATTTCTTTAAAACCACATATTTAAAAATTTAAAATATAGTGACTTCAGCCAAGTTTTGCTCTTAAGTTGCTGTATGCCAGTAGTAAGATGTTATGGAGGTTGCTAATGTATGCCAGTAGTAAGATGTTATTGAGGTTGCTAATGTCTGCCAGTAGTAAGATGTTATTGAGGTTGCTTTTGTCTGCCAGTAGTAAGACCTTATTGAGGTTGCTAATGTCTACCAGTAGTAAGATGTTATTGAGGTTGCTTTTGTCTGCCAGTATTAAGATCTTATTGAGGTTGCTAATGTATACCAGTATTAAGATGTTATTGAGGTTGTGAGGCTGCCTGTCATGAAAATAAGATTTATAATGCCTAGAAAAATTTGCTTTTAAAGCATGACCTGTCTTGAGATAGCTTTTTTTGTCAGATGGATTGGATCTCAATACCAGATTTATATTAAATGCAAATGACATCTGTTTTATTTATTCAAGTCTAAGAACTCATTTGATATGACTTAAAATGAAACTCAATCTCACTGCTTGATGACTTCAGAATGAAACTCAATCTCACTGCTTGATGACTTCAGAATGAAAATCAACCTGACAGCCTTGATGACTCAATTTGACATATTTGATGACTCGTGAATGAGACCCAGCTTGACATATTTGATGACTCATGAATGAGACCCAGCTTGACATATTTTATTATTCATGAATGAGACCCAATTTGACATATTTGATGACTCATGAATGAGACCAAATTTTACATATTTGATGACTCATGAATGAGACCCAACTTGACATATTTTATAACTCAAGAATGAGACTCACCATGACATCCTTGATTATTTAGAACTGAGACTGCTTAACAGCCTATGTGGCTTAAAAATATTACTCTGACAGCCTTGATGACTTAGGAATAAGACTCAGTCTGACAGCCTTGATGACTTAGGAATAAGACTCAGTCTGATAATCTTCATGACTTAGGAATAAGACTCAGTCTGATAATCTTGATGACTTAGGAATCACTAGCAGCCTGGCATCCTTTGTGGTTTAGAAATGATACTCAGTTTGACAGCCTTGATGACTTATGAATATCAGATAGCCTGACAGCCTACATGGCTTATGAAAGAGAATCAACCTGACAGCCTTGATGGATTCTTACTCCATATCCATATTGTTCCTTATTCTGGCTTGAAATAAAGCATATATTTGCTGCCAACTTCGAAAAGATAGTCTCAATAAGGTATTCTGCATTTTTATAAAAACATGGACAATTTTCAATAATGATTGCCAAGAATCATGTACTGCTCCTGTCAAATTGGAAAATCTATATTTGAAAAATTTAGAAAGTCTGAGGGTTCACCATTGAATTTTAAGAATTGGAGTCCCAGCCTAGTGTTAGGAGTTCTAATAATGAATCCGTATTACTTGCAATAATACAAGGAATTATGCACATATTATTTAGTTAACTATATAAATATCAACAGTTTCTCATGGTGAAAACCTTAGCACAATTAAAAAGAAACCACAACAAAAATGCAATGCAACTGAGAACTGTGATACTGTGATTGAGATGTTACAGCTGTAATGATTTTCAGTGGCTTAACATTACCCTTTTTTTGTCTGCAGCAAGAATTAATCGAGAATGAGGTTAATGTTAAATTTTATATCCATTCATTTAGTTATCTTAATTTTATTTCTATATTAATTCATTTAATTTTCTTAATTTTTCTTGTATAACATTTGATTAATTATCTTAATTCTATTTCTATATCAATTCTCTTAAATCTATTTCAATATCAATTAATTTAATTATTTTAATTCTATTTCTATATCAATTAATTTAATTATTTTAATTCTATTTTAATATCAATTAATTTAATTATTTTATTTCTTTTTCTATATCAATTCATTTAATTATTTTAATTCTATTTCTATATCAATTCATTTAATTATTTTAATTCTTTTTCTATATCAATTGATTTAATTATTTTAATTCTATTTCTATATCAATTGATTTAATTATTTTAATTCTATTTCAATATCAATTGATTTAATTATTTTAATTCTATTTCTATATCAATTGATTTAATTATTTTAATTCTATTTCTATATCAATTGATTTAATTATTTTAATTCTATTTCTATATCAATTCATTTAATTATTTTAATTCTATTTCTATATCAATTCATTTAATTATTTTAATTCTATTTCTATATCAATTCATTTAATTATTTTAATTCTATTTCTATATCAATTCATTTAATTATTTTAATTCTATTTCTATATCAATTCATTTAATTATTTTAATTCTATTTCTATATCAATTCATTTAATTATTTTAATTCTATTTCTATATCAATTCATTTAATTATTTTAATTCTATTTCTATATCAATTCATTTAATTATCTTGAATTATCAGATAAAACTGCCATGACACCTCAATAAACAAATAACCACATTCCATCCACTTGTTTTCATTTCCACTTTGCGCAACACAACATCAATTTCCACTCATATTCCTCTGCCGTTAGTGCCCCCTTACCCTCAAGGGGAAAATGTGTCTGTGTGTGTGCATATGTGTGTGTATCTGTGTATGTGTGTGAATTTTTATGTATGTATATATATATATATATATATATATATATATATATATATATATATATATATATATATATATATATATATATATATATATATGCTTGTGTCTGTGTGTATTTAAGTCTACAGATTCATTAGCTAATGGAATAATTTTAAATAAGCTCCAGCAAGTCAAACAAATATAAATCTATGCAACTGAGTGCTGTATATCAAAATGGAGCTGAAAATGGTCAAAGGAAATAGCCATACAAAAGCTTACGTGTATTTCATTCAGTGCAATTTATTTGTAAAATACATTCAAGGAATTATTCCACCATGCAGTCAACGGTAATAGCCATACAAAAGCTTACGTGTATTTCATTCAGTGTAATTTATTTGTAAAATACATTCAAGGAATTATTCCACCATAATATCCAGTAAAGTAACCTACCGTATTTTCCGGCCTATAGGTCGATGCAGAGTATAAGTCGAATTGACCAATTTTGTAAATTTTCCATCCTTTGTCCATATATAGGTCGATTCGGAGTATAAGACGAGACCAGGACAATAACTTGGCTTTGTATTATATACTACCGGTAGTAACTTCCGTTTGCATGAATATTGATGGTATTGTCATATGATATTCCATATTACCGGCAATATCCATTGCAACAAGAGCTATGATCATTCCTTCCAGTTGAAAGTTTAAACCTACGGTAATTTATTTGAGAAACTTTGTCAAATACAATTACGGTACTTTATTCAGAGAACCATGCATTGGTATATACACGTGTCTAATTTATATATACATGTATAATCTATTGCATGAAAAGAGTATCAACACCGTGTACTCACCAGCGAATCTTGTAACATACATTGAATCCATAATACAAATATTTCCATCGAAAATATCCACACACGGATGTAAAATATTCAATAATTTTGTCACAGATCATTATGTGACTGAATTCAATGAAAAGAAAATAACAAAAATTACGTAACGGGCGTACGTAATGAATGATGAAATAGTACATGTCCGTAGATTAAATAATGGAAACTAAAGTGTATTCTTATAATAACTACATGTACATCTCAGGATCTTGCTGTCTCTGAATTCAGTCATTGTAAATTTCAGCACATTTTCCCAACCAAGCTGCTAGTCAAAGTTCTTTGAACTTGCCGCCCAGCTATTGCGTCATGTTCTTTTGATGTACTCTAATAAATACAGCAGGCAGAACTGGCTATTTTAACCACTGAATTATGTCACTGTAAATATCAGCACAGCTAAAATGATAAAGTACCGTAGAAACATATGATTTGGGGGATTCAGTAGAATGCATGATCTACATTATTTTATAAATAATCATAGAACGCTCGAGTTAATATGGATTACATCCCTTTGTAGGATCAATTAGATCAATAAAAAAAAATGCTATGCCGGTAATTGCTCACGTGTGTCCAACATTATACTGGAAAATCAAATATTATTGGACCAGTTATTTCATATCTTTTTTTTTTTAGGAACAAACAATATGCTTTGAATTAGTACAGTACAATATAGAGTATAGACCATAAGTGTGCTATGCGGCCCGGTGAAGTTTTTACCGGTAATTGTTTTCTTTTATTTTATGTTTGAGAAATAAGAAAAAACACGCAGAATGCAAAATAAATAATGACAAAACTTACAAATATAAATGCAGTCATATTATTTTATGACAATTTATTGACATAGTAATTTAACATGAATTTGTACTTCTATGTGACCCATTTTCGATTATGACGATTATGGAGCAATAGCATACCAGATACTGTAATCCATATATAAGTCGATGCAATTTCAATGACAAAATCCATATATGTCGATTCGGAGTATAAGACGAAGACCGAACTTTCAAGTAAAAAAGTCTCGACTTATACGCTGGAAAATACGGTAGTTCTTTTTTTTCCACACATTCATCCAACTACTTCTTACCTCGTCCTCTGTCCCACTAATTTACCAAAGTTTGGATCTTGGGGTGAGGGAACAAAAATCCCAAGACTAAAGTGCCTATCTTGGAATGCCATAGAAATGCAAAATAATGTTAATTCATGATTTTTGTTGCTAATATTTATATTCTGAACTCTGAATTTATTTACCATTTCAAACAATGAAATAATTATTTTATTACTTACAACTCCCTGACATACCTTGATCCTATTGTGAAGAGGGGTAGACTCCTTCAGATTCTTAAACACAGTACGATTTTCTTTTTGACTTGTACCAGACATTGCTTCACCACTATTTCTGGTCTCTGGTGTCACAGACTGGTCTTTGTGATTAGCAAAGTCACATGGTAGTTCTTGGATGGCAGATCTGTTTTTCACGTTTTCTTGGTCTTTATTTTTTTTATCAACCTCATGCACACTGAGGTTATTCATCATAGTCCTATCAACACTGGCATTGGTCTCAACTGAAAAATTGTCTAATTTAATTTCGGCAAGTAATGCGTCTTCATTACTTGTGAAATCCTCCATTTCTTGGAACCGAATTGTCCCTTCATGGTTCCCATTTTTCTTTGATGCACTGTCTTCTTCCTGTTTATTTACAGAAACATTTGCTTCTTCATTTGAAAGAGACTTAGATCTTCCTTTTGATTGGTTATCAGTTTGTTTCGAAGGCTCTGATTGGTCCATGCACTGGGCATTATTCTGAAGCACATTTTCTATCAGATAATTTTCCTCAGGTTCATTTCTACCAGACTTGGCACATGCAAATAACCAGCTATAAAAAAAAAGATTAACAGATCATATAATATTATGTACATTATTTATAACATATAACATTTAAAATTCATAAATATATGACAGAACAGCATGGTCACCTTAGGACAGATTGAGAAATTCAAAATTTTATCATGAGTTTTAACTTCAAATCAAGAGGATTTTCATAGACATATTTTAGCTAGCAAATGGTGAAAAATGGCAAGAACTGAATATATTTCCTTTCTCTATATTGAATAGGAAGATCATCGCATCCATCCTTCCTTGTTGTCTTTAATAAATTCTTATATGTAACACAGGCGTTTATTGTCTTTCTGAGATTATGGCCTGAATTATATTTGTAGCAGCTTCATAATTGTTGAAATTTCTAACGCAATAAATCTTATACCCACCAATATATCAACATACTTCCAACTAATATATCCATGTACTTTCCACTAATATATCCATGTACTTCCCACTAATATACCGATGTACTTCCCACTAACATATCCAGGTACTTCCCACTGATATATCCATGTACTTCCCATTAATATATCCATGTACTTCCCACTAAGATACCAATGTTCTTCCCACTAATATATTCATGTACTCCCCACCAATATATCCAGGTACTTCCCACTGATATATCCAGGTACTTCCCACTGATATATCCATATACTTCAAACTAATTCCCATGTACTTCCCACTAATATATCCAGGTACTTCCCACTAATATACCCATGTACTTCCCACTAATATATCTATGTACTTCCCACTAATATATCCAGGTACTTCCCACTAATATACCCATGAACTCCCCACTAATATATCCAGGTACTTCTCACTAATATATCCATGAACTCCCCACTAACATATCCATGTACTTCCCACTAATATACCGATGTACTTCCCACTAATATATCCATGTACTTCCCACTAATATATCCATGCACTCCCCACTAATATATCCAGGTACTTCTCACTAATATATCCATGAACTCCCCACTAACATATCCATGTACTTCCCACTAATATACCGATGTACTTCACACTAATATATCCATGTAATTTCCACTAATATATCCAGGTACTTCCCACTAATATACCCATGAACTCCTCACTAATATACCCATGTACTTGCCACTAATATATCCATGTACTTGCCACTAATATATCCATGTACTCCCCACCAATATATCCAGATACTTCCCACTAATATATCCATGTACTTGCCACTAATATATCCATGTACTTCAAACTAATATATCCATGTACTTCCCACTAATATATTCAGGTACTTGCCACTAATATATCCATGTACTTCCCATTAATATACACATGTACTTCCCACTAATATATCGATATCCTTCCCACTAATATATCCATGTACTTCCCACTAATGTATCCATGTACTTTCCACTAATATATCCAGGTACTTACCACTAATATATCCATGAACTATCCATGTACTTCCCACTAATATATTCACATACTCCCCACTAATATACCCATGTACTTCCAACTAAAATATCGATGTACTTCAAACCAATATATCCATGTACTTCCCCTTAATATATCCATGAACTTCCCACTAATATATCCATGTTCTCCCTACTAATATATCCATGTACTTCCCACTAATATATTCATGAACTTCCCACTAATATATCCATGTACTTCCCACTAATATATCCAAGTACTTCCCACTAGTATATCCAGGTACTTCCCACTAATATATCCATGTACTTCCAACTAATATATTCAGGTACTTTCCACTAATATACCCAAGTACTTCCCACTAATATATCCAGGTACTTCCCACTAATATATCCATGAACTTCCCACTAATATATCCAGGTACTTCCCACTGATATATCCATGTACTTCCCACTAATATACCCATGTACTTCCCACTAATATATCCAGGTACTTCCCACTAATATATCCATGTACTTCCCACTAATATATCCATGTACTTCCCACTAATATATCCATGCACTTCCCACTAATATATCCAGGTACTTCCCACTAATATATCCATGTACTTCCCACTAATATATCCATGTTCTTCCCACTAATATACCAATGTACTTCCCACTAATATATCCAGGTACTTCCTACTAATATACCCATGTACTTCCCACTAATATATCCAGGTACTTCCCACTAATATACCCATGAACTCCCCACTAATATATCCATGTACTTCCCACTAATATATCCATGCACTCCCCACTAATATATCCATGTACTTCCCATTAATATACCCATGTACTTCCCACTAATATATCCATGTACTCCCCACTAATATATCCATGTACTTCCCACTAATATATCCATGTACTCCCCACTAATATATCCATGTACTTCCCACTTATATACCCATTTACTTCCCACTGATATATCCAGGTACTTCCTACTAATATACCCATGTACTTCCCACTAATATATCCAGGTACTTCCCACTAATATACCCATGAACTCCCCACTAATATATCCATGTACTTCCCACTAATATATCCATGCACTCCCCACTAATATATCCAGGTACTTGTCACTAATATATCCATGAACTCCCCACTAATATATCCATGTACTTCCCATTAATATACCCATGTACTTCCCACTAATATATCCATGTACTCCCCACTAATATATCCATGTACTTCCCACTTATATACCCATTTACTTCCCACTGATATATCCATGTACTTCCCAGTAATATACCCATTTACTTCCCACTAATATACCCATGTACTTCCCACTAATATATCCAGGTACTTCCCACTAATATATCCATGTACTTCCCACGAATATATCCATGTACTTCCCACTAATTTACCCATGAACTCCCCACTAATATATCCAGGTACTGTCTTCTATTCAACTCTTTATTTACTTCTAGTATACTTTTTACTTACTTCTTTTATACGTTCTATGATCTTTTATTGCATTCTTTACTGTTTTTATTAGTCTTTACTGTCTTTGATTCTCCTTTGTATTGTTTCTTAGTGTCTTCATTACAGTCTTTGATTTGACTCTTTTGCTATCTTTCCTTAAACTTTCTATTGTCTTTTTTAAACTCTTTAACTGAGAAAAACTGAAAATCCTTAGCTGGCATGTTCACCTCATGACTAAAGCACTGCTAGAAAAAATATTGAACTTAAGCGATAAAAAACTGCACATCTAGAGGAAAAGGGAGTGCTTCATCTCGCTTCCCATTAACATCTAGAGGAAAAGGGAGTGCTTCATCTCGCTTCCCATTAACATCTAGAGGAAAAGGGAATGCTTCATCTCGCTTCCCATTAACATCTAGAGGAAAAGGGAATGCTTCATCTCACTTCCTATTAACATCTAGAGGAAAAGGGAATGCTTCATCTCGCTTCCCATTAACATCTAGAGGAAAAGGGAATGCTTCATCTCACTTCTTATTAACATCTAGAGGAAAAGGGAATGCTTCATCTCGCTTCCCATTAACATCTAGAGGAAAAGGGAATGCTTCATCTCACTTCATATTAACATCTAGAGGAAAAGGGAATGCTTCATCTCGCTTCCCATTAACATCTAGAGGAAAAGGGAATGCTTCATCTCGCTTCCCATTAATGTGGGCATAACAAAAATAATGAAATGTGAAACTACTTACTCCGGAGAAACAGCTGGAATGTTCCACTTTTTAGCTGCCTCAAACTTGGACCCTTCAGGGGCATTAACAATGAGATGTGTACTGGGCTTAAAATTGGACCTTGCTACCCTGACAAAGTATTCTTGACACCTGTATATAAAGTACATGATCTTTTTTAAACAATGAATGAAATTTTGTAAAAAGGACAAGTTTTACTTGCCATCATGTTTTATGATACATGCATCAACCATATATCATAGGTCTAAAATTCTCTACAATTTACTGAAGAAGTATAATGGCATATGTATTAACGTTAAAATACAATACAGCATGCTAGTTATATGTATTAACATTAAAATACAATATAGCATGCTATTTATATGTATTAACATTAAAATACAAAACAGCATGCTATTTATATGTATCAACATTAAAATACAATACAGCATGCTATTTATATGTATCAACATTAAAATACAATACAGCATGCTATTTATATGTATTAACATTAAAATACAATACAGCATGCTATTTATATGTATTAACATTAAAATATAATACAGCATGCTATTTATATGTATTAACATTAAAATACAATACAGCATGCTATTTATATGTATTAACATTAAAATACAATACAGCATGCTAGTTATATGTATTAACATTAAAATACAATACAGCATGCTATTTATATGTATTAACATTAAAATACAATACAGCATGCTATTTATATGTATTAACATTAAAATACAATACAGCATGCTATTTATATGTATTAACATTAAAATACAATACAGCATGCTAATTAAGAAACTAAAACTTCAGCAGTCAAAGACTGAAACTGAAAATAATCCTATTTATTAACCATTCAGTTAAATGTGGAGAAAATATAGATCACGTCTTAAAACTTGGGAATAAAACATGATAAAATAAATCTCCATTTGATTCCTGATAATGCCAACAAGTCAGCAGGTGAATTTGTGGATGTTAGTTGTTACGTTTGGATGCTAGTTGTTACTTTTGGATTTTAGTTGTTACTTTTGGATGTTAGCTGTTACTTTTGGATTTTAGTTGTTACTTTTGACTCTTAGTTGTTACTTTTGACTCTTAGTTGTTACTTTTGGATGTTAGTTGTTACTCTAAGCTCTAAGTTGTTACTTTTGACTCTTAGTTGTTATTTTTTTGACTCTTATTTGTTACTTTTGGCTGTCAGTTGTTACTTTTGACTCTTAGTTGTTACTTTTGACTCTTAGTTGTTACTTTTGACTCTTATTTGTTACTTTTGGATGTTAGTTGTTACTCTAAGCTCTAAGTTGTTACTTTTGACTCTTAGTTGTTATTTTTGACTCTTATTTGTTACTTTTGGCTGTTGTTACTTTTGACTCTTAGTTGTTACTTTTGGATGTTAGTTGTTACTCTAAGCTCTTAGTTGTTACTTTATGTTATTATTTCATTGATCCTTTATCAATAATTTTATCTTAAAAAACAACACTGCTGGCAGCATAATATACATGGAATATAGCAAATATGTCAAGGACATCTAACCAATGTGTCAGCAACTTTGGATGGACTTTTTTTAAAATTGTTTTACCAAGAATTTTACTATAAAGGCCACTGCTATTGACATCATCTTTCTTTAGAACAAAAAAAATCCCACAATTTTAGTTTTATCACTCCATAATTTGCAATTTGTAGGTCATTACAATGTTCAAATTGTAAAGATTGAATGCATTTCAATGATACCTAAAATTCTGTGTTAGAAGAGACTAAAATATAACTTACGTGGCTCCAAGGAGTTCTGCAATATGAACGAGACAATCCCTTTCGACACCAGCTATTCCACTGCGAAGAGAGAAGAAATATAAAAAATAAATATTGCTATATTTATCCATACATCTGAAAATCGACATGTGCAATGTATAACAATGTCTACAGTGCAAAAACAGTAACACATTCAACATAAATTCATGTTTGACATGTTTTATGAAGTTGACAGCTCATAGCTCCCCTTGGTTGACATGTGGCATCGCCTATCCTTGGCTGACATGAGTAGACTGCCCACCCTTTTGTTGATATGTAGAGCTGGCTATCCTTGATCGATATGTGGAGATAGCTTCCCTTAGTTAATTTGCGGAGACTGTTGGTTGACACGTGGACATAATTCTCCTTGGATGACCCTAGATTGGAGTTGACTCCCCTTAAATCACATGTGGAGACAGTTACCATTGGTGATGTGGAGTTGGTGTATAAACTAGAATGAATATTTTAAACAATTCCAAGGGCTTCATTACTTAATGGGACATAAACATTTCTGTTGGAGATACAAAAACACTCAAATGGAGATAAAAAGATGCTTATATTATGCTGGGGAAACAGATCTGAGTGCCATGTGCAAGACAGGCCACATTAGTAGATCCAGGTTGATTCAATACTGGAAACCAAATACACATGCTTGAGCAAGGGCAAACCACAGCAATGGATCCAGTCTGATTTAGTACTGGGAATCAAGCCCAGACCCTTGAGCATGGACAAACCACAGCAATGGATCCAGTCTGATTTAGTACTGGGAATCAATCCCAGACCCTTGAGCAAGGACAAACCACAGCAATGGATCCAGTCTGATTTAGTACTGGGAATCAAGCCCAGACTCTTGAGCAAGGACAAACCACCACAATAGATCCAGTCTGATTTAGTACTGGGAATCAAGCCCAGACCCTTGAGCAAGGACAAACCACAGCAATGGATCCAGTCTGATTTAGTACTGGGAATCAAGCCCAGACACTTAAGCAAGGACAAACCACATAGCAATGGATCCAGTCTGATTTAGTACTGAGAATCAAGCCCAGACCCTTGAGCAAGGATAAACCACCACAATCGATCCAGTCTGATTTAGTACTGGGAATCAAGCCAAGATCCTTAAGCAAGGACAAACCACAATAATGGATCCAGTCTGATTTAGTACTGGGAATCAAGACCCTTGAGCAAGGACATACTATAGCCGTTGGGGCATTTTCAGGACTCACAGATAATGTCATTACAATACTTACTAATCATAATTAATTTGTTCCAGCATTTTTCAGGAATTTTGCAACTAAAATTTATTTTTAAATGTGTTTCACTTTAATGATGCTTTTTAAAATTAAAACTGAAATTTTGGATAAAAATTTGTTTCAGTATTCAGAGTTAAGGAAGCAACATTTTGAAGATGCAGTGAAACTACTAAAAACTGAAGTGACTGTCTCAGTATACCAAAATCCCCTCAAGAGTTAAAAAAATAGAAAAAACATACAAAGTTTACAGAAGTTTTCATTTTTTATTTGAGTGTGTGAGATCTGGATTTTTAATGTAGCTTTAACAATTTTCAGTCATATTGCTATAACATCTGCAGTGTGGCAGTTTGTAGTAATGTCGAGCACTGTGGCATCATGCCACAGACATGCAGCATGATGTCTCATCCAGTCACATTATCCTGACACCAGTCAAAATTTTTCTTTGAAATTTCATATAGACATACCACAATCTTTTGTTCTTTGATCCCCAAAACTGTAATTTTGATCCCCAATTTAGTAAAGAAGAAGGTCCAAAGCCCTAGTTTTAAAATCCTAGGTAGCACCATATCAGATCAGCCTTGTTAATCTATAAAACAAATTCAATGTAAGTATGAAAATAAAGTTCCTATCCTCTTATTCAATATCAATATACACTTGCCTACACTCACACATACATTATATAAAAAAATTTAAAAAGTTAAAAGTCTTAAATATCGTATGGACAGTGGAATTTTGTTCTTCATTAGACAAAAAAATTCTTTGGGGAGGGGTTGACACCTTGCCACTTATTGGAGACAAGAAGATCTTGTTGAATTTTTCTCAGCACAGAAAATGGTCTTTCTGCATCAGCAATGCTGTGAGGGAGTGGCATTGCAATGTCGACACACTCCAGAAAAACTAAAGTCAATATGGTTTTTGCAGTGTGTGCAAAAGATAAAATGCTCCCCCTTGCTGCTTTGTTGTGTCAAACTCGGTCCATGAGTTACGAAATTTAGCTTTTTCTGGGCTTGGCTCATGTTACAGGTGGCTCAACTTTTCTGAAGTCACATTTCAACATTTTGGATTGAAAAATGAACAACACTGGAACACTATTCCAACTAATCATGTTTTGCATTTTATATATAGAGTAAAACCAAACTTCAAAGAAACCTTGAAGCTTATCAAAACTTGCCAATAATCTTAATAATTATAGCTTGAACATTCTTATTTAATTTTAATCTTCAACACAAATATCTATGATTACTCTTTACTAAAATGGATTGGCTAGTTCCACTTTGTTCTTCAATCTCTGTGAATGTTCTTTACTAAAATGGATTGGCTAGTTCCACTTTGTTCTTCAATACACATCTCTGTGAATGTTCTTTACTAAAATGGATTGGCTAGTTCCACATTTTTCTTCAATACACCATTCTGTAAATGTTCTTTACTAAAATGGATTGGCTAGTTCCACTTTGTTCTTCAATACACATCTCTGTGAATGTTCTTTACTAAAATGGATTGGCTAGTTCCACATTTTTCTTCAATACACCATTCTGTAAATGTTCTTTACTAAAATGGATTGGCTAGTTCCACTTTGTTCTTCAATACACATCTATGTGAATATTCTTTTTAATACTAAAATGGATTGGCTAGTTCCACTTTGTTCTTCATTTCACATCTCTGTGAATGTACTTTATTAAAAAGGATTGGCTAATTCCACTTTGTTCTTCAATACACATCTCTGTGAATGTTCTTTACTAAAATGGATTGGCTAGTTCCAATTTTTTCTTCAATACACATCTCTGTGAATGTTTTTTTTAATACTAAAATGGATTGGCTAGTTCCACTTTGTTCTTCATTTCACATCTCTGTGAATGTAATTTATTAAAAAAGAATTGGCTAATTCCACTTTGGTCTTCAATACACATCTCTATGAATGTTCTTTACTAAAAATGGACTGGGTTGTTCCACTTAGTGTACTTGTGTAAATTAGCCAAATGGGCTCTCCCACAGCAGTGCTCAACGGACTTAACATGGCATCATCCTAGCTATCCTAAGGCAATTCAAGTCTGTGAAATAATGGTTGCTATCTCTGACCACCTTACCTTTTAAATGACTCCATGATAAACATCTGTATATACTGCCCCATGGGCTCTAAGCAGGAACTGGTTGTTGAACATACAGACTACAGGTATAGTGGTGGTTAAAATGTCTTGTCATTTTGTTCTCTAAGATAAAATACAGGTAGATTTCAGCAAGGTGTTTGCTACGTTTAACACAAATGACAAAATGGACCAGTACGCAGACATATACTTCTGGATTAAATCTTTCCTCCAAATAGAGAAATGTCTTTGATGATAAAGCCTCCACATTAAAAAAAGGTTCCACAAGGAACAAAGCAGGCTTCTTTAGTGATTTCTGTGCCACATAAATGAGTTAGCAGCATGTGTGTGACCACAAATTAGATTATATGCGGATGATTGTCTTCTCTGCAAACCAATACATTCTTTTCATTTAACTCCATCATGACCTGTGCTAGTGCAGGTGTGATATGGATTTTTAACCTAGCTTTAATAAAAAAAATTTCAGTCATATCGCAAAGATGTCTGCAGTATGGCAGTATAATGTGATGTCCAGCACTGGGGCGTCAAGTTGCAGACGGGTAGCATGATATCCCTCCCGGTCACATTATCCTGACACCAATCAGACTGACCAGTCTAACACTAACCTCTTAATGCAGAGTACCTAGCAAGGCAGCTGTTACTAAACATCTTAGTAAATCTTTGGTATGACACAGCTAGGGTTTGAACCTTCAGCCTTCCAAATCTGAGGCAGATGCTCTAACCACTAGGCCACCAAACTAGTGCCCAACATTATCTAACGTCTCTCAAATGTTGGACCTGAAAATTGGTTTCTTCTTCTTCTTGTTTGGATTTAATGTTTAGTGCAAGATAGGCTATATATGTGGCTAGAAAACTGGTGGCAGAAGTACTGGAAAAACCATAGTAACAATAACAACTAACCCATGAGTGTATAGTGTATATAACAAATTCAAGTGGCTTGCAGTAATAGTGTATATGACAAATTCAGATGGCCTGCAGTAATAGTGTATATGACAAATTCAGGTGGCCTAATAGCATTATATGACACATTCCATAATGTAATACTGAAAACTTCAATACAAAGCAGAAGCAAGAATCATAGATTCAGGTAAAATTCCAAATCATTGTGTGAGAACTGCATGCATGAGTACTGAATGGAGTCCCGATTATTGAATCATGTTGAGTCCCGATTATTAATTATGGTGAATGTCTATAGTCCTGATGGATAGCAAACATTGTGTAAGCATTCATCTCCCTGTTAATTGTGGTGTGCAACCTACATGCATGAATACTGACCTAATGGATAAAACACATCCTGCATGCGCACTCCCAATTGTTAATTGTGGTGTGCGACCTGTATAAGTGTCTATTGTCCTGATAGCACATATTCTGTGTAAGGATTCATCTCCCTGTTAATTGTGGTGTGAGCCCTGTATAAGTGTCCATAGACCTGATTGATAGCACATATTCTGTGTAAGGATTCACCTCCTGTTAATTGTGGTGTGAGCTCTGAAGGATAGCACATATTCTGTGTAAGGATTTATCTCCCTGTTAATTGTGGTGTGAGCCCTGAAGGATAGCACACATTCTGTGAAGGATTCATCTCCCAGTTAATTGTGGTGTGAGTCCTGAAGGATAGCACATATTCTGTGTAAGGATTCATCTCCTTGTTAATTGTGGTGTGCGACCTGTACAAGTGTCTATTGTCCTGATGGATAGCACACATTCTGTGTAAGGATTCATCTCCCTGTTAATTGTGGTGAGTCCTGAAGGATAGCACTTATTCTGTGTAAGGATTCATCTCCTTGTTAATTGTGGTTTGCGACCTGTATAAGTGTCTATTGTCCTGATTGATAGCACACATTCTGTGTAAGGATTCATCTCCCAGTTAATTGTGGTGTGTGACCTGTATAAGTGTCTATAGACCTGATGGATAGCACACATTCTGTGAAAGGATTCATCTCCCTGTTAATTGTGGTGTGTGACCTGTATAAGTGTCCATAGACCTGATTGATAGCACATATTCTGTGTATGGATTCACCTCCTGTTAATTGTGGTGTGAGCTCTGAAGGATAGCACATATTCTGTGTAAGGATTCATCTCCCTGTTAATTGTGGTGTGAACCCTGAAGGATAGCACATATTCTGTGCAAGGATTCATCTCCCTGTTAATTGTGGTGTGTGACCTGTATAAGTGTTTATTGTCCTGATTGATAGCACACATTCTGTGTAAGGATTCACCTCCTGTTAATTGTGGTGTGAAGGATAGCACATATTCTGTGCAAGGATTCATCTCCCTGTTAATTGTGGTGTGTGACCTGTATAAGTGTCCATAGACCTGATTGATAGCACATATTCTGTGTAAGGATTCACCTCCTGTTAATTGTGGTGTGAGCTCTGAAGGATAGCACATATTCTGTGTAAGGATTCATCTCCCTGTTAATTGTGGTTTGAGTCCTGAAGGATAGCACATATTCTGTGTAAGGATTCATCTCCCTGTTAATTGTGGTGTGCGACCTGTACAAGTGTCTATTGTCCTGATGGATAGCACATATTCTGTGTAAGGATTCATCTCCCTGTTAATTGTGGTGTGAGCCCTGAAGGATAGCACATATTCTGTGTACAGATTCATCTCGCTGTTAATTGCGGTTTGCAACCTGTATAAGTGTCTATAGACCTGATGGATAGCATACATTCTGTGTAAGGATTCATCTCCCTGTTAATTGTGGTGTGAGCCCTGAAGGATATTACATATTCTGTGTAAGGATTCATCTTCCTGTTAATTGTGGTGTGAGCCCTGTATAAGTGTCTATTGTCCTGATGGATAGCACATATTCTGTGTAAGGATTCATCTCCCTGTTAATTGTGGTGTGTGACCTGTATAAGTGTCTATAGACCTGATTGATATCACATATTCTGTGTTAGGATTCATCTCCCTGTTAATTGTGGTGTGAGCCCTGTATAAGTGTCTATTGTCCTGATGGATAGCACATATTCTGTGTAAGGATTCATCTCCCTGTTAATTGTGGTGTGTGACCTGTATAAGTGTCTATAGACCTGATGGATAGCACATATTCTGTATAAGCATTCACCTTCCTGTTAATTGCTGTGTGCAACCTGAATGCATGAATACTGACCTGATGGAAAGCACACAATTGGCGAGTGGATTCCCGCCAATGTTAATCTCAATTGGATGAAAGAGTGGATTGCCATTAACAGGAAGTAGCATGTCTCGTTCTATACACATTTGCTGAAATAATCCAAAAGAACATTTCATTTTCAAATAATACTAACAATATACCGGATTACATTTAGCATGATCAAGTACGGATATATTTACAAAAGATTCACATTGACAAGTCAATTTACATGCAAATTTACTTGTGTTTAGAAAACAAATTCCAGTGACAGACATTTCTCTTAAGAAGCCACCCCTTTAGCAGAGAAAAGATGTCCTTATAAATTGTGTTGTCCCTACAGAGGGGAAAAAAATGGTTAAAATCTATCTTTTGGTCTTGGTCAACTTGGCCTTATAATAATAATAATAATAATAATAATAATAATAATAATAATAATAATAATAATGATGAGGACTTTGTATAGCACTTAATCTTTAGAAGCTCTAAGCACTTTACAACATCTATAATGATATGACTACACTACAAAAAACAAAAAATAAAAACCATGAAATTGCAAAAAATAAAAACATGCTGAAAACATATAAGGTAATAAACATTATTAGGTCTCTAAGTTTGTTCCTGCAGTCGAAAAAGGTGAGTTTTAAGAGCACTCTTAAAAGGGATCACTGTGTCTTTGTGTCTAATTTCAATGGGCGATTCGTTCCACATCGCTGGGCCCTGGTATGCAAAATAACGTTGTCCATATGACTTCATTTTCATAGTGGGAACAATGAGTATATGATTGTCAGAAGAGGAGCGTAAGTATCTTGCTGGTGTATACACATGGGTGAGGCCGGATAGGTCTGTTGGACTGGAGTCTCTCAGTGAAACATAGCACAGAGGACAAATTTTGTGGGTGGCATTTCATGAGAGGTTCTGTAAAGCATAGATAATACATATCTGCTTCCCAACACTTAACTATAGCGAGGACGCATCATGTAAATGTGTTATGTGTATCACGTGATACACAAAAGTGAAAATGTAGAACAAACAATGGCAGCATCTGAAAAGTTATACTATATACCGCTAGAGTAAAATGATGTCCCAGGAGCTAAATTTCGTTGTTCTGAAAAATTAGAAAATTCAGTTTGCGAGTTGAAGCTCTGACAACTGCAAATCCACGACATTCAAGCCAGAGCTTCAACTCACAACTGAATGATCCAATAGTTAAAGTGAGGGCAATTAGTCTGACATCAACACATCAAAACCTATACTGAAAGGTCGATAATATTTTATAAGCGATCATGTGAAAACTTGCAAGATAATTATAACGATGACCTTTTTGTCTTAAAATCATCTGTAATGGCATCATACACACAGCAAGTTCTTTATCATTTATAAGTGACTCTTGCAACCCTCTTAGGAAAAGTAAAGGATTCATCAAGCGACTGTAATGGTTCCTCTATGGGCAGATGTAATAATTACTGCTTCTTTACTTTTTGCCTTGAAAGATTATACTCTTCATTTTGGATATAAGCCATGTACATCTACCATCAATCTGTGTACATGGAATGTTGGGAAAAAGTCTAAACGACATCCAGAACTATGCCATATAGCATTATACAGCAAGAAATTAAAAACAGAGATTAAGAAACTGTGATCCAATATGTAGCATTAAAAATAATTAACAACTTCATTGCTACATTAACCAATTCAGGAATTAAAAATGATTAACAACTTCATTGCTACATTACCCAATTCAGGTATTAAAAATGATTAACAACTTCATTGCTACATTACCCAATTCAGGAATTAAAAATGATTAACAACTTCATTGCTACATTACCCAATTCAGGTTCAGACAGCATGTGCATCCAAATATTAGAGACAGTTGTTGTTGTTGTTGCTGTTGTTGTTGGGTTTAATGCCATTTTTAAGTACAATATAGATTATACATAGTGGCCAGTATTAATGGTAGAGGAAGAACCAGGGAAAAATCCTGTAAGGACCACCGACCCTTGAGAAGCTACTGGCAAGCTTTCTCACATACCCACACTGGCTGAATCCAAGACTCAAACCCCCAGATGGGTAAGATAAAAGTGATCCATAACTGAGAGGCTTTAGACCACTCAGCCAAACTGGGCCCCTATTACAGACAGAATACCATGATTATGAAGCTGGCATGGAAGGATTAAAGCAAAGAATAAAGTCCATCTTAAACTTGATGCAATTTGACAAAAACACAGTCACCAAATACACAAGATCAGACAGAAATGTGGCACAGTAGAATAATTGCTTCTGTTGCAAGTTGTCCACAGTCAAAGAGGGGAATATAATCTTCTGAACAGAATACAATGGGGCAAAAACAATTTTAAAATATGGAAGAAAAAAATGAAAATTATGCAGTGTACATTATTTCTTATGAAAACAGTGCAGGTATGATGTCCGATTATGCAGTGTACAGTGTTTCTTATGAAAACAGTGCAGGTGTGATGTCCAATTATGCAGTGTACAGTATTTCTCATGAAAACAGTGCAGGTATGATGTCCAATTATGCAGCGTACAGTGTTTTTTTTATATGAAAACAGTGCAGGTATGATGTACAATTATGCAGAGTACAGTATTTATTACGAACACAGGTATGATGTCCAATTATGCAGTGTACAGTAAATACAACAAAGGTGAAAACCATACATCAAGGGTTCCACAATCCATGCATCTGTAACATACTGGTGGCAAACATTTTAACACTTCATTTTGATGTGAATGCCACAAAGAGAAAGTGACACCTGTCTTACCATGCTGTCATAGCTGAGTTAAATATTAAGAGAAATGAAACCTACCAGCCATGCATTGGTGACCACATCTTTAACAGTCCTCTCAACAGGAAAACCATCTATAGGCACAACAGCATAGTCTGGAATCTGACGGAAGTTCTGAGGTACAACAACACCTGTAATTATATGGGATGTATTTTAGTTATTAAACTGCAAGACAGCTGCACTAACCGTCACGTTATTAAATACAACAATTGGCGTGAAACAGACAAATAGCATATATTATTGATTTTATAATTTATTAAAAGTGTGACAGTTAATATATCACAAGTTTGTCTGGAAAAGAATATGGAATCAATCTCAGGATTATACATATGTACCAGTATTTTCAAAGAGGAAAATATATCAAAATCAATTTCTGGAGTAAAATATGTTTCTTAAATAATATTTAATTATGTTAGTAAAACAGCCACTACCTTGCAAATCCAGCTCTCTCAGACCAAATGAACATTAACTACATCTTTTGTCCAGTTTTATCTCTATTAAAGTGCTGCTTCGTCTTTCTGAGATCGTCAGAAGAGTTGTCTAAACCTTGGACAGTGTGATTTATGCTAAATCCCATACATCATGAGCTAATGCTAGTTGTTGTAGGGTTTAATGCCATTTTTCAGCACAAGACAGATTATACATGGTGGCCAGTATAATTGGTGGAGGAAGAACCCTGCAAAACCCAGGAATGACCACAGACCCACAAGAAGCTACTGGCAAGCTTTAGCACGTAACCATGTTAGCCAAGCCAAAGACTTGAACCCATGATGCCAAGTGAGATGGCCTCAAGTTAATACTAGAGCAATAGAGCAACCTCTTCTTGAAATGTATTTGCTTTGACAGCTTGAAAATGGGTATCCATATTCTTACTTGATAAGTATTATTACCAAAACAAAAGATTTGTTTCTTATTCAATCATAATAATGTTAGAAAAACAAAAACAGGTGGATGGAGTTATAATCCCTAACTCAGGATATGGCACTGGCTCCAATTTCCTAACATATAACAAGCAGTTTTGAATTTCAGGTGAAAAATGCTGCTCCCACAAACCACCGAAGCTGAGCAACCAGTGTAATTGGGAAACTTACTGTGTACTCCTTGAAGGCAGCTTGTTGTGCCACTGAGACAGGTCACACCAAGCTGAACTAAATGTCATTGGGAAACTAGTGTGTGGTCCAGGAAGGCAGCTTGTTGTGCCACTGATTTAGGTCCCACAAGCTGAACTAAATGTCATTGAGAAAGCCCTGTGTAGTCCAGGAAGGCAGCTTGTTGTGCCATCTGTGCTTCAAGAGCTTAAAGTTCAATGATTTTATCCTTTTAACACTTTTTCTCAAACTATGTGATATTGTGATAATTTAAATTTTCCAATGGGTCTCTGATTTCATTGCATAGTTATCATCAGCAACAGCTGCTATTGTCTCAATGTCTTTTTCAATGCCTGCCTTTTTTTATATAATTCTGCTATTTCCTTATCCAGTGCTTTTTGTCTGCTTCTCTCTTGCTCAAAGTTTTTCCTCTGTTCATCAAAGTACATGCTGTACCTACTATAAGCACTGATTGCATTTATAAGCATTTTTGTTGTTGTATCAATTTGGTGTATTCCACCAGCATTTTTGTTGTATCAATTTGGTGTATTCCACCAGCATTTTTGGTGTTGTATCAATTTGGTGTACTCCACCAGCATTTTTGGTGTGGTATCTATTTGGTGTATTCCACCAGCATTTCTTACACTGTCAGTAATCACTCTCTTTGCAACCAGTCCTTTCCATCATATTTACATCTTCATACTCTTTATTGATAGAAAAGCCCTTTCAACGGTAGCCTGTCATAGGAAGACTTTACAGGATTGTAACTGAAGCTTGAATGATAGCCCTCGATTGTGATTGAAGCTTGAATGATAGCCCTCGATTGTGATTGAAGCTTGAATGGTAGCCCTCGATTGTGATTGAAGCTTGAATGGTAGCCCTCGATTGTGATTGAAGCTTGAATGATAGCCCTCGATTGTGACTGAAGCTTGAATGATAGCCCTCGATTGTGATTGAAGCTTGAATGATAGCCTTCGATTGTGATTGAAGCTTGAATAATAGCCCTCGATTGTGATTGAAGCTTGAATGGTAGCCCTCGATTGTGATTGAAGCTTGAATGATAGCCCTCGATTGTGATTGAAGCTTGAATGATAGCCCTCGATTGTGATTGAAGCTTGAATGATAGCCCTCGATTGTGATTGAAACTTGAATGATAGCCCTCGATTGTGATTGAAGCTTGAATGGTAGCCCTCGATTGTGATAGAAGCTTGAATGATAGCCCTCGATTGTGATTGAAGCTTGAATGATAGCCACAGATTGTGATTGAAGCTTGAATGATAGCCACAGATTGTGATTGAAGCTTAAATGATAGCGATCGATTGTGATTGGAGTTAGCTTCTCCTTACAAATCTGTGTGAATGGCAACAGGGACTGGTATATATATATATATATATATATATATATATATATATATATATATATATATATATATATATATATATATATATATATATATATATATATTGTTGTGTTTAGGCTCTAATAAACAGTAACACAGAAAAAGTGAAAATGTCAAGCTTTGTAACATTTTTTTAAAATAATTATATTTTATTTCCCTGGAAAAACAATGGAAAAATGGAGAAAAAAAAGAGCTTACGGTTTCAAGAATCAAATACATAAATAATCCAAGAATAATCCATGAATTTAAATTTAAAAGTCCTAGGAATGAAATGTTTTAATGAATTCAAGTTCAAGTTCCAATGAAAATCCAAGATGGAAGGCAATGATTTCTGAATAGTGGGAACATAAGAAATAACATTCTAGTGTTGGAAATCTGAATAAAATTTTTAAGAAATGTCTGTCCATGTATTCTGCATGAGGTGTACTGGTTCATATAAGCATAATCATTGGCCTAGGTGGACTGGTTTATATAAGCATAAGCATTGGTCCCCATGGACTGGTTTATATAAGCATAAACATTGGCCTATGTGGACTGATTCATATAAGCATAAGCATTGGTCTTTGTCTCTGTGGCCTGGTTTAGGTAAGCACAAGCATTGGTCCCCCATGAACTGGTTTATGTAAGTATAAGCAATGGCCTAGGCAGACTGTTTTATATAAGAATATGCATTGGCCTAGGTGGACTGGTTTATATAAGCATAAGCATAGGTCCCTGTGAACTGGATCATATAAGCATTGGTCCCCATGGACTGGTTCATATAAGCATAAGCATTGGTCCCCATGGACTGGTTTAGGTAAGCACAATCATTGGTCCCCGTGATCTGGTTTATCTAAGCACAAGCATTGGTCACCGTGGACTGGTTTATGTAAGCATAAGCATTGGCCTAGGCAAACTGATTTATATAAGAATACGCATTGGCCTAGGTGGACTGGTTTATATAAACATAAGCACTGGTAACCAAGGGACTGGTTTATGTAAGCAGAAGCATTGGCCTTGGTGAACTGGTTCATATAAGCATTGGTCCCCATGGATTGGTTTATGTAAGCATTGGCCTAAGTGGACTGGTTCATATAAGCATAAGCACTGGTCCCAATAGACTGCTTTATGTAAACACAATCATTGGTCCCCATGGACTGGTTTATGTAAGCACAAGCATTGGTCACTGTGGACTGGTTTATGTAAGCATAAGCATTGGCCCAGGCAGACTGATTTATATAAGAATAAGCATTGGCCTTAGTGGACTGGTTTATATAAACATAAGCATTGGTCCCCATAGACTGGTTTATGAAAGCATAAGCATTGGCCTAGGTGGAGTGGTTTATATAAGCATTGGTCCCCATGGACTGGTTTATGTAAGCATAAGCATAGGCCTAGGTGGACTGGTTCATAAGCATGGACTGGTTTAGGTAAGTACAATCATTGGTCTCCGTGGACTGGTTTATGTAAGCACAAAAACATTGGTTCCCCATGGACTGGTTTATATAAGCATAAGCACTGGCCTAGGCAGACTGGTTTATATAAGAATAAGCATTGGCCTAGGTGGACTGGTTTATATAAGCATAGGTCCCCGTGGACTGGTTCATATAAGCATTGGTCCCCATGGACTGGTTTATGTAAGCATAAGCAATGGACTAGGTGGACTAGTTCATATACATAAGCATTGTTCCTCATGGACTGGTTTAGGTAAGCACAAGCACTGGTCACCATGGACTGGTTTATGTAAGCATAAGCCCAGGCAGACTGGTTTATATAAGAATAAGCATTGGCCTAGGTGGCTTGGTTTATATAAACATAAGCATTGGTCCTCGTGGACTGGTTTATGTAAGCATAAGCATAGGCCCAGGTGGACTGGTTTATATAAGCATAAGCATTGGCCTAGGTGGACTGGTTCATATACACATTGGTCCATATGGACTGGTTTATGTAAGCATATGCATTGGTCTAGAAGGACTGGTTTGTATAAACATAAGCATTGGTCCTCATGGACTTGTTCAAGTAAGCATAAGTGCTAGCCTAGGCAGATTGGTTCATATAAGCATAAGCAGTGGCCTAGGCTGAGTGGTTAATATAAGCACATGTATTGGCATATGTCGACTGCTGTATATATTTCTGCTAAGGAAACACCTTCTGTGCTTAAAAAGTAAACTTAACAATAACAAAGTAAACTTAACAATAAAAAAGTAGACTTAACAATAACAACAAGAAGTGTTCCTGCAAAACATGTATGCCCTCATTTATCTACTTCTGGTATTTTCTGTTTAGTAATGCTAACAAGGTTGCCATTAAAACAGAGCACAACTGACTTCAAGAACAATGAAATCCGACCCAATTGACTACACACCATATACTGAATTTCCTTACCGGCATTATCAACTATGAAAACCGCCAATTCAGCCATGGCTTCATCTTCAAATCCATAAATGACAAAAGTTTTTTTCTTGAATATTCCTTTGGAAGACTCATCTCCATCTGGTTCTGGAAATATACAGTATAACCTTTAAAAGATTCAATCTAAATACATAATACTGTGTGGTGGGCATTTTTGTGGGTGTTTCATTCATATAGAATAATAACTACTTTTTGTTGCAGAGCGATTTTATCACAATTTAAACATTCATTTTCTGCACCAGAATGCCTGTACAACTTGTTTAAAACCAAGTCGTAAATCACCAACAATTTTCCCAGATCATGTATATTTAGTTGAAATTATTAAAACCGTGTAAGCATTTCCTTTAAGGAGTTCATAATGTGACATTATATCCGCAGAAAAAGTGACATCAGATTGATGACACATTGATGTAACTATTTTTTCCAGCATTATATAATTATTGAGATAACATCAGAACTTTTTATAATTATTAACACTGTAATAAGCATCCTATTTTCATTAAGATGGAGAAGTCATAACCATATAATTTTATTCTGAATCTCTCCAAGAGTTTTTAACACTGGAATACACTCAGGTAAAAGTCATTTGGTCTCTATAACACTGTAATACTTTTATTCTGATTCTCTATAACACTGTAATACACTCAGGTAAAAGTCATTTGGTCTCTATAACACTGTAATACTTTTATTCTGAATCTCTATAACACTGTAATACTTTTATTCTGATTCTCTATAACAATGTAATACACTCAGGTAAAAGTCATTTGGTCTCTACAACACTGTAATACACTCAGGTAAAAGTCATTTGGTATCTATAACACTGTAATACACTCAGGTAAAAGTCATCTGGTCTCTATAACACTGGAATACACTCAGGTAAAAGTCATTTGGTCTCTATAACACTGTAATACTTTTATTCTGATTCTCTATAACACTGGAATACACTCAGGTAAAAGTCATCTGGTCTCTATAACACTGGAATACACTCAGGTAAAAGTCATTTGGTCTCTATAACACTGTAATACACTCAGGTAAAAGTCATTTGGTCTATGCAGAAAGTGTTGATTTTAAAAAACGCAGACTACCTTAACCCATTTTATCTTGAATACAACCACGGTCGTAATGCCATATTCTATCTTGAATACAACCACGGTTGTAATGCCATATTCTATCTTGAATACAACCACGGTCGTAATGCCATATTCTATCTTGAATACAACCACGGTCGTAATGCCATATTCTATCTTGAATACAACTGCAGTCATATGTGCTAGAAACTTCAAATTTGGACCAAAATACTAGAAATAGAATTATCTTTATTTTATTCATATATTACTAGAGAATTTATTTCATCTTCATAAATAAAAGATACAATGAACATCATGGAATGCTTTTCCATTTGTTTTCTTCTTCTTTCAAGTCAAATTTCAAATAATAGTTGTGAGAATGTACATTGATAAATGACAACAATATATATCACTATGCTGCAAATTTTATTATCTTTTCAGAGAGATATAGTTTTTTATACTTTAAAAGAGAAATAAAAATGTTACAACATTTGTAGTAAACATGGTGAAGGTCATCATAATTTATGCTTCTACTGCTCTGTCTTACCACAATGTATTTAGAACCGCTTCTCAGGAATTAGAAACTGCAGTTGAAATTGGTAAGCAGGATAAAATGGGTTATGCCGTTTTCATATTGGTAAATAATTTTAAAATAAGCTCTACAGTGAGACTCTTAGATCCTGGGTCAGGAGGAAACATACAATCACAACCAATACCTACAGTCAGCCCTAGATCCAGATCAGGAGGAAAACAAACAACTATACTACAACCCATACCTACCTATGGTCTGCCCTAGATCCTGGGTCAGGAGGAAAGCAAACAATCACAACCCATATCTACACAGTCTGCCCTAGATCCTGATCAGGAGGAAAGCAAACAATCACAACCCATACCTACCTATGATCTGCGCTAGATTCTAATCAGGAGGAAAACAAACAACTATACTACAACCATTACCTAGACACAGTCTGCCCTAGGTCCTGGGTCAGGAGGAAGTAAACAATCACAACCCATACCTACACAGTCTGCGCTTGATCCTGGGTCAGGAGGAAAGCAAACAATCACAACCCATACCTACACACAGTCCGCAATAGATCCTGGGTCAGGAGGAAACAAACAATCACAACCAATACCTACACAGTCTGCATTAGATCCTGATCCGGAGGAAACAAATAATCACAACCCATACCTACATACAGTCTGCCCTAGATCCTGGGTCAGGAGGAAACATACAATCACAACCCATACCTACACACAGTCTGCCCTAGATCCTGATCAGGAGGAAAGCAAACAATCACAACCCATACCTACACAGTCTGCCCTAGATCCTGGGTCAGGAGGAAAACAAACAATCACAACCTATACCTACACAGTCTGCACTAGATCCTGGGTCAGGAGGAAAGCAAACAATCACAACCCATACCTACACAGTCTGCCCTAGATTCTGGGTCAAGAGGAAGCAAACAATCACAACCCATACCTACACAGTCTGCCCTAGATCCTTGGTCAGGAGGAAAGCAAACAATCACAACCCATACCTACACAGTCTACACTAGATCCTGGGTCAGGAGGAAAGCAAACAATCACAACTCATACCTACACAGTCTACACTAGATCCTGGGTCAGGAGGAAAGCAAACAATCACAACCCATACCTACACAGTCTACACTAGATCCTGGGTCAGGAGGAAAGCAAACAATCACAACCCATACCTACACAGTCTGCCCTAGATCCTGGGTCAGGAGGAAGCAAACAATCACAACCCATACCTACACAGTCTGCCCTAGATTCTGGGTCAGGAGGAAAGCAAACAATCACAACCCATACCTACACAGTCTGCCCTAGATCCTGGGTCAGGAGGAAGCAAACAATCACATCCCATACCGACACAGTCTGCCCTAGATCCTGAGTCAAGAGAAAAGCAAACAATCACAACCCATACCTACACAGTCTGCCCTAGATACTGGGTCAGGAGGAAAGCAAACAATCACAACCCATACCTACACAGTCTGCCCTAGATCCTGGGTCAGGAGGAAAGCAAACAATCACAACCCATACCTACACAGTCTACACTAAATCCTGGGTCAGGAGGAAAGCAAACAATCACAACCCATACCTACACAGTCTACACTAGATCCTGGGTCAGGAGGAAAGCAAACAATCACAACCCATACCTACACAGTCTGCCCTAGATCCCGGGTCAGGAGGAAAGCAAACAATCACAACCCATACCAACACAGTCTGCCCTAGATCCTGGGTCAGGAGGAAGCAAACAATCACATCCCATACCGACACAGTCTGCCCTAGATCCTGGGTCAAGAGAAAAGCAAACAATCACAACCCATACCTACACAGTCTGCCTTAGATCCTGGGTCAGGAGGAAAGCAAACAATCACAACCCATACCTACATAGTCTGCCCTAGATCCTGGGTCAGGAGGAAAGCAAACAATCACAACCCATACCTACACAGTCTGCGCTAGATCCTGGGTCAGGAGGAAAGCAAACAATCACAACCCATACCTACACACAGTCCGCAATAGATCCTGGGTCAGGAGGAAACAAACAATCACAACCAATACCTACACAGTCTGCACTAGATCCTGATCCGGAGGAAACAAATAATCACAACCCATACCTACATACAGTCTGCCCTAGATCCTGGCTCAGGAGGAAACATACAATCACAACCCATACCTACACACAGTCTGCCCTAGATCCTGATCAGGAGGAAAGCAAACAATCACAACCCATACCTATACAGTCTGCCCTAGATCCTGGGTCAGGAGGAAAGCAAACAATCACAACCTATACCTACACAGTCTGCCCTAGATCCTGGGTCAGGAGGAAAGCAAACAATCACAACCCATACCTACATAATCTACACTAGATCCTAGGTCAGGAGGAAAGCAAACAATCACAACCCATACCTACACAGTCTGCCCTAGATCCTGGGTCAGGAGGAAAGCAAACAATCACAACCCATACCTACACAGTCTGCCCTAGATCCTGGGTCAGGAGGAAAGCAAACAATCACAACCCATACCTACACAGTCTGCATTAGATCCTGGGTCAGGAGGAAGCAAACAATCACATCATATACCTACACAGTCTGCCCTAGATCCTGGGTCAGGAGGAAAGCAAACAATCACAACCCATACCTACACAGTCTGCCCTAGATCCTGGGTCAGGAGGAAAGCAAACAATCACAACCCATACCTACACAGTCTGCCCTAGATCCTGGATCAGGAGGAAAGCAAACAATCACAACCCATACCTACACAGTCTGCCCTAGATCCTGGGTCAGGAGGAAAGCAAACAGACACAACCCATACCGACACAGTCTGCCCTAGATCCTGGGTCAGGAGGAAGCAAACAATCACATCATATACCTACACAGTCTGCCCTAGATACTGGGTCAGGAGGAAAGCAAAAAAATCACAACCCATACCTACACAGTCTGCCCTAGTTCCTGGGTCAGGAGGAAAGCAAACAATCACAACCCATACCTACACAGTCTGCCCTAGATCCTGGGTCAGGAGGAAAGCAAACAATCACAACCCATACCTACACAGTCTACCCTAGATCCTGGGTCAGGAGGAAAGCAAACAATCACAACCCATACCTACAGTCTGCGCTAGATCCTGATCAGAAGGAAAGCAAACAATCACAACCCATACCTACACAGTCTGTCCTAGGTCCTGGGTTAGGAGGAAAACAACTATACTACAACCCATACTAACACATAGTCTGCCATAGATCCTGGGTCAGGAGTTAACAAACAATCACAACCCATACCTACCTATGGTCTGCTCTGGATCCTGGGTCATATCTTCTTCCATCACTTGGACCTGCACTTGTCCTTCCAGACCTGCTGACTTCTTCTCAACTGCAGTTACTTCCCCTGACTCAGCGGTTACTGTGCATGATAAAACAAGTATAATAATTTTAATAATTTTAATACAGCAAATACCTTTAAGATAATCTCTGTCAATTCATAGCATCACATATAAAATTATTATGAAGCAAATACAGTTGACTGGTTAAGTGCACACACTTGGGCCGTCACGAGACTGTGCAGTTAACTGGAGTGTGCAGTTAACTGAAGTACGGTACAGTACAGCTTTAAATCAGCACGGCAAGAATAAATGTGAAGAATAAATATAAACAATGATTAGAATCCACTCTTTCAACTTTTACTTAAATGTTAAGCTTGTTTTCCTTCCTCCGAACAAAACTTCACTGATTCAACCAATGAATCAAGGAATTATAGCGAATATCAAGAAATTCTATAGATCGCTAGTTATTCGAAAACTGATGTCAGACATTGATGGGTCATCTCCCGCAAAAAAGTGTTCAGCACCAAAGTCATCTGCATCCTGTTTTTTGCCATGTTGTCGTTTAAATTGAATTCCGTTGCGCATTTTCCATTTTTCCAACCATCCATTTGTTGGTTTGAAATCATTCATATCCGAACGGTTGAGAGCAATGTTTCCCATGCTGTACATGTACTATGATTTTTCAGATGCTATTACTTTCTAGTGGGCGCGGATATACATGTATATACCACATAAGGCGTCCTTTACATGCCAATCATTTACAAAGTCACATTTACCGGCTTATTTGTCGGCTTATTTCAAGCGATACAGCAGTGGACTGGCAATAACTGAGCACGACTATACATTGTGCAGTTAACCGGAGTAAAATTGCAAGGAATAATGTGCCACGGGCAAAAATTTATCGTGCTATTATCTGGAGTGTGCATTTAAGCCAAGTGCAGTTATCCAAAGTTTGTTCCCATTGAAAAGCATTAGGAAAAAACGGGACCAACGTGACTACATGCAGTTATCCGGAGTGTGCAGTTAACCGATGTGCAGTTAAGTGGAGTTGACTGTAGCAAGAATATTGTCATAAATCTCCAAACTAGTGGAAATTTAATGATTAAAAATATCTTACCTTACATACAGCTGTACCATTGCTTAAGAGATGCTAACATGATTTTATCATAAGGTGGGATTTCCCACCTTTTCGCCAAAAAATGGGGGGAGGAGGTAGAACAAAACTGATGGGGAGGGGGAAATGGCCATACCTCATTATTGTCAATATGATAATATCTGTTACTAAAATTATAATAAAAAATTTGGTCAACTTCAGGTAGACCAGGTTTTGTTATTTTTTTAATTCCAATGTCCAAGACTCAGACCCAAATAAAAAAGTTTACCTCAAACAGATAATGATCCTAATATTTAACCAACACTTATGTAGAAATACATAATTATATCTACTACTATATTGTATAATGTAGTAATATATTTAACATAATGTTTTTATATTGTAGCATTATATCTAACACCATGTTTTTATATTGTAGCATTATATCTAACACCATGATTTTATATTGTAGCATTATATCTAACACCATGCTTTATATTGTAGCATTAGATATATAACATCATGTTTTTATATTGTAGCATTATATCTAACACCATGTTATATAATGTAGCATTATATCTAACATGTTTTTATATTGTAGCGTTATATCTAACACCATGTTTTAATATTGTAGCATTATATATATAACACCATGTTTTTATATTGTAGCATTATATCTAACACCATGTTATATACTGTAGCATTAGATCTAACACCATGTTTTTATATTGTAGCATTATATCTAACATGTTTTTATATTGTAGCATTATATCTAACATGTTTTTATATTGTAGCATTATATCTAACATGTTTTTATATTGTAGCATTATATCTAACACCATGTTTTATATTGTAGCATTATATCTAACACCATGCTTTATATTGTAGCATTATATCTAACATGTTTTTATATTGTAGCATTATATCTAACACCATGCTTTATATTGTAGCATTATATCTAACATGTTTTTATATTGTAGCATTATATCTAACACCATGTTTTATATTGTAGCATTATATCTAACACCATGTTTTTATATTGTAGCATTATATCTAACATGTTTTTATATTGTAGCATTATATCTAACACCATGTTTTTATATTGTAGCATTATATCTAACACCATGTTTTTATATTGTAGCATTATATCTAACATGTTTTTATATTGTAGCATTATATCTAACATGTTTTTATATTGTAGCATTATATCTAACATGTTTTTATATTGTAGCATTATATCTAACACCATGTTTTATATTGTAGCATTATATCTAACACCATGTTTTATATTGTAGCATTATATCTAACATGTTTTTATATTGTAGCATTATATCTAACATGTTTTAATATTGTAGCATTATATCTAACACCATGCTTTATATTGTAGCATTATATCTAACACCATGTTTTTATAATGTAGCATTATATCTAACACCATGCTTTATATTGTAGCATTATATCTAACACCATGTTTTTATAATGTAGCATTATATCTAACACCATGCTTTATATTGTAGCATTATATCTAACACCATGTTTTTATAATGTAGCATTATATCTAACACCATGTTTTATATTGTAGCATTATATCTAACATGTTTTTATATTGTAGCATTATATCTAACATGTTTTAATATTGTAGCATTATATCTAACACCATGCTTTATATTGTAGCATTATATCTAACACCATGCTTTATATTGTAGCATTATATCTAACACCATGTTTTAATATTGTAGCATTATATCTAACACCATGTTTTTATAATGTAGCATTATATCTAACACCATGTTTTTATATTGTAGCATTATATCTAACACCATGTTTTTATATTGTAGCATTATATCTAACACCATGTTTTTATATTGTAGCATTATATCTAACACCATGTTATATACTGTAACATTATATCTAACACCATGCTTTATATTGTAGCATTAGATCTAACACCATGTTTTAATATTGTAGCATTATATCTAACACCATGTTTTTATAATGTAGCATTATATCTAACACCATGTTATATACTGTAACATTATATCTAACACCATGCTTTATATTGTAGCATTAGATCTAACACCATGTTTTTATATTGTAGCATTATATCTAACACCATGTTTTAATATTGTAGCATTATATATATAACACCATGTTTTTATATTGTAGCATTATATCTAACACCATGTTATATATTGTAGCATTAGATCTAACACCATGTTTTAATATTGTAGCATTATATCTAACACCATGTTTTTATAATGTAGCATTATATCTAACACCATGTTATATACTGTAGCATTATATCTAACACCATGCTTTATATTGTAGCATTATATCTAACACCATGTTATATATTGTAGCATTAGATCTAACACCATGTTTTAATATTGTAGCATTATATCTAACACCATGTTTTTATAATGTAGCATTATATCTAACACCATGTTATATACTGTAACATTATATCTAACACCATGCTTTATATTGTAGCATTAGATCTAACACCATGTTTTTATATTGTAGCATTATATCTAACACCATGTTTTAATATTGTAGCATTATATATATAACACCATGTTTTTATATTGTAGCATTATATCTAACACCATGTTATATATTGTAGCATTAGATCTAACACCATGTTTTAATATTGTAGCATTATATCTAACACCATGTTTTTATAATGTAGCATTATATCTAACACCATGTTATATACTGTAGCATTATATCTAACACCATGCTTTATATTGTAGCATTATATCTAACACCATGTTATATATTGTAGCATTAGATCTAACACCATGTTTTAATATTGTAGCATTATATCTAACACCATGTTTTTATAATGTAGCATTATATCTAACACCATGTTATATACTGTAGCATTATATCTAACACCATGCTTTATAATGTAGCATTATATCTAACACCATGCTTTATATTGTAGCATTATATCTAACACCATGCTTTATATTGTAGCATTAGATCTAACACCATGTTTTAATATTGTAGCATTATATCTAACACCATGTTTTTATAATGTAGCATTATATCTAACACCATGTTTTTATATTGTAGCATTATATCTAACACCATGCTTTATAATGTAGCATTATATCTATTACCATGTTTTTATAATGTAGCATTATATCTAACACCATGTTTTTATAATGTAGCATTATATCTATTACCATGTTTTTATATTGTAGCATTATATCTAACACCATGTTATATATTGTAGCATTATATCTAACACCATGTTTTTATAATGTAGCATTATATCTAACACCATGTTTTTATAATGTAGCATTATATCTAACACCATGTTATATACTGTAGCATTATATCTAACACCATGCTTTATATTGTAGCATTATATCTAACACCATGTTATATATTGTAGCATTAGATCTAACACCATGTTTTAATATTGTAGCATTATATCTAACACCATGTTTTTATAATGTAGCATTATATCTAACACCATGTTATATACTGTAGCATTATATCTAACACCATGCTTTATATTGTAGCATTATATCTAACACCATGCTTTATAATGTAGCATTATATCTAACACCATGCTTTATAATGTAGCATTATATCTAACACCATGTTATATACTGTAGCATTATATCTAACACCATGCTTTATAATGTAGCATTATATCTAACACCATGCTTTATAATGTAGCATTATATCTAACACCATGCTTTATATTGTAGCATTATATCTAACACCATGTTTTAATATTGTAGCATTATATCTAACACCATGTTTTTATAATGTAGCATTATATCTAACACCATGTTATATACTGTAGCATTATATCTAACACCATGCTTTATATTGTAGCATTATATCTAACACCATGTTATATATTGTAGCATTATATCTATTACCATGCTTTATATTGTAGCATTATATCTATTACCATGTGTTTGTAATATAAAGTGGCATCTACAACAATGAAATAACTATATGTGGTATCTATTTTTGTGGACTTTGAGACTGCTACAATTTTAAATACCCAACATAAAAATCTGCTTGCAAGAAATAGTCTTTATCAGAGGTATATCCAAAGATTGAAAGACAACAAATTGTAACCTAATGTAAAGCAATAAGACCCAAGTGGTTATAATAGCATTCACCTGACTTACATTACTTCACGATGACCAATTTAGGAGCACAACCTAAACTAGCTCCCAAACTTAATATTATGCTGATTTCTTGAGCATATCAAATGGATGACTTAGTATTTAATTTAATGTCCTGCTTTTGCTTGCCAAGGCTTACAAAGTCTATATTTAATTCCATGAGTTTCATAAATTTAATATTAAATCATAATTCATCAGAGATTCCTTTCATAATTTTTTTAAATTCCATTTAAAATTTTTTAGAGAGCAAGAAAAATGAATAATTTTGTTCATTGCATTTTAAATTTTTTAGAGAGAAAGAAAAATGAATAATTTTTTTAATTGCATTTCAAATTTTTTAGAGAAAGAAAAATGAATATTTTTTTTAATTGCATTTCAAATTTTTTATAGAGAAAGAAAAATGAATAATTTTTTTAAATTGCATTTCAAATTTTTTAGAGAGAAAGAAAAATGAATAATTTTTTTAATTGCATTTCAAATTTTTTAGAGAAAGAAAAATGAATAATTTTTTAATTGCATTTCAAATTTTTTAGAGAGAAAGAAAAATGAATAATTTTTTTAATTGCATTTTAAATTTTTTAGAGAGAAAGAAAAATAATTTTTTAAATTGCATTTCAAATTTTTTAGAGAAAGAAAAATGAATAATTTTTTAAATTGCATTTCAAATTTTTTAGAGAAAGAAAAATGAATAATTTTTTAAATTGCATTTAAAATTTTTTAGAGAGAAAGAAAAATGAATAATTTTTTTAATTGCATTTCAAATTTTTTAGAAAGAAAAATGAATAATTTTGTTCATTCACTCTAAGACATGGCTGGCACCTTACCTTGCATTAAACAAATAGTCTAAAATGATGTGGAACTAGCATTACCGATTAAAAGTAGATATATTTAACAAATTATAAATAGAAGAACAAGAGTCCTTCCATATAAACAGAACATTTTACAGACAAAATCATTTTTCAACACAGAATGTCCAATGCATGTGATGTAATTTTTTTGTCTCATCAGTCATCAGAATGCACTGATCTTGATCATTCTCATTAAAATTTTGATGATTCAAGTCATCAGAATGCACTGATCTTGATCATTCCCATTAAAATTGTGATGATTCAAGTCATCAGAATGCACTGATCTTGATCATTCCCATTTAAGTTTTTGATGATTCAAGTCATCAGAATGCACTGATCTTGATCATTCTCATTAAAATTTTGATGATTCAAGTCATCAGAATGCACTGATCTTGATCATTCTCATTAAAATTTTGATGATTCAAGTCATCAGAATGCACTGATCTTGATCATTCTCATTAAAATTCTGATGATTCAAGTCTGTTTCTCAAGTTTTAATTAATCAGATTAGAAAGTCTCTAAACTAGTTGATACATGATCACATTATTATTTGTGGATGTCACTCATTATAACATATTGACAAAATATCGTCAATATTTCTTAATTTATTAAAATTAGATCAATATATAGCTTTTCAAGACTGATGTTTGATCAGCTCATTATATGCATCATCTTCATTGTCAACACTGTCTATGCCACTTCAGTGTCACACATCTGTCCGACTTGTAAAACATTATTTATGCCACTTCAGCGTCACACATCTGTCCGACTTGTAAAACATTATTTATGCCACTTCAGTGTCACACATCTGTCCGACTTGTAAAACATTAGTTATGCCACTTCAGTGTCACACATCTGTCCAACTTGTAAAACATTAGTTATGCCACTTCAGTGTCACACATCTGTCCAACTTGTAAAACATTAGTTATGCCACTTCAGTGACTCACATCTGTCCGACTTGTAAAACATTATTTATGCCACTTCAGTGTCTCATTTCTACAAACTTGTAGAAACAATGTTTATGCCACTTCAGTATCACACATCTATCCGACATGCAAAACCATTATTTATGCCATTTCGGTGACTCACCTATATGAAACTAGTAAAAACACTGTTTATGCCACTTCACTGTCTCACTTCTATCCAACTTGTAAAACATTATTTATTCCACTTCATCATCTCACTTCTACCAACTAGTAAAAACACTATTATTCCACTTCAGTGTCTCACTTTTACCAACTTGTAAAAACATTATTTATGCCATGACCGCTAACAAAGGTGAGACAAGAAATGCATAGTTAGTAATTAGAACTCACATTTTGGTTGGACAAGATAACAAAGATGAGATAAGAAATGGAACCATAGTTAGCTACTAGAACTCACATTTTGGTTGAACAAAATAACAAAGATGAGATAAGAAATGGAACCATAGTTAGCTACTAGAACTCACATTTTGGTTGGACAAGATAACAAAGGTGAGATAAGAAATGGAACCATAGTTAGACTAGAACTCACATTTTGGTTGGACAAGATAACAAAGATGAGACAAGAAATGGAACCATAGTTAGCTACTAGAACTCACATTTTGGTTGGACAAGATAACAAAGATGAGACAAGAAATGGAACCATAATTAGCTACTAGAACTCACATTTTAGTTGGACAAGAGAACAAAGGTGAGACAAGAAATGGAACCATAGTTAGCTACTAGAACTCACATTTTGGTTGGACAAGATAAAAAAGATGAGACAAGAAATGGAACCATAGTTAGTTACTAGAACTCACATTTTGTTTAAGATAACAAAGATGAGACAAGACATGGAACCATAGTTTGCTACTAGAACTCACATTTTGCTTAAGATAACAAAGATAAGACATGGAACCACAGTTAGCTACTAGAACTCACATTTTGGTTGGACAAGATAACAAAGGTGAGACAAGAAATGGAACCATAGTTAGCTACTATAACTCACATTTTGGTTTGACAAGATAAAAAAGATGAGACAAGAAATGGAACTATAGTTAGCTACTAGAACTCACATTTTGGTTGGACAAGATAAAAAAGATGAGACAAGAAATGGAACCATAGTTAGTTACTAGAACTCACATTTTGGTTGGACAAGATAACAAAGATATGACAAGAAATGGAACCATAGTTAGTTACTAGAACTCACATTTTGTTTAAGATAACAAAGGTGAGACAAGACATGGAACCATAGTTAGCTACTAGAACTCACATTTTGGTTGGACAAGATAAAAAAGATGAGACAAGATATGGAACCATAGTTAGCTACTAGAACTCACATTTTGTTTAAGATAACAAAGGTGAGACAAGACATGGAACCATAGTTAGCAACTAGAACTCACATTTTGGTTGGACAAGATAAAAAAGTTGAGACAAGAAATGGAACCATAGTTAGCTACTAGAACTCACATTTTGGTTGGACAAGATAAAAAAGGTGAAACAAGAAATGGAACCATAGTTTGCTACTAGAACTCACATTTTGGTTGGACAAGATAACAAAGGTGAGACAAGAAATGGAACCATAGTTAGTTACTAGAACTCACATTTTGGTTGGACAAGAGAACAAATGTGAGACAAGTAATGGAACCATAGTTAGCTACTAGAACTCACATTTTGGTTGGACAAAATAACAAAGGTGATGGAACCATAGCTAGCTACTAGAACTCACATTTTGGTTGGACAAGAGAACAAAGGCGAGACAAGTAATGGAACCATAGTTAGTTACTAGAACTCACATTTTGGTTGGACAAGATAAAAAAGATGAGACAAGACATGGAACCATAGTTAGTAATTAGAACTCACATTTTGTTTAAGATAACAAAGGTGAGACAAGAAATGGAACCATAGTTAGCTACTAGAACTCACATTTTGTTTAAGATAACAAAGATGAGACAAGACATGGAACCATAGTTAGCTACTAGAACTCACATTTTGGTTGGACAAGATATTGACTCATTATGTCTTTCATCTCTGCCTCTTCTTCAATTTCTTGCTTCTCTTCCACCTTTGAGGAATGACCCTTATTGATCTCTACATCCGATGATGCTCCCTTAGAGTTAAGTCTGGATTTGGATAGATGTGTGTCCCTGAAATAACAATAATTACATCGTTAATGATGATCATAATATTAAACAAGTTTCATAGAAATCCTTCAAAACTGATTATGTTCACAGGCTGTATCATACATCACATTAAACCACAAGACAGAAAAGTTCAATAACTTTAACAAAAATACTGGGAGCAAAGTGATTTGATGACATGCACATCTCCTGGTGACAACAACATTATTTACAGAGTTACAATGAAATGCATCAAACACTGTACAACTAGTTGTGCTAAAAAGAATACTTTCTTTAAATCTCCAACAGAAAGCTGGTAATAACTCAAATAAAAATTACAGGAGCACAGAAATCAGTTGATATGTGCATCATGATGATCCAACAAAGCAGCAGGACTAGATACATTAAGCTACACACCATTTCATGAGATGCCTATTTTGGTGTAGGGGCTCCGAGTGGCCGAGTGGTCTAAAGCGCTGTCCGCTACGGACCACTGCCATCTCACCTCTGTCTGCGTGTGTTCGAGTCTAAGATTCGGCAAATGTAGTTATGTGAGAAAGCTTGCCAGTAGCTTCTCGTGGGTCGGTGGTTCTTTCCGGAGTTTGTCCGGTTTCTTCCTCCACCATTAATACTGGCCACCATGTATAGCCTATATTGTGCTGAAAAATGGCGTTAAACCATAAAAAAACAAACATGCCCATTTTGACATACACTTCTCTCACAGGACCAGCTACATAAACATACACACCATTTCATGACATGCCCATTTTGACATACACTTCTCTCGCAGGACCAGCTACATAAAGATACACACCATTTCATGACATGCCCATTTTGACATACACTTCTCCCGGAGGACTAGCTACATTAAGATACACACCATTTCATGACATGCCCATTTTGACATACACTTCTCCCACGGGACTAGCTACATTAAGCTACATGCCATTTCATGACCTGCCCATTTTGACATACACATCCCCAGGTGACGATTGTTTACCAAGTTTATATGCAAGCCAAACAGATCTGTGTGACTAATTCGCTAACAAGTGCTGGGCTGGACAGAAGGACAAATGGAAGGACACAATGATTACTATATAGCGATATGCTGACAGAAGACTGAATGGATGGATAGAAACAATGATTGGTATGAAAGACAGAAGGATAAATGGATGTATAGAAAAAATTATTGGTATTATAGACAGAATAATGAATGAATGGATAGACACAAAAATCATTATAAAAAAACAGGGGTATAATAAAGACAGAAGGATGAATGGATAGATAGAAACAATGATTGGTATAATATAGAAAAAAAGGATCAAAGGATGGATAGAAACAATGATTGGTATAATACAGACAGAAGGATGAATGGATGGATAGAAACATTGTTATAATAAAGATAGAAGGATGAATGGATGGATAGAAACAATGATTTGTATAATAAAGATAGAAGGATGAATGGATGGATAGAAACAATGGTATAATAAAGATAGAAGGATGATTGGATGGATAGAAATAATAATTGGTATAATAAAGACAGAAAGATGAATGGATGGATAGAAACAATGATTGGTATAATACAGACAGAAGGATGAATGGATGGATAGAAACAATGATTGGTATAATAAAGATAGAAGGATAAATGGATGGATAGAAACAATGGTATAATAAAGATAGAAGGATGATTGGATGGATAGAAATAATAATTGGTATAATAAAGACAGAAAGATGAATGGATGGATAGAAACAATGATTGGTATAATACAGACAGAAGGATGAATGGATGGATAGAAACAATAATTGGCATAATAAAGACAGAAGGATGAATGGATGGATAGAAATAATAATTGGTATAATAAAGACAGAAGGATGAATGAATGGATAGAAACAACGATTGGTATTATAAACATAAGGATGAATGCATGGATAGACATAACAACTGCTAAATGGATTGGGTATAATAAAATATGCTGGGGTATAATAAAGATGGAAGGATGAATGGATGGATAGAAACAATGATTGGTATAATAAAGATGGAAGGATGAATGGATGGATAGAAACAATGATTGGTATTATAAACAGAAAGATGAATGTATGGATAGACATAACAAAGTGCTAAGATACCCTGAGGTATTGGAGATATTTGCCTCCATCATTACAAAGTGACAGGATACCCTGAGGTATTGGAGATATTTGCCTCCATCATTACAAAGTAATAGGATACCCTGAGGTATTGGAGATATTTGCCTCCATCATTAAAAAGTGACAGGATACCCTGAGGAATTGAAGATTTTTACCTCCATCATTTCAAAGTGCTAGAATACCCTGAGGTATTGGAGATATTTGCCTCCATCTTTACACAAATTGCTATGATACCCTATGATATTGAAGATACTTCGACTCCATCACTTCAAATTGCAAGGGTACCCTGAGGTATTGAAGATTTTTGCCTCCATCATTACAAAGTGCTAGGATACCTGAGGTATTGGAGATAATTTGGCTCTATCTAAATATGATACCCTAATGTACTGGAGATTTTTGACAAGATCATTAAAAACAAAGTGCTTCAATACCTCAAGGTATTGGGAATCATTGGCCTCCATTGTTATGAACATTCTCTAAGCACAAAATTTGAACTCAGACAATTTGTAACAATATTTTTTTTCAGTAAAATTTGTTTGCATCGAAGACAGAACACACAAAATTGTAAGATTCTTATATTTGTATGCTCATATTTGAACATTTCATCTGATGGTATAAGACTATGTATGGCTGCTATTTTGGAATTGTGAGTATGCACTAAATTTATGTTGTTCTAATATGATAGAACAATTCAGCATTCATTGATTTGCATCTCCGCCAATTCCCGAGTCCTAAATTTCTAACCATCTTAAGTTGTGACAACTGTAAAGCTTTACTAGTTACGGTACAAGAAATATCCATCTCCACTTTGTACCACCCATTCTCTCAATATCTGCTGCTTGTGGGAAGCGAGAAATTACTAGTGTCAGTACAAGAAATATTCTAATGCATCCCCACTTTGTCCCACCCATTGTCTAAATGTATACTGCTTGTGGGAAGATTTTTATGATAAGAATTGATTCAGAGATCAATTTTAGTTGAATTTATCATGCCAATAAAGTGTATATATAGCTTTAGCATCATGACCTCAAGGTGTCAATCAAACCCCATTTTTATATGCAATGAAAACTGGGTCAGTGAACAAGTCAATACACAATCAGGTAAATTAGTTTCAGTTATTCTGGATTTTGTCAAACAATTCCCCAACCCATCTCCACTACGGAATCTTTATTTATCTTGATATTAATCCTTCTGTCTGTATTTGCCATCCACATCATCCCACATTATCAGCCTTATTATCACCATCCATTATAATCATCATTATTTCCAACTTGATTTTATGTTAATAATGAAACAATTGATAACAAACCAGAACAGAAATTCTTACCTTGTCATTTTTGGTGAAGTTGGATTCAGGGGAGGCAGCTCAGGACTGACATAATCTATTTCACTGAGGTGCTGTCGTTGTTTAAAACAGTCAATTAACCATTGGACTGTCACAGCATGTGGTCTAGAATTGTTTTAAAAATAAATTTCAACAGGTTTTCAATATCATTTTTGAATGATTTTATAACAAAACAGAAGATAATAGCAGGCAAATTAACATACGATTAAAGACACTACTGTTTCAGGATTGACAGGATGACAATTTTTTCCACAAATAAATCACACAAGCACATACAAAAAGATGATATATATTGGTGAAAAATTAATATGAACTGAGTGCATTTACATGACAGATGAATCTCATTCGAAGAAAATGTTTGCCCATAATAAGCAATATTTCACAAAAATGATACAACAGTGCACTTTAGTAGCATGTATTTTTATCTCTGCTGGTTTTATAATCTGAAAAATTTTTAGTTATAAAAAGTAACTGTCCCTGGCCAAATCGTACCAAAGACTTACAAAAATGGTACTAACAGCTGCCTCGCTTGGTGCTCAGCATTAAAAGGTTATTGTTAAGACTGGTCAGCCTGGTGTCAGGATAATGTGACTGAGTGGAACATCATGATAAATGTCTGTGGCATGATGCCCCAGTGCTAGACATCACTATAAACTGTCACACTGCTGACATAGTAGCGATATGATTGAAATTATTTTTAAAGCAACGTTAAAAATCCAAATCATTGACATACACAGACGTAACTGCTGAGTCAGGGTTGTACCAATGATTGATTAAGCTTGGGTCCACCATATAACACTATTTTAGGAAAAAATGTGTGGATCCTTTCCGAATTTCTGGGTCCATGGTAGTCTGAAACACTAGCTTTTATATTACAATCAGCATTTTCAAAGATCCAGGTTCAGCTGGGAATGAATCTTTAACCTCCTGAACAGAGAAATAACAATAAATATCTTTCACTGCAATGACATTTTCAAGAAAATATTTTAACATTTATGTCCTTGCTGGAATCAATCTTCAGTTTGATTGTGATACACTAAATATCTTATCTAAATCAGCTGATGGTACTCTTTCCAAAATGTGCCAGGTTGTATTCTTTATATAATTACTTAGCTGACCTCTTCTGAGGCCAATGTAAACATAAATTATTACATTATTGCATATTTTCACCTTGAAATGTGAAATAGCATAAAATACATAAATTCTAGTCTTATTACATACAAGTAGAGGCACAAGAAAGTGTTCATAGAAACCACAAATTATTCTTAACTTTTTAAAATATGATTTAGAACCTGTATTCATTGTCCATTCCATCTAAAGAAGCATGCTTTTACTTGAACAATGCTACAGGTTTTGAGCAACCTGATGGCCCAGCGACTATGACAATTACTGCACACACAATTCCTCTGTAATTATCTTTATTAGACAAAACAGACGAGTCTGCATTAATATGCAGTGATCGTTATCGGAATTAGATGCGATCTTAATCATAAAAGCATATACTCCAAATCTGATCAAAACAGGATTAGAAATGCAACCAATCAGATTAATGCAACCTCCATAGTGTTAAGAAGCTCAACCAATCAGATTAATGCAACCTCCATAGTGTTAAGAAGCTCAACCAATCAGATTAATGCTGTCTAATGAGTATTAAGAAGGTCAACCAATCAGATTAATGCTGTCTAATGAGTATTAAGAAGGTCAACCAATCAGATTAATGCTGTCTAATGAGTATTAAGAAGGTCAACCAATCAGATTAATGCTGTCTAATGAGTATTAAGAAGGTCAACCAATCAGATTAATGCTGTCTAATGAGTATTAAGAAGGTCAACCAATCAGATTAATGCAGTTAAAAATGCCTGTACTCCCATCTAGATCAAGATGTTAATCTCTACCTGCTGTAGAGTATGTAATTGATATATGAAATCCAATTAAGTTATCTATCTTAAATATAGTGCTACTAGAGAGATCTGGATGAGATTTAATAATTTATATTATCTGATATTTAACACAATCCATGTTGTGGTCACATAAATTAAAATGCTTTGACAATTAAATTTTATTATGGATATCCCTTGAATTCCCTTTTAGTCTCAAATTTTACCACATTTCGTGCAGGTGAGTAAATATATAACATTGTGTGTGGTACAGTGTCTTCTTAAGTTTGATTTATATTTGAGATTAGTAAATGAACTTCTGAAGTCTACTCCATTTTACTGCAGAAATTGCAATTTTTGTCTAACAATCTAATATGTTGTTTGCAAAAGTTTTTCCAGAAAGGCTAGGGTGTTTGCTAGAAAACTTAACTCTAATTAATTGGTTAAGGAGACTTCACTTAGACCAATGATCTACATCATGGCAGTGTTATGATTAGCATTAAAGAAATTAAGTTTCTATAAACAAAGCTATAAATCAAAATAAATTCATAGGAGTTTGCTTTATTTCATATTTCTCTATGCATCCAAAACCCAGCTACGAGATAATGGTTAATTTTTCGGAACCTGGATGGTATAACTGCAAGCTGTAACAATACTAGTCATGACTTTACTGGTGTTACAGGGGTATATAAAGATCACAGTGACATAAACGTATTGACCACGTATTATTACATCTAATGAGTTACAATTAGTCAGGGATGGAGGAACTGCGACCAGATGAAAAATCCTAAAAGTTATCATCTTCAATTAGATAAATGCAGCCTCCAGTGCTCAACCAATAAGATGCATGATCCACTCCTTAACATGCATTATCAAAACTGACAGATCTTGATAAAGTAAACAAATTCCAACACTGATAAAAATCAGATCAGAAATATGACTATAGAGTGGTTAACCAATCGAATACAATGTCCTATACTGTGACAAGAACGTAGTACTCTAGATGCATCCCCTCATTGATTCAACATTCCAGGTATAAGAATAATGAAGTAAAATGTGAAATGTAGGTCGAAGTGACCTTTTTATTGTATTACACAATCATCTAATTTAATTATTCAAGCATGATTAGTTAAAACAAGATTTAGCCATGTTATTTTCTGATTGAAATATTGATCACTACATCCTACTTTTGTCATGAGGGTGTAAAACTCATCCATCTCACAAGTTTCATAATTCCAGAAATAACAGTATGCATAATGAGTACAACAACAAAAAATTTAACTATCAGGGAAACCTAAAATATGAGCTACAGTGATCTAACTTTGTGATGAAGATGTAGTGCTCACCAGGGTACATCTTAAAATTCCATGATTTCAGCTATAACAGTATGGCTAACCCTAACCCTAATTCCAGCAATAACAGTATGGCTAACCCTAACCCTAGTTCCAGCTTTAACAGTATGGCTAACCCTAACCCTAATTTCAGCTATAACAGTATGGCTAACCCTAACCCTATTTCCAGCTATAACAGTATGGCTAACCCTAACCCTAATTTCAGCTATAACAGTATGGCTAACCCTAATTCCAGCTATAACAGTATGGCTAACCCTAACCCTAATTCCAGCTATAACAGTATGGCTACAAGGTGCAAACATCTGTGCTTTATGCAACAACTATACCTAGAAAATGCAAATAGCATACATGTGCGGAGTAATCCCCCTTCTCTTGGGGTAGGTACTATGAAACTAATTCCAGACTTGTACTTAGAACCTATGACAAAAGACAGGTATGTATATGCTTGAATGTGGGAATGATTATACCGGCTCTGAAGGTAGTACAATGGATGTCATGTACACAGTGTCCAGACTGAAATCTTACCATGATATACATGTTTTAATATTCAGTAAGTTTTTGTTTGTTTGATTAGGATTTTAAACATAGCTTTAACACTGTTTCAGTCATATCGCTATGATGTCTGCAGTGAGGCAGTTTATAGTGATGTCTAGCACTGGGGCATCATGCCGGACATGTAGCATGATGTTCCACCCAGTCACATTATCCTGACACAAGGCTGACCTGTCCTAACACTAACCTCTTAATGCTGAGCACCAAGTGAGGCAACTGTAAGTACCATTTGTTAAAAGTCTTTGGCATGACTCGGCTGGGAATCAAACCCACGACCTCCCGCTTCTGCGGCAGAAGCTCTAACCACTAGGCTACCGGAGCAGTTAATATTCAGCAAGTAAAAGAGCATCTAAAAGGACTTAATGAGCATCTATGACACATGGGTTGTTGCATTGTTTCATCAGCAGCTACAGATCCAAATACTTTTAGTTTGTGTTTAAAATATTTTGTTCATACTGAAAGCCTTAGAAAGAAGAATCATTGTTACAAAAACACGACTGGTAGAAATTAGGATAATAATGAACACTTGATGAGCAACAGTTGCAGAAAAATGAAGCAGAATGTATAAACACCATCAAATATGAAAATTAAATCACTGTAACCTACTCCTACTAGTGATGAAGATGGTCACAACGATCACATTTAACCACATTATAGAACAGTTTTAAAAAATGGAGCTAAGCAAAAAACTTGTTAATCAGAATTGAAATTAAATAGACTTTGCTAAATGTGAGAAGAAGTCCTTAAGATGAATGTACCCTTTAAGTTGTATCATTTTCTATACAAAACTTTTTTTTATAAAGGCGGGATGCAAAATGTAACATTAATGACCAGAACAAGAAAAATTTTGATACCATTAAAATGTTACAGGCTTGACAGGAGTTGCTCTATGTCTTTGTTTATCTTCTCTCGAATCACAACAATACTGATACCATTAGAATGTTACAGGCATGACAGGACTGGATGTGACTTACCTGGTACTAAGATGTTTCAGTTGTTCTATGTCTTTGCTTATCTTCTCTCCAATCACAACAATACTGATACCATTAGAATGTTATAAGCATGACAGGACTGGATGTGACTTACCTGGTACTAAGATGTTTCAGTTGTTCTATGTCTTTGCTTATCTTCTCTCCAATCACAGCATGAGTCAGATTCTCATTGATTTGATTGAACCTGAAAAAAACATTTAACAATACAGACACAATAGACACAAAACCAACAACACAGAAACAATCTAACACAAAAGAGAAAGACATCAACAAAGTGAACAGTTTAGAAACAGATCAAAACACGAGAAAAACATCAACAAAGTGAACAGTGTAGAAACAACTCCAGACATAATAGAGAAAGATCTTAACAAAGTGAACAGTGTAAAAATAGATCAAAACACAATAGAAAAAGAAATCAACAAAGTGAACAGTGGAGAAACAGATCAAAACACAAATAGAAAAGGATATCAACAAAGTGAAAAGTGTAGAAACAGCTCCAAACATAAAAAGAGAAAGACATCAACAAAGTGAACAGTGTAGAAACAGAATAAAACACAATAGAAAAAGATATTAACGAAGTGAACAGTGTTTTGTTTGTTTTTATGGTTTAACGACATTTTTCAGCACAATATATGCTATACATGGCAGCCAGTATTAATGGTAAAGGAAGAAACCAGACAAACCCCCGAAAGAAGCACCGACCCACGAGAAGCTACTGGCACGCTTTCTCACATAACTACATTTGCCTAACCTTAGACTCAAACACACGCAGACAGAGGTGAGATGGCAGTGGTCCATAACGGACAGCGCTTTAAACCACTCGGCCACTCAGGGCCCCCTAAATGAACGTTGTAAAAACAGATAAAAACACAACAGAGAAATATGTCAACAACGTGAACAGTGTTGAAACATCAAAACACAAAAGAAAGACATCAACAAAGTGAACAGTGTAGAAACAGATAAAAACATAATAGAAAAAGATATTAATGAAATGAACAGTGTAAAAACAGATCAAAACACAATAGAAAAAGATATTAATGAAGTGAATAGTGTAAAAACAGATCAAAACACAATAGAAAAAGATATTAATGAAGTGAATAGTGTAAAAACAGATCAAAGCACAAAGAGAAATACATCAATAAAGTGAACAGTGTAGAAACAGCTCCAAACATAATAAAGACATCGACATAGTGAGCGGTGTTGAAACAGCTCTAAACATAATAGAGAAAGACACTGACATAGCAAACAGTGTAGAAACAGATCAAAACACAATAGAGAAAGACATCAATAAAGTGAACAGTGTAGAAACATATCAAAACATAATAGAAAAAGATATTAACAAAGTGAACAGTGTAAAAATAGATCAAAACACAATAGAATAAGACATCACCTAAGTGAATAGTGTAGAAACAGATTAAAACACAATAGAAAAAGACATCAACAAAGTGAACAGTGTAGAAACAGATTAAAACAAATAGAAAAGGATATCAACAAAGTGAACAGTGTTGAAACAGCTCCAAACATAAAAAGAGAAAGACATCAACAAAGTGAACAGTGTTGAAACAGAACAAAACACAATAGAAAAAGATATTAATGAAGTGAACAGTGTTTTGTTTGTTTTTATGGTTTAATGCCATTTTTCAGCACAATATAAACTATACATGGTGGCCAGTATTAATGGTGGAGGAAGAAACCAGACAAACCCCGGAAAGAACCACCGACCCACAAGAAGCTACTGGCAAGCTTTCTCACATAACTACATTTGCCGAACCTTTGACTCGAACACACACAGAGGTGAGATGGCAGTGGTCTATAATGACAACGCTTTAAACCACTCGGGGCCCCCAAAGTGAACAGTGTAAAAACAGATCAAAACACAACAGAGAAATACATCAACAAAGTGAACAGTGTAGAAACAGCTCCAAACATAATAGAGAAAGACATCAACAAAGTGAATAGTGTAAAAACAAATCAAAACTCGATAGAAAAAGATATTAATGAAGTGAACAGTGTAAAAACGGATCAAAACACAATAGAGAAATACATCAACAAAGTGAACAGTGTAGAAACAGTTCCAAGCATAATAAAGACATCGACATAGTGAACGGTGTTGAAACAGCTCCAAACATAATAGAGAAAGACATAGACATAGCAAACAGTGTAGAAACAGATCAAAACAATAGAGAAAGACATCAACAAAGTGAACGTGTAGAAACATATCAAAACACAATAGAAAAAGATAATAATGAAGTAAACAGTGTAAAAACAGATCAAAACAATAGAGAAATACATCAACAAAGTGAAGAGTGTAGAAACAACTCCAAACATAATAGAGAAAGACATCAACAAAGTGAACAGTGTAGAAACAGATCAAAACACAAGAGAAAGTCATAAACAAATTCAACAGTGTAGAAACAGATCAAAACACAAGAGAAAGTCATAAACAAATTTAACAGTGTAGAAACAGATCAAAACACAAGAGAAAGTCATAAACAAATTTAACAGTGTAGAAACAGATCAACAAAAAAAGACATCAGCAAAGTGAACTGTATTAGCAGATCAAAACACAATAGACATTAACAAAGTGAAGAGTGTAGAAACAAATCAAAACACAATAGACATTAACAAAGTGAAGAGTGTAGAAACAAATCAAAACACAATAGACATTAACAAAGTGAACAGTGTAGAAACAAATCAAAACACAAGACATTAACAAAGTGAACAGTGTAGAAACAAATCAAAACACAATAGACATTAACAAAGTGAACAGTGTAGAAACCAATCAAAACACAATAGACATTAACAAAGTGAACAGTGTAGAAACAAATCAAAACACAATAGACATTAACAAAGTGAACAGTGTAGAAACAAATCAAAAAACAATAGAGATGACATCAACAAAGTGAACATTGTATAAACAGATCCAAACACAAGAGAAAAACATTAATAAAGTGAAGAACAGCATAGAAACAGATCAAAACACGATCAAAAAAGACATAAAGCCAACAGTGTAAAAACACTCATATATTAAATAATAATTTAACCTCATAATAATTTTCATATCCCATAGCCATATTAAATGCCTACATAATTTTAAAATAATTTTTATGCTCCATATCCTTATTAAATGCTTTTTTAATCTTATAATAATGTTCGTGTACCATATTTAATAATATATTAAACACCCATGCAATCTTTTATGAATGATTTTATATTGGATATGGAAGTTTAATCTGTATTTCTTTATAGTACATACACTCGGACAAGAACTACTTGCATGCATTTACCAAAAGTCTCCATAAACAATATGCTTTAATTAAATATCAATTTGCTTTGTTCACAACAAATAACTCATGTATTTGTAAAGTATTTTAAAAAAACAAGGTTAACAATAAATACAAAATAGCATTTTTCTTTCGCTCAAGGAAAAGTCATTGCCTAATACGATATTAAATGGCATCAACAAAACCTTATGGCATATTCAAACTGTCAAATATTGGGCATGATAGCAACAATGTATCCCAATGGCATTAAAATAGTTCACTATGGCAAATGATGGCACTGACATATCCACATGGCATGTTAAAATAGTCCAATATGGCAAATGATAGAATTGACATATCCCCATGTCATACTAAAATCATGGCACTGACATATCCCCATGACATTAAAATGGTCAAATATGGCAAATGATGGCACTGACATATCCCCATGGCATATTAAAATGGTTCAAATGGTATATGCTGGCACTGACATAGTCCCATGTTCTATTCAAATGGTCCAGTATAGTAAATGATAGCATTGACATATCCCCATGACATTTTAAAACTGTTGAATATGGCATATGATGGCACTGACATATCCCCATGGCATATTAAAATGGTCCAATATGGCAACTGATGGCACTGACATATCCCCATGTCATATTAAAATGGTCCAATATGGCAAATGATGGCACTGACATATCCCCATGCCATATTAAAACTGTTGAATATGGCAAATGATGGCATTGACATATCCCCATGGCATATTAAAATCATGGCACTGACATATCCCCATGACATTAAAATGGTCAAATATGGCAAATGATGGCACTGACATATCCCCATGGCATATTAAAATGGTTCAAATGGTATATGCTGGCACTGACATAGTCCCATGTTCTATTCAAATGGTCCAGTATAGTAAATGATAGCATTGACATAACCCCATGGCATATTAAAACTGTTGAATATGGCATATGATGGCACTGACATATCCTCATGTCATATTAAAATCATGGCACTGACATATCCCCCATGGCATATTAAAATGGTCCAGTATGGCAAATGATGGCATTGACATATCCCCATGTCATATTAAAATCATGGCACTGACATATCCCCATGACATTAAAATGGTCAAATATGGCAAATGATGGCACTGACATATCCCCATGGCATATTAAAATGGTTCAAATGGTATATACTGGCACTGACATAGTCCCATGTTCTATTCAAATGGTCCAGTATAGTAAATGATAGCATTGACATATCCCCATGACATATTAAAACTGTTGAATATGGCATATGATGGCACTGACATATCCCCATGGCATATTAAAATGGTCCAATATGGCAACTGATGGCACTGACATATCCCCATGTCATATTAAAATGGTCCAATATGGCAAATGATGGCATTGACATATCCCCATGCCATATTAAAACTGTTGAATATGGCAAATGATGGCATTGACATATCCCCATGGCATATTAAAATCATGGCACTGACATATCCCCATGACATTAAAATGGTCAAATATGGCAAATGATGGCACTGACATATCCCCATGGCATATTAAAATGGTTCAAATGGTATATGCTGGCACTGACATAGTCCCATGTTCTATTCAAATGGTCCAGTATAGTAAATGATAGCATTGACATAACCCCATGGCATATTAAAACTGTTGAATATGGCATATGATGGCACTGACATATCCTCATGTCATATTAAAATCATGGCACTGACATATCCCCCATGGCATATTAAAATGGTCCAGTATGGCAAATGATGGCATTGACATATCCCCATGTCATATTAAAATCATGGCACTGACATATCCCCATGATATTAAAATGGTCCAATATGGCAAATGGTGGCAATGACATATCCCCATGGCATATTAAAACTGCTGAATATGGCATATGATGGCACTGACAGTGTTTTATCTACAAATGGTTTCATGTAAGTCATTTGACTCATCAAGGCAAAAAATAATGTCAAAATCCAGACCTATCATCTTATTAAAGCCGATGATTCGTCTTCAGTAATTTTTTGTAAAATACAGTTCTACCTGTTTATGTCAACATCCTCGGGCCCAAGAAAATATTGTTGACATAAGCGGATGTCGAGATAAAGTTGGGGGGGGGGGGGTGGGCTGAAAAAAGATGAAAGTTGAAATTCGTCTGCAAAGGGTGACCCGTCGTCAGTGAGTAGCATTTACACTTTGAAAAAAACAATGGCGGCCAGTATTAATGTTATGATGAAAATTAAAGCAACTGAACTAACCACTTGTTGCAGTAAAGTTCCCCACTATGTTTTTTCGCAAATGCTTCATTGAACCATTTTGATGCTTCCTCCACCTCTTCAAATGTAGCAGTCTTTTGCTTCGTCCTTTGTGGAGTGCGGTTACCTTCAACGTAGTCTTTTTTTATAGACTCAGTGTGTTACTTTTAAGTGAAAAAAATTCACAGACCGCTTTGCGAGATGTTTATCCTTCAACTTCCTTAAGAGCCAGATAATTAGTTTCCAGAGACTGTAAATTTAATTTGCGGTTTACACTGCTGTTGGTAGCCATTGTAAATGTAAACAAAGTTAGAAACGCAACTCTGACAGCAAAATAAAACTTGTTTTAATCACCAATCACTTTCAAAGGTCTCGGAAACGCGTCATCTGTATTTTCACGCAATTTTTATATCTGGGATTTAGAAAATTATGTATACAGGAGTCCTCGGTATGCATCAATTTCCTGGATGGCAAATTTAAGGGCTTGCTAGTCCTGCTTCAACAACCTGTTGATTGGAAATTGTGTTGATCAATTAGCTGTGCTGATATATATTTACAGTCAGAAAATTCAGTGGCTGAAAGACCCACATATGTACATGTTGTCATTGTAAGAATACATCTGAAGAACATGACCCACAAGCTAGGCGGCAAGATCAAAGACTTAACTAGCTGCAGAGTGGTGAGAAAATGTGCTGCTATGTTGTTGTTTTCTTTATCCAACCGTGAAATTAAAGCCTGGCAGCAAGATCAACTAATTGTTGAACAAAGTATGGGTCGGAACTGGCAGCTTGTTGACATAAATGATTAGAAAACAAAGGATTTGTTAAAGCCGGGACCAAGGGCTTCTGTCGACATGTATGTTGATCTTTTATCTCGATGTCGACATAAGCATGACAATTTGATAGTAATAGTAGACCAAGGGACTGGGACTTTGCTTTTTTGTCGACATAGACGGATTGTCGATATAAGCAATGTTGATATAAACGGGTAGGACTGTATATTGTTTAAATAAACAACAAAAATAATAGTTATATAATGTGACTAAAGCCAATAAGGCAATTCTCTTGCCAGAAGCATCTAAACATTCTATATTTGTTAAAAATCTTGTTGATGGTTTCATGTCATCAGAAATTATCAAAGCATATATATTTTGTTTGCTATCTCAGTCCTTTCATCTACTGTCATAAATAGTGAATTTTGAAGGTCTTGTATAAGCCTGTCCTTGACAACATTTGATAGGCTCTCTATCCATGGGTCAGAATTCTTCAAAATGCAAATGGAATCAATTTCTTAAGCTATTAAGTCATGTATTAAATTCTGAAGACATTTGTATTTTAAAAAGGGACGTCTTCTACACTCAGTCAATACAGTATTCTCTTATACGGCCACCCCTGCTGCACCGGGAAAGTGGCCTTATAAGGCGGGTGGCCGTTCCAGAGGGGGGCTAAATTTATTATGAGAAGTACATGTATAGTAATGTACGTAGTAAGAAAGCTACATACTTCAAAACATTAAATATCTTCGTCTGAATGAAACATTAATCAATAAAAGTTTTTTTTTTGTTATAATAACAAATTTATTTCAACTGAATATACGTTACTATTTTTGCTTTCTTGGCGTAAGTTTGATATGCGAACGGGTATTGTTCTCATGCACATTGCAAATGGATTCAAAAACGTCGTTTACATCTTGGTACATACATAATTATCTTTCCATTTGCTCCATTTTCCCACTGCTGCTGAATAACCTTCTTATCGGTTATTACTTTGTTTATTCAAATTATTTCAACATAAACTTGTTTTTACGAGTCTTTTGACGTTTTGTACATACAATTGCAGCATCCCCCCCCCCCCGATGTCGTCGAGTAGAATAACCGACTTTCTTCGAAAATAATGTATCCGTTAACGTGATCACATTTTCATGTTTGGTAATGATTTATTCGGTTATTGCTGACTGTATGCGATTTAATTATGCAGACAAAACTTGTGTCGAGTCTGCCGAAATACATCCTTCGTAGGAAGCCATTTTGTGTGGTCACGTGATTTTCCGGTCTTTGTCTGGTACCCTATTGTCTTTTTTAAGGTTGTCTGTGTGTACCAATGTACAAAATCTATTTTTAGCCTATGCTGACCTTGTTATGATTATAACAATTATGTCTGGTTATACATGTAATCATCAACGAGAAGAACTCAACATAGGCGTTAAACCCCAAATTCTATCATAACATTATTGAGCCCATTTCCTGTAAACATCGACTTTCACAGATAACGATATAACTATAAATTTTTGGTCGACACTTTTAACGGCGACTTGACACTCGGAGACGTGTTATCTACGATAGAGATAATCAAAATTGCTTACCTTATGTCAAGATTTGAATTAATTATTGGTTCTGGATACATTTAAAAATAAAATGTGGCCGCTCGTGAGGGGTAAATTTTATATTATTGCACAAAAATGCTGGCCACTGGTTGCGTTAGCCGGGTGGCCTTTCGTGAGGGGTACTTTTGAACAGAAACTCGTCGGTGCCAACGAATTCTGGCCGTTAGGAGCGGGTGGCCGCTGGTCAGGGGGGGGCCGTACAAGAGGGGGACTACTGTATACACACTTAAGTATACGGTTCTCACATCCGGTTGCTATAAATGCTGTGATATATACAGGTCACGTATGGTTAGCTCCAGGCTCCACACTCAGTTCTAACCCTATTTATTATGAAAACATTAGCGCAAGAAACTGATGGGCGCATATTTCACGTTTGAAAAGTTGTATTGTTTGTTTGATTAGGATTCATAATGTAGCTTTAACAATTTTTCAGTCATATCATTACGATGTCTGCAGTGAGGCAGTTTATAATGATGTCTAGCACTGGGGCATCATGCCACAGACATGTAGCAATCTCCCACTTCTGCGGTATTTGCTCTAACCACTAGGCCACAGGATCAGTTGTTTGAGAGTTGTAAACTAGCCATTAGAGTAATTAGACCAAACCTTTATTTTATGTTAATCAGCAAAAACACTACATTTTTTGTGCGTCAAATCCAAATAGCCTGCGTATTTGACGCATGATGCATGTGGCATATCAGGTTCATTCTTTCTGCTAAAAACAAAACATATACACAATGTCATGTATTTATAACATGTAATTCAATAGCACAGACAAACATTTTCCACAAAATAATGTGCATGCAGATAAAGATCTTTATTATTTGCATGAAACCTGAAGCAGAATGAAGAATATTCACCTGGATCTAACAGTACATTATGCATTGGTATATCTGGGTTGTCTCTCATGGTATGCCTGGTCACAAAAGTACAGCATGCAATGGTAAATCTGGGCTTTCTCTTATTGTACAAATAGATCTGTCAGTACATTATACAATAGTAGATCCGTCTTGCTTTGTTCATCTGGATCTACCAGTACAGTATGCAATGGTATATCTGTAACTCATTATACACCAGGATCTACCAGTACAGTATGCAATGGTATATATGTAACTCATTGTACACTAGGATCTACCAGTACATTGTGCAATGGTAGATCTGGACTTCATTGTACACCAGGATCTACCAGTACATTGTGCAATGGTATATATGTAACTCATTGTACACCAGGATCTACCAGTACATTCTGCAGTGGTAGATCTGGACTTCATTGTACACCAGGATCTACCAGTACAGTATGCAATGGTATATCTGTAACTCATTGTACACCAGGATCTACCAGTACATTGTGCAGTGGTAGATCTGGACTTCATTGTACACCAGGATCTACCAGTACAGTATGCAATGGTATATCTGTAACTCATTGTACACCAGGATCTACCAGTACATTGTGCAATGGTAAATCTGGACTTCATTGTACACCAGGATCTACCAGTACATTGTGCAATGGTAAATCTGGACTTCATTGTACACCAGGATCTACCAGTACAGTATGCAATGGTAAATCTGGACTTCATTGTACACCAGGATCTACCAGTACATTGTGCAATGGTAAATCTGGACTTCATTGTACACCAGGATCTACCAGTACATTGTGCAATGGTAAATCTGGACTTCATTGTACACCAGGATCTACCAGTACATTGTGCAATGGTAAATCTGGACTTCATTGTACACCAGGATCTACCAGTACATTGTGCAGTGGTAGATCTGGACTTCATTGTACACCAGGATCTACCAGTACAGTATGCAATGGTATATCTGTAACTCATTGTACACCAGGATCTACCAGTACATTGTGCAATGGTAAATCTGGACTTCATTGTACACCAGGATCTACCAGTACATTGTGCAATGGTAAATCTGGACTTCATTGTACACCAGGATCTACCAGTACAGTATGCAATGGTATATATGTAACTCATTGTACACCAGGATCTACCAGTACATTGTGCAATGGTAAATCTGGACTTCATTGTACACCAGGATCTACCAGTACAGTATGCAATGGTATATCTGTAACTCATTGTACACCAGGATCTACCAGTACATTGTGCAATGGTAAATCTGGACTTCATTGTACACCAGGATCTACCAGTACATTGTGCAATGGTAAATCTGGACTTCATTGTACACCAGGATCTACCAGTACAGTATGCAATGGTATATCTGTAACTCATTGTACACCAGGATCTACCAGTACAGTATGCAATGGTATATATGTAACTCATTGTACACCAGGATCTACCAGTACATTGTGCAATGGTAAATCTGGACTTCATTGTACACCAGGATCTACCAGTACAGTATGCAATGGTATATCTGTAACTCATTGTACACCAGGATCTACCAGTACATTGTGCAATGGTAAATCTGGACTTCATTGTAGTTTGGCATACATTATAGGCATGCTTAATTTAATAAATTATCAACCTTGTGGCACCTCCTGCATTGATGATTTTCCTTAACTTGTCCATAGCTTGTCCCTGGAAACCACTTAAATAGATCTGAAAAAAAAAAACAGTCAAGTCAATAACTACACAATATTTCTGTTATAAGCCACAGATGGACAGAAAAGTAAAAAACTACACAATAATCTGTTATAAGCCATGGATGGACAGTCAAGTCAATAACTACACAATATTCTGTTATAAGCCATGAATGAATAGAAAAGTGTGTGCGAGTGGGATTATTATTGTAGCCTTAACAATTTCCCAGTCAAATCGCTATGATGTCTGCAATGTGGTTGTTTATAATGATGTATAGGAGTGGGCATCATGCCACAGACCCAGTAACATTATCCTGACACCAGGCCGACCAGTCCTAACACTAACCTCTTAATGCTGAATGCCAAATGAGGTAGCCGTTTGTACCATTTTTGCAAGTCTCTGGTATGAATCAGCCAGGGCTAGAACCCACGACCTCCCGCTTATTGGACAGAAAAGTTAGTAACATCACAATATTTTAAGACAAGTTCATAGAACCAGTGGAACCTAATATTTCAATAGAAATACAATATTTATATCATAAGCAAATTGGTGATTTTTTTTTTCAAAAGGTAGAAGTGGTCTATCAACAAAAAGACTTAAAACTAGATCAGCATTTGTAAATTATGAACTGTTCAAAAAGTTTCTAAAATATTGAAAAGTTGTAAAAATTGTGATATTGGCAAGAAATTAAATAAGGTCATCTGCACCGGTCCCTTCTTGTGGTTTTGGCTTAACCATGCCACTGTCTTTACGTGTATATTTGGACACGAAAAATAATTATATTTTCTGATGTCAAAGAAAATAACCACACACAAAAAAAAAAAAAATGGGTGTGGAACCACAGTAATTAATTAATTAATTAAAGTAATTAATCTCATAATTTCTAAATACATCTGCAATACAGATATAACAAACTTCAAATCTGTATATCCCATATGGCTATGCTTTTGTTTCCAAATTAAAAGATGCCCACATCAAAACAATTATTTGGTATATATTCTATTTCTCTAAGCACCACACTTTGCAAGCGCAAGCAAGAAAATAATGCTGAAAGTAATTCCTGCAGTCACATGCATATCACTCATTTTGTGAAAACAAAATACAGCTGTAGCATGCATATGTGACATTTTGTGTAAAAGACAATCAATACTGCTACAACATTTATATGTAACAGTTTGTGTAAAACACAAACAATTGTAACATTTTCAAATTTGGAGAAAAGTAAAAAAAAACAAGAAGAAATTAACTTCATTTTGGGCATGAGATTAGTTGTGACTTTTAAAATAATATGATCGTGGCATGGTTCCTGAAATTTGAAATTCATTTACGTGTATTTTTATCAGACCGTGAAAATATTTGTTCAACGTACGAGAAATAGTGTGTAAAACGTTTATTATAATTTGGTGGAAGAATTCGCGTATGACTTTTAATAATAAACGATCGGAACTTAACAATTTATCCAGGTTCTTTAAGTGATTTTGGAGAAGTGATCGTGTATGAATTCTAAAATAATACGATATATAACGTACGAGAAATAGTGTGTACAACGCATGGCTTCTGAAATTTATCAATTTGAACAGGTTGTGGTGAAGCTCTAGAAGAGAAAACTGGTTTCATTAGGTTTTTGAATTGTTAAGCTGAAGTAAACATTATCGGAATTGTTACTTATTACAGATCCATGAGTAAAGCCAGTAAATCGTCTTTGTGATTGTCTTCCATGAATTCTGTATACAGTCGTTGCTCAAACAATAGCCGACATGGGCTTCTTATTTAAATGCAACCACAGCCAAGCAGCAGACAAAGCTGTGGTTGATACAAGAGTCGCACAATTTAATAAATATCAAAGGACGAAAGCCGCCAACATGTATGCTGTGCTTGGCGGTGTGATCAAACAACAAACAGTTGAAAGTAAATGATATCCACTTTATTATCTGTAAATTAAAAGGGTATGAAATTGTACATCCGTTCAGCTTAATTTTGTTTTATATAAAAAGTGATTCGTAACCATTGCAGGCCTTCATTACTTAGTTATCGAGCTTTATCTGTGTACGTTGTTTGCTTATTATATAAAAAAATATTTTACTGTTATGGAAAAGCAAGTTCAAAAACACAAGTCGTTTTCACATGTTTCTTTTGATGTTCACAAAATCTGAAAAAAAGTTATTTGCACGCTGAAATCATGCGTTGATTGTTAATTATTCTTGCAGTTGTCGCTTATGATAAAATTTTTCGGTATGAAATTTGTACAGACACCGTATGTAGACTCGGGAATAGCTGCATGCAATGACCGTACAATATCAGACGGCTAGTAAATGGTTTCAATGTTTTTTTCATCCTATATTTTACACAACGAATTCAGACTATTACAAAATTATTGAATATTTTAAATCTGTACGATTTTCAATGAAATTACATCCATTATGGATGAACTGCATGCCAGGACGGCACGGTAGAATACGGTATTGATACACTTTTCATTATACAACGATAGTCTGGTATTATCGGTCAGTCTGTATTATCGTTCAAACAAATAAAAATTAGTAAATGTTTTTAATGCACAGTAATAACCTATAAATATATTAGCCATCGATTATTTTGGATATATCTTAATTAATGCATTGCAGTTAATATTCATCTGATGATAAGCCGACTTTTGATCATTGTACATGTATACACGTATATGTTCTCGGGAAAAAGTTAAATATTGTAAAACCCCGCATTAACGCGACCCCGCTTTTAACGCGATCCGATTTTATGGACCCCGATCATCGCATTATAGCGGGGTTCCACTGTATATGTAACATTTTGTGTAGAAGCCAATCGATACTGCTGTCACATGTATATGTAACATTTTGTGTAGAAGCCAATCAATACTGCTGTCACATGTATATGTAACATATTTGTGTAAAAGACAATTAATATAGCTGTAACATCATATGTAACATTTCTGTGTAAAAAGCAAAAAGACTATTGCTCTGAAATGTGTATTTAACAATTTTGTGAAGAAGGCATATAGCTTGCATGTTAGATGAATGAGACATTTAGCATTTTATCCTTAAAATTAAGTCTAAAAATGTTTTTTTACAACCCAAAAAATAGAAATGTTTAAAGAGTTTTTGAATTTCTAATGGGTTTTATAGTGCTTACATTGGGGACATGTCCTGGTCAAAAAGTGAACTATTAACTCTGTATTTTACATTTGAGAAGATAACATACCTTACAGCTATCCAAGAAGAAATCTCCCTCAGGGACCAAGGTAAGGTCCAATCCCTTAAAGGGGTCATGATAGTTGATACTGGTTGAAGAGCTTGAAAATGTGTTGTCATTACAACGAGTCTCATTGATTTGCATCATTGATATGGCAGAAATATTGCTGATATCACCTATTTCCTTTCCTGAAAAATAATATGACTGATATTAGCTATTTTCTTTCTTTTGTTAATAATCTGCTTTTCTTTGTAAATTCCTTAACAGCCTCTGTATGGGTTGCTGCTTGGTTACTTATTATTTGCTAAACATGTTAATATGATACACACAGTTCATGCATACATGATATCATGTACAACTATGCACATTAGCATGACTTCATATAGCATGCTGGCAAATGTTTCTCTACTGGCCTCTTTAGAGTTCCAAGGTCAGATATGCTAGTTCAGTCTAATTGTACTGGCCTCTTTCGAATTCCAAAGTCAGACAAACTGGCCTAAGTCTGGTTGCACTAGGTTCTTTAAAGTTCCAAGGTCAGACATAATGACCTAAGCCTGGTTGTATTGGCTTCTTTTTAGTTCCAAGGTTAGATATACTGGCTTAAGTCCGGTTATATTGGTCTCTTTTAAGTTAAAAGATCAGTCATATTGGCCTAAGTCTGATTGTATTGACCTTTTTTTAGTTCCAATGTCAGGCATACTGGTATCAAGTCTAGTTGTATTGGCCTCTTTTGAGATCCAAGTCAGACATAATGGCCAAAGTCTGGTTGTATTGGCCTCTTTTGAGATCCAAGTCAGAAATACTGGACCAAGTCTGGTTGTATTGGCCTCTTTTGAGATCCAAGTCAGACATACTGGAGCAAGGCTGGTTATACTGGCCTCTTTTGTATGCCATAACAATTAGGATCTCTCTTTTGTATGACATAACAATTAAGATCTCCCTCTTTTGTATGCCATAACAATTAGGATCTCTCTCTTGTATGCCACAACAATTGAGATCTCCCTCTTTTGTATGCCATAACAATTGAGATCTCCCTCTTTTGAATGCCATAACAATCGAGATCTCTCTCTTGTATGCCATAACAATTGAGATCTCCCTCTTTTGTATGCCATAACATTTGAGATCTCCCTCTTTTGTATGCCAAAATAATTGAGATCTCTTTTGTATGCCATAACAATTAGGATCTCTCTCTTGTATGCCATAACAATTGAGATCCCCCTCTTTTGTATGCCAAAACAATTGAGATCTCCCTCTTTTGTATGCCATAACAATTGAGATCTCTCTTTTGTATGCCATAACAATTAGGATCTCTCTTGTATGCCATAACAATTGAGATCTTTCTCTTTTGTATGCCATAACAATTAGGATCTCTCTCTCTTGTATGCCATAACAATTGAGATCTTTCTCTTTTGTATGCCATAACAATTGAGTTCTCCCTCTTTTGATCAGCTTATATATATTAGATAAATGCATACAAGCCAACACCTGATGAGGAAAAAGCGTAATCCAAGTGGTAAGAAAATGGAATCCAGGCAGAAAAACCATAATGCAATAGAGAACATGCTAAAATTTCAATGATTTATTTGACCCTCTCGTCTTTTAACATCCATTACTGCTTCAAGTTTTCATATGTAGCACTTCTAGCTTTACACACACATCGACTAGAATCCATCTGAAGGCTTTTAGCACCAAATATTAAAATTCTTTCCACATTGGCCTGTAATAGACGTCACATGATGCTGCCCTCATATTTGGAGGATTCTGCCATTTCTTTGTTTCGTTTATTTTTCGCCTTTTTCTAATCCATCTGAGAAATTATTTGAAAGGAGATATTTTTACTCTCATATACGCATCGACTAAAATAAAATATACTTTTTAGTGCCAAACACATTTAGACTGGTTCTCCACTAAATATGAATTAGAACAAAGAATTTGCATGTAAAGATTGAAGCTAGAAAAGCAGCCTGTTCTCTCCTCACTAAGCCATACAGCTGCTATAATTAGAATACGAGGTCGAAAGTTGCTATAAATAGAACATGATACTGTTTGGAAAGTGCACACAAGTCCATGGACAAGAATACTCTTATACTGTAGTTACGTAGAAGCCATCTTTTCTAAAATATGGTTGGAGGGATTAATTGAATGTTAATAAAAAAAAGAGAAATAAATAACCGATTTTGGGGGGAAGATGTATATACCAAAAAAAGCATAATCCATATAAGTTTAAATTGTAAGGCATAAATTAGGGGAAAATCCTTAATGGATGTCATGTATGTGTATGCCATAACAACCGAGATCTCCATCTTTTAATCAGCTTAGTATGTTTCAGGTAAATTTTTATGCCATAACATCGTCCTGCAAGTCACCCACAAAGTTTTGGTAACTGCAACTAGTTGAGAACATGTTATGCAGAAACATAATCTGTAATAGATGAACAGAAAACATCATATAATAAGCTGTGTGAGTTAAAGCAGGTGTATAGAAACTTAAACATTCCAATATTTCACTGCCAATCATCTCCAATAAGAACTTGTTGTGATTTGTATTACATGTAACCACACATGACTCCAGTTAGAATTCTAGAGAAGACCATAGAATTTCAAACAGTACCTCCTAAGCTGGCTCTTTCTGGTGTAGATGTCTTGACAGACTGATGCCCAGGTTCTCTGCTACAACTATCAACGGGATAATTCTCTACCTTTTGACAATATCCTTTTTCAACTGAATCGTACAACCATTCAGTCCTTACGATACACATGTTCCACTTCTTGGCGAACTCAAACTTCTGACCTGCAGTAAATTAGTTACATTTTCTCAAAAAGTGTGCTATTCACATAACTTTTATATGTATATATCCACTTTAACTTTGATATATGAATATGCACAACTTTTAAATATAAATCCACATACATGTTATATATATATATATATATATATATATATATATATATATACAAAGCTTTGATACATAAATCCTAATAATTTTACTATAAAATATACATTAATATGCAAATCCACAAATCCACATCTGAATAATTTTAGTATGTACATCTGTACAACTTTTATATATAAATCCATATAACTATTAAATGTAAATCTAAATAAATTTTACATATAAATCAATAACTTATATTTATAAATCCAAATAACTATTACATATAAATCCACATGTTTATCTATAAATCTACATAACATTTATACATAAATCCACATTTACTTTTACATATAAATCTGACCGCTCTGGTGGCCTAGTGGTAAGAGCATCACCTTGGATGCGGGAGGCTGTGGGTTCAATCCTAGGCTGAGTCATACCAAAGACTTATAAAAAAAGGTACTAAAAACTGCTTTGCTTGGTGCTCAGCATTAAGAGGTTAGTCAGGATGTCAGGATAATGTGACTGGGTGGAACATCATGCTACATGTCTGCAGCATGATGTCCCAGTGCTAGACATGACAATAAAATGCCACACTGCAGACATAGTAGAGATGACAAAACACAAATATAATTATTTAAATCAAAAAAAACTCTTATATGTAAATTCACACAATTTATTTTGCATAAATATACATGACCTTTTTTTAATAAATACACAAAACTTCATATATGATTTGTTCAAAGTGTGCAGAGAAAAATTAGTCTGATATATGTCAAAACCTTCTGGCCAAGATATGTAGAATCTATGTTGGGGTTTGGACAGAGACAAGGAAATCCTAGGCATGGGGTTACAATATTTGTCTCCCCTCATGGGGAAACATAATATAACCTCACAACTGGTTACCCAGTATTTTCCTTTGAAGTAAAAAAAAAAAAAAAAAATTCACTAGTGTTCACATCCCAATGTTTACATGTGGCATATGAATACAAATATGTTAGCCCTTAAAGTGCGTGTCGCGACTATAGTCGCGCTGTTGTTTGTGGTCCCGTAGTGCGTGTCGCAACTATAGTCGCGCTCGAGGTGAGCAACACTGATCACATTCTATAACTTCATCTTGCCATAAATGCCTGTAAAACTATATTTGATTGGTTTAAAAAGGCCCGGAACGAGCATTCTGCAGTACTTTACTATATTATTAACGAAGTAATTTTACAAATGCTCGCTTCTAAACACATGGTACTTGTGCAAAGCTAAAAATGGCCAACGCTGAATACGAAGGTGATTTCTTTGCAACAAATATTCGCTTCTGATAGTGATGCTAATAGTGATTTTGAATAATTTGAGAAAAATGACATTATTGGAGCAAGCGAGGTATTGATGGAAATACACATGAATGATTTTGAGCCAGTAATTTACGTGGAACTGGAGTCTGATGTACATGCTCGCTTGTCGTGAAAAGATGGCGCGCCTGTCAAACCCCATTCACTAGTAGTTCAAAATTAAATGTCGAGATGGTGAATAATGAAACTACGGACTATTGAAGACTTTTTCTTAGATGACGAGTTATTGCATCTGATAGTAGATCAAACAAATCGAAATGCAGATCAGAGAGTTCATGGGGCAGACTTGAAGGAAAAAAGTCGCATGAAGAAATGGCGGCCTGTCACACCTGAGCATTTATAACGTTTTTGCATCGATTAAAACAATGGGTTTGTTCTCTGTTGTTCTCTGTCTGTTCTCGATTCCTAATGGGCTATTGATGATGTGATATCAACCGCATACTTCAGCAAAAAAATAAGTATGGGATAGATTTCAAGCTATTCCAAGCAATTTACACCTGTCAGACAATGAGAACAATTAAGGTGACTCTTCACACAAAATCAGCCCAATGATTGAACCAAAATAAAGCCGTTGCTGAGTTTTAATCACCAGATATGGACCTCGGTTTGATTATATTATAATAAATAACGGGTGATAGTTTTTCATGAACATTAATTGCTGACTGGAGGGTTTAAACATACCTCTGACATTCATAGAGTGGATTTTTGCAAAACTGTCACCCTGCCTGCAAATATGTTAAACCTACATGTGTCTTGATGCTAATCTTAAAGTATAGACACGCACCATCATTTTTTATATAGGGTTTGTCTATCAATAGTGTATATTTAATGAAATACATGCAATTTAAAGACTGTGCAGTTTTCTTCTTTTCTCCCCTGAAACAATTCAGCACTGAGGGACCTTTTACTGCAAAACAATGCAGCACTTTAAGGGTTAATGAGGGCCGTAGTGTAACCGTTGTGTACGAAACCAAAAATGTCACATAATAATGAGGTATTATTACATTTAATACATGGATGTTATATGAAATTAACAATAAATAATTGATATTTATTACAAGAAACTTTCATTTTCATCAGTTCCAATTTTAAAACATTGTATTGAAAATAATGAAAAGATACTGGGCATTCAGCTCTAATGTAGTTACACATAGTCAAAGCTGTAACAATGTTAATGTTTATGTTTTTTATGGTTTAACGCCATTTTTTAGTACAATATAGGCTATACATGGCGGCCAGTATTAATGGTGGAGGAAGAAACCGGACAAATCCCGGAAAGAACCACCAACCCACGAGAAGCTACTGGCAAGCATTCTCACATAACTACATTTGCCGAATATTAGACTCGAACAAACGCAGACAGAGGTGAGATGGCAGTAGTCCGTAACGGACAGCGCTTTAGACCACTCAGCCACTCGGGGCCCCCCTCTAACAATGAGTTTTGCATCAGATTATTCATGGGTATTTAGAGATCTGTGTCACTATGATATATTGCTCTCCTTTACTTTGGAGGAGGTCAAACTGTGACATAATGATGTTGTCCTTAATATTGATTGTAAAATAATTACCCCCGTGTATAGGGGCCCCGAGTGGCAGAGTGGTCTAATGCACTCTACATTTTGGATCACTAACATCTCACCTGTCTGCATGGGTTATAGTCTCAGATTTGGCCAATGTGGGTATGTGAGAAAGCTTGTGAGTAACTTCTTGTGGGTCAATGGTTCTTTCCAGGGTTTTCTCTGGGTCTTCCTCCAACAGTAATACTTGGCCGCCATGTATAGCCAATAGTGTGCTGAAAAATGGCATTAAACCCTATAACAACCTCATGTGTATAAAAAACCATCCAAATACAGACCCAAGCAGGTAGCCATGTGCTAAACCTTCAAGTTCATGGATTCTTTGAAAATTTATTTTATGTCTTGGAAATATGGCAAGTGCTACAGTGAAGGTTACTTATGGATTAATGTGTTGACAAATAAATTATTCCTTCTGAGTGGTAAGAGCAGTATTTATCATTCAATATTTTAGGTATATTTTTTATTCAACTGGGGCACAATGGAGATACTTAATGAAATTATAATAAAGCATGTTTGACATAATACATTTCTGGCTGTTGCTAAGTTATCCGTAGTTGTTAAGAGAGGTGGGATGCTATGAAGTATATAGGTCTATTACCTATGAAGTGTATAGGTCTATTACCTATGAAGTGTATAGGTCTATTACCTATGTGCATGGATCAGTGTTTTCTGTCATAGTTAATTTCACAAAGCATTGAGTTTTTATCCTATATGTAGCACAGTCAATTTTCAATTCAGTGTCATTTGTTTCTCACAAAATATTTAAAACTAGTTATATAACTTTAGCTACATTTAACGATGCTGACCTCAAAATGTACTGAGCTATATAGGATAAAATTGACTATGCTGTGTAGAATGAACTAGTACAATACCATAAAGCTCAAAATCATATGTGTGTGTCTATGTCTCTCTCAAAATTTTTTTGTATGGTGTGTTCTCAAAGATGAATAGACCTTAAGTTACTATGTTGTTTACAGTATATTTGTTGTTGTTGTTGTTGTTTGATTTTAGAACAACTACGTCAGGCACAGCAGAAGACAACAAGGGTTGTATTTTATTTTAAAAGTAGTTCTGAGCGTGTGGACACCATGACTGAGATAATTGGTATGAGATGACTAGACTGAGATAAGAAAAGGAAAGTTAGCAAAACAGCTAGATTTCTGTGGCATGGGTGAGAAATATTTATATACAATATCATTTATATACAATATCAAACTAAGTTCTTTCCAGAACTTGAAGAAAAAAACATACCACATAGCCCATTTTTGTGTGTAGACTTTTCTAATATATAACACTATATACATGAATGGAAATAAACGCTAACTGGAACTAATGCAAGTTCTATTCAGTAGGTCAAAGAAAATCAAACATGGCACTATCTATCTAGCTCTAGTCTTGTGATATTAAATACAGACTGAATACCTGACACTACATACAGACTGAATACCAGACACTAGATACAGACTGAATACCAGACACTACATACAGACTGAATACCAGACACTACATACAGACTGAATACCAGACACTACATACAGACTGAATACCAGACACTACATACAGACTGAATACCAGACACTACATACAGACTGAATACCAGACACTACATACAGACTGAATACCAGACACTAGATACAGACTGAATACCTGACACTACATACAGACTGAATACCTACATAAATACAGACTGAATACCAGACACTACATACAGACTGAATACCAGACACTACATACAGACTGAATACCAGACACTAGATACAGACTGAATACCAGACACTAGATACAGACTGAATACCAGACACTACATACAGACTGAATACCAGACACTACATACAGACTGAATACCAGACACTAGATACAGACTGAATACCAGACACTAGATACAGACTGAATACCTGACACTACATACAGACTGAATACCTACATAAATACAGACTGAATACCAGACACTACATACAGACTGAATACCAGACACTAGATACAGACTGAATACCAGACACTAGATACAGACTGAATACCTGACACTACATACAGACTGAATACCAGACACTACATACAGACTGAATACCAGACACTAGATACAGACTGAATACCAGACACTAGATACAGACTGAATACCTGACACTACATACAGACTGAATACCTACATAAATACAGACTGAATACCTGACACTAGATACTAAAAACCATGTAAGATTCAATACTGAAGAACCTGTATTAACAACTAAATCAACTATGTAAGATTCAACACTGAACACCTGTATTAACAACTAAATCAACTATGTAAGATTCAACACTGAACACCTGTATTGACAACTAAAAACCATGTAAGATTCAACAATGAACATTTGTACTGACAACTAAATCAACTATGTAAGATTCAATACTGAACATCTGTATTGACAACTAAAAACCATGTAAGATTCAACAATGAACACCTGTATTGACAACTAAATCAACTATGTAAGATTCAATACTGAACATCTGTATTGACAACTAAATCAACTATGTAAGATTCAACACTGAACACCTGTATTGACAACTAAAAACCATTGATTCACCACTGAACACCTGTATTGACAACTAAATCAACCATGTAAGATTCAACAATGAACATTTGTACTGACAACTAAATCAACTATGTAAGATTCAACACTGAACACCTGTATTGACAACTAAATCAACTATGTAAGATTCAACACTGAACACCTGTATTGACAACTAAATCAACTATGTAAGATTCAATACTGAACATCTGTATTGACAACTAAATCAACTATGTAAGATTCAACACTGAACACCTGTATTGACAACTAAATCAACTATGTATGATTCAATACTGAACACCTGTATTGACAACTAAATCAACTATGTAAGATTCAATACTGAACATCTGTATTGACAACTAAATCAACTATGTAAGATTCAACACTGACCACCTGTATTGACAACTAAAAACCATAGATTCAACACTGAACACCTGTATTGACAACTAAATCAACTATGTAAGATTCAACAATGAACATTTGTACTGACAACTAAAAACCATGTAAGATTCAATACTGAAGAACCTGTATTGACAACTAAAAACCATGTAAGATTCAATACTGAAGAACCTGTATTGACAACTAAAAACCATGTAAGATTCAACACTGAACACCTGTACTGACAACTAAAAACCACGTAAGATTCAACACTGAACACCTGTATTGACAACTAAAAACCATGTAAGATTCAACACTGAACACCTGTACTGACAACTAAATCAACTATGTAAGATTCAATACTGAACACCTGTATTGACAACTAAATCAACTATGTAAGATTCAATACTGAACATCTGTTTGACAACTAAATCAACTATGTAAGATTCAACACTGAACACCTGTATTGACAACTAAAATCCATAGATTCAACACTGAACACCTGTATTGACAACTAAATAAACCATGTAAGAATCAACAATGAACATTTGTACTGACAACTAAATCAACTATGTAAGATTCAACACTGAACACCTGTATTGACAACTAAATCAACTTTGTAAGATTCAACACTGAACACATGTATTGACAACTAAATCAATTATGTAAGATTCAACACTGAACACCTGTATTGACAACTAAATCAACTATGTAAGATTCAATACTGAACATCTGTATTGACAACTAATTCAACTATGTAAGATTCAACACTGAACACCTGTATTGACAACTAAATCAACCATGTAAGATTCAACACTGAACACATGTATTGACAACTAAATCAACTATGTAAGATTCAACACTGAACACCTGTATTGATAACTAAAAACCATGTAAGATTCAACAATGAACATTTGTACTGACAACTAAATCAACTATGTAAGATTCAATACTGAACATCTGTATTGACAACTAAAAACCATGTAAGATTCAACAATGAACATTTGTACTGACAACTAAATCAAATACGTAAGATTCAATACTGAACACCTGTATTGACAACTACATCAACTATGTAAGATTCAATACTGAACATCTGTATTGACAACTAAATCAACTATGTAAGATTCAATACTGAACATCTGTATTGACAACTAAATCAACTATGTAAGATTCAACACTGAACACCTGTATTGACAACTAAATCAACTATGTAAGATTCAATACTGAACACCTGTATTGACAACTAAATCAACTATGTAAGATTCAATACTGAACACATGTATTGACAACTAAATCAACTATGTAAGATTCAAAACTGAACACCTGTATTGACAACTAAATCAACTATGTAAGATTCAATACTGAACATCTGTATTGACAACTAAATCAACTATGTAAGATTCAACACTGACCACCTGTATTGACAACTAAAAACCATAGATTCAACACTGAACACCTGTATTGACAACTAAATCAACTATGTAAGATTCAACAATGAACCTTTGTACTGACAACTAAAAACCATGTAAGATTCAATACTGAAGAACCTGTATTGACAACTAAAAACCATGTAAGATTCAATACTGAAGAACCTGTATTGACAACTAAAAACCATGTAAGATTCAACACTGAACACCTGTACTGGCAACTAAAAACCACGTAAGATTCAACACTGAACACCTGTATTGACAACTAAAAACCATGTAAGATTCAACACTGAACACCTGTACTGACAACTAAATCAACTATGTAAGATTCAATACTGAACACCTGTATTGACAACTAAATCAACTATGTAAGATTCAATACTGAACATCTGTATTGACAACTAAATCAACTATGTAAGATTCAACACTGGACACCTGTATTGACAACTAAATAAACCATGTAAGAATCAAAAATGAACATTTGTACTGACAACTAAATCAACTATGTAAGATTCAACACTGAACACCTGTATTGACAACTAAATCAACTTTGTAAGATTCAACACTGAACACATGTATTGACAACTAAATCAATTATGTAAGATTCAACACTGAACACCTGTATTGACAACTAAATCAACTATGTAAGATTCAATACTGAACATCTGTATTGACAACTAAATCAACTATGTAAGATTCAACACTGAACACCTGTATTGACAACTAAATCAACCATGTAAGATTCAACACTGAACACATGTATTGACAACTAAATCAACTATGTAAGATTCAACACTGAACACCTGTATTGACAACTAAAAACCATGTAAGATTCAACAATGAACATTTGTACTGACAACTAAATCAACTATGTAAGATTCAATACTGAACATCTGTATTGACAACTAAAAACCATGTAAGATTCAACAATGAACATTTGTACTGACAACTAAATCAACTATGTAAGATTCAATACTGAACACCTGTATTGACAATTAAATCAACTATGTAAGATTCAATACTGAACATCTGTATTGACAACTAAATCAACTATGTAAGATTCAACACTGAACACCTGTATTGACAATTAAAAACCATAGATTCAACACTGAACACCTGTATTGACAACTAAATCAACCATGTAAGATTCAACAATGAACATTTGTACTGACAACTAAATCAGCTATGTAAGATTCAACACTGAACACCTGTATTGACAACTAAATCAACTATGTAAGATTCAACACTGAACACCTGTATTGACAACTAAATCAACTATGTAAGATTCAATACTGAACATCTGTATTGACAACTAAATCAACTATGTAAGATTCAACACTGAACACCTGTATTGACAACTAAATCAACTATGTAAGATTCAATACTGAACACCTGTATTGACAACTAAATCAACTATGTAAGATTCAATACTGAACATCTGTATTGACAACTAAATCAACTATGTAAGATTCAACACTGAACATCTGTATTGACAACTAAAAACCATAGATTCAACACTGAACACCTGTATTGACAACTAAATCAACTATGTAAGATTCAACAATGAACCTTTGTACTGACAACTAAAAACAATGTAAGATTCAATACTGAAGAACCTGTATTGACAACTAAAAACCATGTAAGATTCAATACTGAAGAACCTGTATTGACAACTAAAAACCATGTAAGATTCAACACTGAACACCTGTACTGGCAACTAAAAACCACGTAAGATTCAACACTGAACACCTGTATTGACAACTAAAAACCATGTAAGATTCAACACTGAACACCTGTACTGACAACTAAATCAACTATGTAAGATTCAATACTGAACACCTGTATTGACAACTAAATCAACTATGTAAGATTCAATACTGAACATCTGTATTGACAACTAAATCAACTATGTAAGATTCAACACTGAACACCTGTATTGACAACTAAATAAACCATGTAAGAATCAAAAATGAACATTTGTACTGACAACTAAATCAACTATGTAAGATTCAACACTGAACACCTGTATTGACAACTAAATCAACTTTGTAAGATTCAACACTGAACACATGTATTGACAACTAAATCAATTATGTAAGATTCAACACTGAACACCTGTATTGACAACTAAATCAACTATGTAAGATTCAATACTGAACATCTGTATTGACAACTAAATCAACTATGTAAGATTCAACACTGAACACCTGTATTGACAACTAAATCAACCATGTAAGATTCAACACTGTACACCTGTATTGACAACTAAATCAACTTTGTAAGATTCAACACTGAACACATGTATTGACAACTAAATCAATTATGTAAGATTCAACACTGAACACCTGTATTGACAACTAAATCAACTATGTAAGATTCAATACTGAACATCTGTATTGACAACTAAATCAACTATGTAAGATTCAACACTGAACACCTGTATTGACAACTAAATCAACCATGTAAGATTCAACACTGAACACATGTATTGACAACTAAATCAACTATGTAAGATTCAACAATGAACATTTGTATTGACAACTAAATCAACTATGTAAGATTCAATACTGAACATCTGTATTGACAACTAAATCAACTATGTATGATTCAATACTGAACACCTGTATTGACAACTAAATCAACTATGTAAGATTCAATACTGAACATCTGTATTGACAACTAAATCAACTATGTAAGATTCAACACTGACCACCTGTATTGACAACTAAAAACCATAGATTCAACACTGAACACCTGTATTGACAACTAAATCAACTATGTAAGATTCAACAATGAACATTTGTACTGACAACTAAAAACCATGTAAGATTCAATACTGAAGAACCTGTATTGACAACTAAAAACCATGTAAGATTCAATACTGAAGAACCTGTATTGACAACTAAAAACCATGTAAGATTCAACACTGAACACCTGTACTGACAACTAAAAACCACGTAAGATTCAACACTGAACACCTGTATTGACAACTAAAAACCATGTAAGATTCAACACTGAACACCTGTACTGACAACTAAATCAACTATGTAAGATTCAATACTGAACACATGTATTGACAACTAAATCAACTATGTACGATTCAATACTGAACATCTGTTTGACAACTAAATCAACTATGTAAGATTCAACACTGAACACCTGTATTGACAACTAAAATCCATAGATTCAACACTGAACACCTGTATTGCCAACTAAATAAACCATGTAAGAATCAACAATGAACATTTGTACTGACAACTAAATCAACTATGTAAGATTCAACACTGAACACCTGTAATGACAACTAAATCAACTTTGTAAGATTCAACACTGAACACATGTATTGACAACTAAATCAATTATGTAAGATTCAACACTGAACACCTGTATTGACAACTAAATCAACTATGTAAGATTCAATACTGAACATCTGTATTGACAACTAAATCAACTATGTAAGATTCAACACTGAACACCTGTATTGACAACTAAATCAACCATGTAAGATTCAACACTGAACACATGTATTGACAACTAAATCAACTATGTAAGATTCAACACTGAACACCTGTATTGACAACTAAAAACCATGTAAGATTCAACAATGAACATTTGTACTGACAACTAAATCAACTATGTAAGATTCAATACTGAACATCTGTATTGACAACTAAAAACCATGTAAGATTCAACAATGAACATTTGTACTGACAACTAAATCAACTATGTAAGATTCAATACTGAACACCTGTATTGACAACTACATCAACTATGTAAGATTCAATACTGAACATCTGTATTGACAACTAAATCAACTATGTAAGATTCAATACTGAACATCTGTATTGACAACTAAATCAACTATGTAAGATTCAACACTGAACACCTGTATTGACAACTAAATCAACTATGTAAGATTCAATACTGAACACCTGTATTGACAACTAAATCAACTATGTAAGATTCAATACTGAACACCTGTATTGACAACTAAATCAACTATGTAAGATTCAATACTGAACACCTGTATTGACAACTAAATCAACTATGTAAGATTCAATACTGAACATCTGTATTGACAACTAAATCAACTATGTAAGATTCAACACTGAACACCTGTATTGACAACTAAAAACCATAGATTCAACACTTAACACCTGTATTGACAACTAAATCAACTATGTAAGATTCAACAATGAACCTTTGTACTGACAACTAAAAACCATGTAAGATTCAATACTGAAGAACCTGTATTGACAACTAAAAACCATGTAAGATTCAATACTGAAGAACCTGTATTGACAACTAAAAACCATGTAAGATTCAACACTGAACACCTGTACTGGCAACTAAAAACCACGTAAGATTCAACACTGAACACCTGTATTGACAACTAAAAACCATGTAAGATTCAACACTGAACACCTGTACTGACAACTAAATCAACTATGTAAGATTCAATACTGAACACCTGTATTGACAACTAAATCAACTATGTAAGATTCAATACTGAACATCTGTATTGACAACTAAATCAACTATGTAAGATTCAACACTGAACACCTGTATTGACAACTAAATAAACCATGTAAGAATCAAAAATGAACATTTGTACTGACAACTAAATCAACTATGTAAGATTCAACACTGAACACCTGTATTGACAACTAAATCAACTTTGTAAGATTCAACACTGAACACATGTATTGACAACTAAATCAATTATGTAAGATTCAACACTGAACACCTGTATTGACAACTAAATCAACTATGTAAGATTCAATACTGAACATCTGTATTGACAACTAAATCAACTATGTAAGATTCAACACTGAACACATGTATTGACAACTAAATCAACTATGTAAGATTCAACACTGAACACCTGTATTGACAACTAAAAACCATGTAAGATTCAACAATGAACATTTGTACTGACAACTAAATCAACTATGTAAGATTCAATACTGAACATCTGTATTGACAACTAAAAACCATGTAAGATTCAACAATGAACATTTGTACTGACAACTGAATCAACTATGTAAGATTCAATACTGAACACCTGTATTGACAACTAAATCAACTATGTAAGATTCAATACTGAACATCTGTATTGACAACTAAATCAACTATGTAAGATTCAACACTGAACACCTGTATTGACAATTAAAAACCATAGATTCAACACTGAACACCTGTATTGACAACTAAATCAACCATGTAAGATTCAACAATGAACATTTGTACTGACAACTAAATCAGCTATGTAAGATTCAACACTGAACACCTGTATTGACAACTAAATCAACTATGTAAGATTCAATACTGAACATCTGTATTGACAACTAAATCAACTATGTAAGATTCAACACTGAACACCTGTATTGACAACTAAATCAACTATGTAAGATTCAATACTGAACACCTGTATTGACAACTAAATCAACTATGTAAGATTCAATACTGAACATCTGTATTGACAACTAAATCAACTATGTAAGATTCAACACTGAACACCTGTATTGACAACTAAAAACCATAGATTCAACACTGAACACCTGTATTGACAACTAAATCAACTATGTAAGATTCAACAATGAACCTTTGTACTGACAACTAAAAACCATGTAAGATTCAATACTGAAGAACCTGTATTGACAACTAAAAACCATGTAAGATTCAATACTGAAGAACCTGTATTGACAACTAAAAACCATGTAAGATTCAACACTGAACACCTGTACTGGCAACTAAAAACCACGTAAGATTCAACACTGAACACCTGTATTGACAACTAAAAACCATGTAAGATTCAACACTGAACACCTGTACTGACAACTAAATCAACTATGTAAGATTCAATACTGAACACCTGTATTGACAACTAAATCAACTATGTAAGATTCAATACTGAACATCTGTATTGACAACTAAATCAACTATGTAAGATTCAACACTGAACACCTGTATTGACAACTAAATAAACCATGTAAGAATCAAAAATGAACATTTGTACTGACAACTAAATCAACTATGTAAGATTCAACACTGAACACCTGTATTGACAACTAAATCAACTTTGTAAGATTCAACACTGAACACATGTATTGACAACTAAATCAATTATGTAAGATTCAACACTGAACACCTGTATTGACAACTAAATCAACTATGTAAGATTCAATACTGAACATCTGTATTGACAACTAAATCAACTATGTAAGATTCAACACTGAACACCTGTATTGACAACTAAATCAACCATGTAAGATTCAACACTGTACACCTGTATTGACAACTAAATCAACTTTGTAAGATTCAACACTGAACACCTGTATTGACAACTAAAAACCATGTAAGATTCAACAATGAACATTTGTACTGACAACTAAATCAACTATGTAAGATTCAATACTGAACATCTGTATTGACAACTAAAAACCATGTAAGATTCAACAATGAACATTTGTACTGACAACTAAATCAACTATGTAAGATTCAATACTGAACACCTGTATTGACAACTAAATCAACTATGTAAGATTCAATACTGAACATCTGTATTGACAACTAAATCAACTATGTAAGATTCAACACTGAACACCTGTATTGACAACTAAAAACCATAGATTCAACACTGAACACCTGAATTGACAACTAAATCAACCATGTAAGATTCAACACTGAACACCTGAATTGACAACTAAATCAACCATGTAAGATTCAACACTGAACACCTGTATTGACAACTAAATCAACTATGTAAGATTCAACACTGAACACCTGTATTGACAACTAAATCAACTATGTAAGATTCAATACTGAACATCTGTATTGACAAACTAAATCGAACTATGTAAGATTCAACACTGAACACCTGTATTGACAACTAAATCAACTATGTAAGATTCAATACTGAACACCTGTATTGACAACTAAATCAACTATGCAAGATTCAATACTGAACATCTGTATTGACAACTAAATCAACTATGTAAGATTCAACACTGAACACCTGTATTGACAACTAAAAACCATAGATTCAACACTGAACACCTGTATTGACAACTAAATCAACTATGTAAGATTCAACAATGAACATTTGTACTGACAACTAAAAACCATGTAAGATTCAATACTGAAGAACCTGTATTGACAACTAAAAACCATGTAAGATTCAATACTGAAGAACCTGTATTGACAACTAAAAACCATGTAAGATTCAACACTGAACACCTGTACTGACAACTAAAAACCACGTAAGATTCAACACCGAACACCTGTATTGACAACTAAAAACCATGTAAGATTCAACACTGAACACCTGTACTGACAACTAAATCAACTATGTAAGATTCAATACTGAACACCTGTATTGACAACTAAATCAACTATGTAAGATTCAATACTGAACATCTGTATTGACAACTAAATCAACTATGTAAGATTCAACACTGAACATCTGTATTGACAACTAAAATCCATAGATTCAACACTGAACACCTGTATTGACAACTAAATAAACCATGTAAGAATCAACAATGAACATTTGTACTGACAACTAAATCAACTATGTAAGATTCAACACTGAACACCTGTATTGACAACTAAATCAACTTTGTAAGATTCAACACTGAACACATGTATTGACAACTAAATCAATTATGTAAGATTCAACACTGAACACCTGTATTGACAACTAAATCAACTATGTAAGATTCAATACTGAACATCTGTATTGACAACTAAATCAACTATGTAAGATTCAATACTGAACATCTGTATTGACAACTAAATCAACTATGTAAGATTCAATACTGAACATCTGTATTGACAACTAAATCAACCATGTAAGATTCAACACTGTACACCTGTATTGACAACTAAATCAACTATCATGTAAGATTCAACACTGAACATCTGTATTGACAACTAAATCAACTATGTAAGATTCAACACTGTACACCTGTATTGACAACTAAATCAACTATGATGTAAGATTCAACACTGAACATCTGTATTGACAACTAAATCAACTATGTAAGATTCAACACTGAACACCTGTATTGACAACTAAATCAACTATGTAAGATTCAATACTGAACATCTGTATTGACAACTAAATCAACTATGTAAGATTCAATACTGAACATCTGTATTGACAACTAAATCAACTATGTAAGATTCAACACTGAACATCTGTACTGACAACTAAATCAACTATGTAAGATTCAATACTGAACACCTGTATTGACAACTAAATCAACTATGTAAGATTCAACACTGAACATCTGTATTGACAACTAAATCAACTATGTAAGATTCAACACTGAACACCTGTATTGACAACTAAATCAACTATGTAAGATTCAATACTGAACATCTGTATTGACAACTAAATCAACTATGTAAGATTCAATACTGAACACCTGTATTGACAACTAAATCAACTATGTAAGATTCAACACTGAACATCTGTATTGACAACTAAATCAACTATGTAAGATTCAACACTGAACACCTGTATTGACAACTAAATCAACTATGTAAGATTCAATACTGAACATCTGTATTGACAACTAAATCAACCATGTAAGATTCAACACTGTACACCTGTACTGACAACTAAAGCAACCATGTAAAATTCAACACTGACTGAACACTTGTACTGAACACCAGATCAACTATGTAAATTGAGATGGGCCTCTGATATAAAAAAAATAACTGTTTTTTGGGCCTTTACATCTGTAGCTATAGCAACCAAGATTGATGATGCCTCTGACACCAAAGTTGGATAAATAATCACTGGTCTAGCAAACATCTTAGATGGAGGCACTTGTCTTTCAAGGCAGGCACTGCACACAAAGTTTCTTTTTTGGCTATGTTGATAATCTGATTCAAATGTTCTTAAAAGTTATGATTATTCATGCAATCATTACCTTTTGCTTCATTTATGATGAGGTGGGTTGTGTGATTCATTTTCATTTCACCACTGTAGGTTCCTCCTGAAATGTTGAAATTCACGAAGATTTAGAAAATTTCAGCAACAAATTTGCTGTACATATGACGTTTACTGTGTTAGCTCTCTTTGCTGTACATATGACATTTACTGTGTTAGCTCTCTTTGCTGTACATATGACGTTTACTGTGTTAGCTCTCTTTGCTGTACATATGACGTTTACTGTGTTGCTCTCTTTGCTGTACATATGACGTTTACTGTGTTAGCTCTCTTTGCTGTACATATGACGTTTACTGTTAGCTCTCTTTGCTGTACATATAACGTTTACTGTTAACTCTCTATGATGTACATAGAGTACTAGTCTAATAAATCAAACCCCCAAATCAGAGTTGATACTGAGAGACTTTTTTATGGGTATGCTGTCACCTGTTCATTAAAATAAGCAATTTTGCTGCAAGCAAAATCTTTCCAGAACACATCTGTGTACAGTTTTGACAATTACTGATATCTGCTAAAAGCTATATCTTGCAAGATATTCCAAATGCCCACAGGACAAATGGGTTTTAAAGTCATGAAACAGGATTTCATCCAGAAATATTGTGTTCATGTTATCAAAACAACCCTTCAACTGATGGTAACTTAAGACATGCCAGTGTCGAAAATGCACATTGATATGTTGTGGACAGATTCATGCCAGTGTCGAAAATGTACATTGATATGTTGAGGACAGATTCATGCCAGTGTCGAAAATGTACATTGATATGTTGAGGACAGATTCATGCCAGTGTCGAAAATGTACATTGATATGTTGTGGACAGATTCATGCCAGTGTCGAAAATGTACATTGATATGTTGAGGGCAGATTCATCAGCAAACAGTTTGCAGATTTTAATAAACAGGTTACATTATACCTAAAATTGTCCCGACTAGGGCTGGTCTGTTTCATTGGATTAATACAGTGCCTACTGAGATAACTTGTTTGCTGTACATACAATATATACTGTGATTATCTATTTGCTGTACATAAAGTACCTACTGAGAAATCTGTATATGCTGTACATACAGTACCTACTGAGAAAACTGTATATGCTGTACATACAGTACTTACTGAGAAATCTGTATCTGCTGTACATACAGTACTTACTGAGAAATCTGTATATGCTGTACATACAGTACCTACTGAGAAATCTGTACATGCTGTACATACAGTACCTACTGAGAAAACTGTATATGCTGTACATACAGTACCTACTGAGAAATCTGTATATGCTGTACATACAGTACCTACTGAGAAATCTGTATATGCTGTACATACAGTACCTACTGAGAAATCTGTACATGCTGTACATACAGTACTTACTGAGAAAACTGTATATGCTGTACATACAGTACCTACTGAGAAATCTGTACATGCTGTATATACAGTACTTGATTCTGTATCTGCTATATATATATATATATATATATATATATATATATATATATATATATATATACAGTACTTACTGAGAACTCTGTATCTGCTGTACATACAGTATTTACTGAGAAATCTGTACATGCTGTACATACAGTATTTACAGAGAAATCTGTACATGCTGTACATACAGTACTTACTGAGAAAACTATCAGATATACATAGAGTACTTACTGAGATTGCCTGTTTGCTATGTATACATACATTACCTACTGAGACGGCTTTGTCTGCAATATATAATTTACCTACTGAGACGGCTTTGTCTGCAATATATAATTTACCTACCGAGACGGCTTTGTCTGCAATATATATTTTACCTACCAAGACAGCAGCTTCAATGGATTCTATAAGAAGAATGATTGCAGATGGCAGTAGATGTGAAATATGGATTTATACGAGTATATTGATATACTAATAGACATTTTTGATGGATTAAGATAATGAATGAATGCTGAAAAATGTGATGTAAGTATGAAATTTGACAGCTGGCCATTCATTTTCAACAAATACAAAAATAATTAAAACAAGAAAGTTACTTTCTTTCCAACTGTACAAAAATTGAAAAGAAACAAAAGATGATGGAGTTATGTTACCAAGTTATTGCAATTCTTATCTGTACACTTTCTCTTTTTTGGGGGAATAAGATCAAGAAAAAAATCATAATAATTTATCATGAAAGTATAAAATTGTGTATTTGAATATATTTTAATGTAAAAAGCAAGTAATGTTCATAATCAATGATGAAATAACAAGCTGAGCTCCTGAAAGTGAGAAGGTCCCATAAATTAGGCACAGGTGGTCCTATTTTAACAGAAAGATGGAGAAATACATATCATGTAATAAATACATATCATGTAATAAATACATATCATGTAATAAATACATATCATGCAATTGGTACCTTCTTTCTCTATCAATTTCTTGGCTTCTTTTCTTTCATCAGAGCTCAGCCCAGACACAGTAACAACCAGTCCACAGAAAATGGGGCATTTCAATCCCTGGAACTGTTCATCTAAAGCATGGATGTGCCTAAAACATGGGCAATGGTTTAGGGCAACTCAAATCTGGGATTGATCTTTGTAATGCGTGGACATGCCTAATACATGTGAAATAGGACAGGGCAACTCAAATCTGGAATTGATCTTTGTAATGCATGGACATGCCTAATACAGAAATTATGATAAGGCAAGCCATGGAACTGATTATGTAAAGCATGGACATGCCCAATACATGTGAAATAAGACAGGGCAACTCAAATCTGGAATTGATCTTTGTAATGCATGGACATGCCTAATACAGAAATTATGATAAGGCAAGCCATGGAACTGATTATGTAAAGCATGGACATGCCCAATACATGTGAAATAAGACAGGGCAACTCAAATCTGGAATTGATCTTTGTAATGCATGGACATGCCTAATACAGGAATTATGATAAGGCAAGCCATGGAACTGATTATGTAAAGCATGGACATGCCCAATACAGGTGAAATAGGACAGGGCAACTCAAATCTGGAATTGATCTTTGTAATGCATGGGCAATTCAAACCCTGAAACTGAATATCCAAATCTTGGACATGTTAAAAACATGGGAATCATGACAGGGCTATTCAAAAACCCTGGAATTGATTATCTAAAAACGTGTAAATCATGACAGGACTATTCAAACCCTGGAATTGATTATGTAAAACATGGAAATGCCTCAAAGAAAAGAAATTATGGCAAATTAAAGTCTACTTTTCTGAATGCAAAGAAAATTGTTGCCATAAATATTAAATAATTAATATTATAGAAATCTTTAGCTTGCCACTAATTAAAAAAATCATAGCTTGCCATTAATATTATAGAAATCATAGCTTGCCATTAATATTATAGAAATCATATGCTGCTTGATGTGTGCCATTAATATTAAGGAATTATACACTGCTGGCTGTGTGCCTATAATATTACAGAAATTATACATTGCTTTTTATGTGCACATGTTTGCTGAAGCATTACAATAGTTTGAACTAAAAAAAATTCAAATCATCTTTGGCAATCAAATGTCTGCTCTGAGTAAATCATGTATGATGTATTCTTATCAATTTATAGGCACTTTGGCACTCAAATGTCTGCTCAGAGTAAACCATGATGTATTCTTATCAGTTATAGGCACTTTGGCACTCAAATGTCTGCTCTGAGTAAACCATGTATGATGTATTCTTACATTCTTAAGTTATAGGCATATAGTGATATACATTTGTATCAGAATACAAAATGGAGTCCTTGAACATGAAATCATGTGATTCCAATTTTTAAGTATGGCTGAAATCAAAGAACTACATGTACTATTCTCAAACATTGTATGCGATTCCAATGTCTGAGTATGACTGATGTCATATAACTGTGTGTCAAACCAGGTTTTAAAAAAAAAAATTAATGACTTAATAATGTAAATAAATGCAACCATTGGATACACCATGTAACAATGCTAATAAATGCAACCATTGGCTACAACATGTAATAATGTTAATAAACACAATCAATGGATGCATCATGTTAATAATGTTAATAAACACAACTACTGTTAATAAACACAATCATTGGATACAACATATAATAATGTTAATAAACACAATCATTGGATACACCATGTAATAATGTTAATAAACACAATCATTGGATACACCATGTAATAATGTTAATAAACACCATGTAATAATGTTAATAAACAATCATTGGATACACCATGTAATAATGTTAATAAACACAATCATTGAATACACCATGTAATAATGTTAATAAACACAATCAATCGATACACCATGTAATAATGTTAATAAACACAATCATTGGATACACCATGTAATAATGTTAATAAACACAATCATTGGATACATCATGTAATAATGTTAATAAACACAATCATTGGATACACCATGTAATAATGTTAATAAATGCAACCATTGGCTACAATCAATTAATCAATCAATCCTCTGTGCCGTCTGGCGCTTGAGGCAACAGCAAGGGAGCACCATTTCGGTCTGTCGGCAGCTATTGCTGGGGCGGTCTGAAGGGTGAGGCCTCTGGTCTTAAGGTCTCTATGGTTCGTCACCAGGTCTCTTTGGGTCTGCCACGGTTCCTTTTCCCCTGTGGGGTCCATCTCAGTGCCACCCTTGGTAGTGAGTCAGGGGGCATTCTGCAAACATGGCCAAGCCATTTCCATCGCCGTGTTGCAATGATCTCAGAGATGGTGCTTGCACCTGCTCTGTGCCAAAGTTCCTTGTTTGAGATCATGTTTGGCCAGAAGATCCTCATGATGCGTCGCAAGCATTTGGTTTGAAACACTGCGAGCTTGTGTTCTATGTTCGCAGTGGACTTCCAACACACTGAACCGTACAAAAGGACGCTCAACACGTTGCTCTTGAAGATACGGATCTTCGTGTGGACGCAGAGGTTTCTTGTCTTCCATATGGGTTTCAGCATTGCGAAGGTCTGGTTGGCCTTGCTGATTCTTATGATGACTTCCCTTGTGCAGTCTCCATCCGAGGCGACCTTACTGCCCAGGTAAGTGAAATCATCTAGTTCTTGCAGGGGTTGGTCGTTGATGGTGATTGGGTTGCCTACTCTAGTATTCTTCCTCAAGACCTCTGTCTTCCCTATGTTGACTCGAAGACCTATGGTGCTTGCTGTCTGTACCAACTGTTGTGTCTTCTGTTGAATATCCTGGTGCCTGCTAGCCAGCAACCCAATGTCGTCGGCATAGTCCAGGTCATCCAGCATTGAGATCAATGTCCACTGTATTCCATGTCTCTTGCCCTTTGTGGTGCGGCGAATGATCCAGTCAATGGCCAGTGAGAAGAGGATTGGAGAGAGAATACATCCTTGCTTCACTCCAGTTTCCACCTTGAATGGTTCAGTGACTTGGTTGTTGTGGATTACTCTGCACTCAAAGTTCTCGTACAGGGACCTGATGACATTGACAAGTTTCTAGGGGATGCCATAATGTCGTAGGATCCTCCACATAGAGGCTCGGTGCAGGCTGTCGAAGGCCTTCTCAAAGTCCACAAAGACCACATAAAGGGATCCATTCCACTCATGAGACTGCTCAAGTATCTGCCTCAGTGTGAAGATGTGGTCGATGCAAGATTTGCCTTTCCTAAAGCCTGCCTGTTCCTGGCGTAGGATGGCATCCACAGCCGTTGTGATGCGTTGCAGAATGATATGGCTAAAGATCTTACTGGAGAGGAATAGCAATGTGATTCCTCGCCAGTTGTTGCAGTTTCCCAGTCCTCTTTTTTGGGAAGTTTAACTATGATTCCGGTTTTCCAGTCATTTGGTGCTTTCTCACTATCCCATATCTTTTGGAGAATCTGGCAAAGAAGCTTCAGAGTCTCTGTGTCTTCTGCCTTCAGCATCTCGGGACACACTCAATCATTGCCAGGTGCCTTCCCATTCTTCAGCTTGTGAATGGCCTGCTTGACCTCCTCAACAGTGATGTCGTCGCAATTGATGGCTACACCATGTAATAATGTTAATTGTTACATCTATTTGATTTAAATCATTTTTTTTTTTTATTATCAGATCCAAATTTGTCATTTTGGGTTTTAAAATTCATTAATTGGGAAATTATTCTAGAAAAATCTCTATAACCATACTTTATCTGTAAACATGTTTTTGACCTTGGCTTGTTGACTTAATTTCTGACCCTTCATTAGAGAGTGTAAACAAGCCTGGAAAAGATTGGCTAAAATCCAAGGACATCTTTCTAGATCATTCTATTAGTATGTGACTTAGTGAAAGTAGCCACTTTCTTTGACCTTCTATGAACTTCCATAAAATCATGTGATCCCTTGTTTACATAAAAAAAGCAGGTATATAAATTATTGTTTGGAAGAGAACAATTTAGTAGAATCTGGGCTTTTAAGTTAATAGTTGTATTTTGAGTTATACAGTAATTTGTGTCAATTCGTTGAAGCAAGAGGTTTTATTTTATTTGGAGGAGAAAACATGTGATCATAATTTCATTTGGATGATTACAAAACAAGAACTGCATCACGTGACATCATCAGCCATTTTGGATTACATCGTCAAGATTCGAACCTGGAACTATTAGAACATTTATTTAACAGGACTCTTGCAATTCCATTAGTGGATTATTTTGTGAATTCTATATTGGATTAATGTTGGATTTGATTCTCTAAAACCGCAAGTTTATTTATTTTATGAAAATAATTGTACTTAATAAATTCATTGTTAAAGTTTTACAAGCTTGTTAGTTTTCACTCTTTCTGTGTTGCTGCTTATTCGAGCCTAAGCACATAACATAATAAACACAATCAATGGATACAAAATGTAATAATGTTAATAAATGCAACTACTGGCTACAACATATAATAATGTTAAAATGTTCAAAGTACAAGCCATTAGAAATTCGCTTGACAGCACAATTTCAACTGATACGTCACCATACAGTTATGATGCAGAATTTCAGCGACAACCGTTAGGAGCATCTGAACCTGTTTCTATTGATTTAGTTTGGACAATCGTGATGAAAAGTGCACCAAAGTCTTGTGAACTTTTATCTAATTCCGACATCACTGCTGCTTGAGTGCTTAGACCCAATAGCCTTCACTAACTGATGTTATTAATATCTCTCTCAACAGGGGAATTCCCATCATTTTTCAAAACTGCCATCATAAAGCCACTGCTGAAGAAACCAACACTGGACCATAACGATTTAAAGAACTACCGCCAAGTTTCTAATCTCCCATTCATATCAAAAATCTTAGAAAAGGTTGTTCTAACTCAACTTGTATCTCATTTGAATTCAAACAGTCTTTTTAGCAATGTACAGTCTGCATATCGCCCTTGCCACAGTACGGAAACTACTCTTTTGAAAGTATTTAGTGACATTCTCTATGTTTAGGATAGTGGAAAGATTACAGTCCTCACTCTCCTGGATTTATCTGCAGCATTTGAAACAATAGACCATGATATATTACTTCACCATCTCCAGCATGTATTTGGCATTCAGAGTATAGCCTTACAGTGGTTCAAGTCCTACTTAGTTAACAGGACACAAATTATATCTGCAAATGGAATACACTCCAGCCCAGTTGACGTATGTTGTGGTGTTCCAGAGGGATCTGTTCTTGGACCTGTTCTCTTCATTCTATACACTCAGCCGCTCTCAAGTGTCATAGATCATCACCCAGTGTTGCACCAATTGTATGCTGATGACACCCAACTGAAGTTGATGCTACCATCCATGGAGTAGAGAAGTGCATTTCTGATGTGAAATCATGGATGACATGTAACAAGCTGCAGATGAATGATGATAAAACTGAGGCTATTCTGATCACAACACAAAGACTCTCTCATTCACATCCTTTACCTCAGACAATAAATATCAGCAACACCAACATTAAATTCTCAGTCAATACGGAATCTAGGCGTTACTCTAGACAGTACTCTCACATTGCACCAACATGTCATGAACATCTGCAGGGCTGCATATCTTGAATTGAGACGCATCAGTTCCATTCGTAAATATCTCTAGTCCAACATACCTACCCAGCCTCACCCATGTGTATACACCAGCTAGATCCTTACACTCTTCTTTTGATAATCGTATACTCATTGTTCCCAAGGTGAAAACAAAGTCATATGGACAACGTTCATTTGCACACCAGGGCCCGGCGACGTGGAACGAATTGCCCATTGAAATTAGACACAAAGACACAGTGGTCCCTTTTAAGAGTGCTCTTAAGACTCACCTGTTTCGAATGGAGGGACAAACTTAGCGACCTAATCATGTTTTGTATCTTATAAGTTTTCAGCATGTTTTTATGTTTTCCAATTTCATTGTTTTTGTCATTTGTTGTTCTGTAGTGTAGTCATATCATTATTGATGGTGTAAAGTGCTTAGAGCTTCGTAAAATTAGGCGCTATACAAAGTCCTCATTATTATTATTATTATTATTATTATTAATAAACATAATCATTGGATAAAACATATAATAATGTTAATAAACACAATCATTGGATACACCATGTAATACATGTAAACAAAAGCACCCAACGGATACACATTCAAATTTTAATAACTGTCAATCAATCATTCCCATTGAAGGACAAGATTTCATAATAAAGAGGAAATATGACCAAGATTCTGCCTGTAATTAGCTGACATTAATTAAAGCTGCTTTTTATCAAGGTCTAACAATTCTACAATTATAGACAGCAAGACAGCAACTTACAAGTGAAACTGGACATCTGCGTCCTTTGTTAACATTGTATTCATCATTTTGATTAACACTTAAAGTCTGGAAACAATCCTCCATGTAGACAACTGCAACCTTATGACTGGTCAAAATATTTTCATATTAAACTCCAGTAAAGTCTTGACTTAAATCCTATCCACACCACCTGGTTGTTGATTGAGTCTAACTTCCATTAATCATAGGGTCAACCAATATATGGTCAGTCATTCAGTGTCTGATTGAGACAGGTAGATAGCAAGCCCTACCCATTTGATACAGGTAGACAACCAAGTCCAGCTGTATCTACACAACCCTTTTGGCATAAGTAGACAACCATGTTCTACCATTTCCATATGATTCATACAATTAGTCAAACAAAGTCTTGCCATTTCCACATCGATCCAATTAATACAGGTAGGAAGCAAAGTCATGCCATTTCCAAACCAATCATTTATTACAGGTAGGCAGCAAAGTCATGCCATTTCCAAACCAATCATTTGTTACAGGTAAGCAGCAAAGTCATGCCATTTCCAAACCAATCATTTGTTACAGGTAGGCAGCAAAGTCGTGCCATTTCCAAACCAATCATTTGTTACAGGTAGGTAGCGAAGTCATGCCATTTCCAAACCAATCATTTGTTACAGGTAAGCAGCAAAGTCGTAACATTTCCAAACCAATCATTTAATACAGGTAGGTAGCGAAGTCATGCCATTTCCAAACTAATCATTTGTTACAGGTAAGCAGCAAAGTCATGTCATGTCCAAACCAATCATTTCATACAGGTAAGCAGCAAAGTCGTAACATTTCCAAACCAATCATTTGTTACAGGTAGGTAGCGAAGTCATGCCATTTCCAAACCAATCATTTGTTACAGGTAAGCAGCAAAGTCATGCCATGTTCAAACCAATCATTTAATACAGGTAGGCAGCAAAGTCGTAACATTTCCAAACCAACCATTTGTTACAGGTAGGTGGCAAATTCCAAACTACTTGGCAGAAAATGTGTAAATGATACCACCTGTTATTTCTCCAACAACCAGCCAGTTTTGAAATTCAGTCTTTAATGATGCCATTTCAAGTTTAAATTTGAATTTGCCAAAATAATAATGTATAATAGCCAACTAGTAATAAAATACTATTACAAATGAAAATATATAAAAGTATGATGCAAATATGCAAAATTTATAAAATTCATAAAAATATCACTAAAAGTATACTTTTGTTTGTTTGATTAGGATTTTAAACATAGCTTTAACAATTTTGCAGTCATATTGCTACGATGTCGGCAGTGTGGCAGTTTAAAGTGATGTCTAGCACTGAGGCATCATGCCACAGACATGCTGCATGATGTCCCACCCAGTCACACTATCCTGACACCAGGATGACCAGTCCTAACACTAACCTCTTAATACTGAGCATCAAGTGAGGCAGTTGTCAGTACCATTTTTGGAAGTCTTTGGTATGACTTGGCCGGGGATTGAACCCACGACCTCCTGCTTCCACAACGAACGTTCTAACCACTAGGCCACTGCAGCAGTTAGTTATTTAATAAATATATAAATAATAAATATTCTTGCATTTGAGACTTACTTGGCCTCTTTCCTAGAAGTCTCCCAGACTGTGTTCACCCAAGTAGGCAGCATTATTGGCAAACCCAAATCTGCAGCAACCTGCAAAACCAGACCAATTTTAATGTACATGCCACAAGTTTAACAAGCATACAGTCTGATAAAAATATGTCATATATAAAAAATATAGTTCAAGTCAGTATAAAATTAAAGGATGAAAACCCACTATAAAATAACAATTTGGGATAAAAAACCCATTTAACCCTTTCGCTACCACTGCCGCATTGAAGCGTCTACTGTAAATAGCTCTCGAATACACCTGACGCATATCTGCAGTGCCGAAAAACCTAGCTTACAAGCCAATGTCGCACAGATGCGTAAAGTTCACCAGTAATCACAATACCAGCAACGCTCAAGTGCGCAGAATACGTACGTGTTAACTAAACGTTGATTGGTTGAAAATACGAAAGTTCACACATTTTTGATTATCATAACCAATGAGAGGATTGTTTACTCGACATTTTGATACAAGTTTGAATGCTGAGAGGTTAAATTTAGACACACTAAAATGAATTTTCCGTGGTTTACGAAACACGTGTTTTCGAGATGAACGAGATGGATTCCGATTCAGATATGAGCAACTTTAACGTGTCCAGTGCAAGTGATATCGAAAAGTTTAATGGATCATAATTAGAAAATGGATCAGATATTGATTTCAACATCAGATACAAACGATTTTTAATCGGATGACAAGGCGGACGTAGTTTCAATTGTACAATGGATTGACGACCTCGCCGTATTCGAAATCAATGTTTTTTTATTCTTACGTTGGTTCAACAGACAACAATCAAGCTTGGACCAGTGAATGAAAGATTTTTTACTCAGATTAATTCCTGAATATCTGGTAGAAAATCTTGTGAAAGAAACAAACAATGTTGTTAAGAAAATAGGGGACCAAAAGCAAGACATGAAATGGTATGAAATCAGCATCACATGTGGGCATTAGTCCTACATGTAAGACATAGAACATGGTAATTTTGCTATACATATATTATAATATACTTGATAACATCGTCATTTATGTGTGGATAATTACTGTTTTGAGAGGTACCAATTGCAACATTTTAATTAGAGTGGATTTCATTCATGTTTTTATATGTACATATGAAAATATTGGATTTATTTTATGGAATTCAAAACAGTTTATGTGACTGGGATTTCTTATATGATGGGATATAGGAGTATATATAAAGTAGAAATATATGAATAACAGACACTATACAAGGTAAGCTGTTTTTTATTTCACTTAAATCTAGTAAAAACTATTGAAATAATGAATATAAATGTAACCATGTTTTTATTGTCAATTTATGTAGTCAGCCTTGATGATGCTCTAGTATTCAGCCTAGCAAACAGCCTCAGTAGTCTGAGTAACTGATATGATAGCACAGAGCAGTAGTGAAACTACAAAACAGCTGTAGTAGCTAAAGGGTTAATAAACTCATTATAAAATAACAATCAAGGATCAGAAACCCACTACAAAATAACAATTAGAGATAATAAAAAAACACAAAATAATAACAATCGGGGATCAGAAACCCACAATAAATAACAATCAGGGATCAAAAACCCATTACAAAATAAAAATCAAGGATCAGAAACCCACTATAAAATAACAATCAAGGATCAGAAACCCCCTACAAAATAACACTCAGGGATCAGAAACTCACTACAAAATAACAATCAGGGATATAAAAAAAACCACAAAAAAATAACAATCAGGGATCAGAAACCCACTACAAAATAACAATTTGTGATCAGAAACCCACTATAAAATAACAATCAAGGATCAGAAACCCCTACAAAATAACACTCAGGGATCAGAAATCCACTATAAAATAACAATCAGTGAAAAAAAAAACACTATAAAATAAGGAATAGTAAAAACCCAACCAAAATAATAATCAGGGATCAAAAGTATTGGATATAAAAACCACAACAAAAAAATAATGAGGGATCAGTAACACACCAAAATATAACAATTAAGGATTAGAACCCAACCAAATAAAGACAAAAATGATGATAGACAAACTCCGCTGAGCTCTCATAATTACATGTATACAAGTGTATATTAAACATAGATAAAATTACATGTATACAAGTGTATATTAAACATAGCTAAAATTACATGTATACAAGTGTATATTAAACATAGATAAAATTACATGTATACAAGTGTATATTAAACATAGATAAAATTACATGTATACAAGTGTATATTAAACATAGATAAAATTACATGTATACAAGTGTATATTAAACATAGCTAAAATTACATGTATACAAGTGTATATTAAACATAGATAAAATTACATGTATATAGTTGTATCTTAAATATGGCTAAAATGCAACAATCCCTAAAAAACTATGGAATTATCCAATTTTACCATGTCAAGTTAAACTATGGAATTATCCAATTTTACCATGTCAAGTTAAACTGTGGAATTATCCAATTATACCTAGTAAAGTTAAGCTATGGAGTTATCCAATTATACCTAGTAAAATTAAGCTATGCAATTATCCAATTATACCTAGCAAAGTTAAGCTATAGAATTATCCAATTATACCTACTGGTAGTAAAGTTAAGCTATGGAATTATCCAATTATACCTACTGGTAGTAAAGTTAAGCTATGGAATTATCCAATTATACCTACTGGTAGTAAAGTTAAGCTATGGAGTTATCTAATTTGACATAGTAAAGTTAAACTATGGAATTATCCAATTATACCTAGTAAAGTTAAGCTATGCAATTATCCAATTATACCTAGTAAAATTAAGCTATGCAATTATCCAATTATACCTACTGGTAGTAAAGTTAAGCTATGGAATTATCCAATCATACCTAGTAAAGTTAAGCTATGGAGTTATCTAATTAGACATAGCAAAGTTACGCTATGGAATTATCCAATTATACATAGATAAAGTTAAGTAAAGTTAAGCTATGGAGTTATCTATGTATGTATGGAGTTAAGCTATGGAGTTATCTAATTAGACATAGCAAAGTTAAGCTATGGAGTTATCTAATTATACCTAGTAAAGTTAAGCTATGGAATTATCCAATTATACCTAGTAAAGTTAAGCTATGGAATTATCCAATTATACCTAGTAAAGTTAAGCTATGGAATTATCCAATTATACCTAGTAAAGTTAAGCTATGGAATTATCCAATTATACCTAGTAAAGTTACGCTATGGAATTATCTAATTATACCTACTGGAACTGAAGTTAAGCTCTGGAATTATCCAATTATACCTAGTAAAGTTAAGCTCTGGAGTTATCCAATTATACCTAGTAAAGTTAAGCTATGGAATTATCCAATTATACCTAGCAAAGTTAAGCTATGGAATTATCCAATTATACCTAGTAAAGTTAAGCTATGGAATTATCCAATTATACCTAGTACAGCTAAGCTATGCAATTATCCAATTATACCTAGTAAAGTTAAGCTATTGAGTTATCTAATTAGACATAGCAAAGTTAAGCTATGGAGTTATCTAATTATACCTAGTAAAGTTAAGCTATGGAATTACCCAATTATACCTAGTAAAGTTAAGCTATGCAATTATCCAATTATACCTAGTAAAGTTAAGCTATGGAGTTATCCAATTATACCTAGTGTAGTTAAGCTATGCAATTATCCAATTATACCTAGTAAAGTTAAGCTATGCAATTATCCAATTATACCTTGTAAAGTTAAGCTATGCAATTATCCAATTATACCTACTGGTAGTAAAGTTAAGCTATAGAATTATCCAATCATACCTAGTAAAGTTACGCTATGGAGTTATCTAATTAGACATAGCAAAGTTACGCTATGGAATTATCCAATTATACATAGATAAAGTTAAGTAAAGTTAAGCTATGGAGTTATCTATGTATGTATGGAGTTAAGCTATGGAGTTATCTAATTAGACATAGCAAAGTTAAGCTATGGAGTTATCTAATTATACCTAGTAAAGTTAAGCTATGGAATTATCCAATTATGCCTAGTAAAATTAAGCTAAGGAGTTATCTAATTAGACATAGCAAAGTTACGCTATGGAATTATCCAATTATACCTAGTAAAGTTAAACTATGCAATTATCCAATTATACCTAGTAAAACTAAGCTATGCAATTATCCAATTATACCTAGTAAAGTTAAGCTATGCAATTATCCAATTATACCTAGTAAAGTTAAGCTACGGAATTATCGAATTATCCCTACTGGTAGTAAAGTTACGCTATGGAATTATCCAATTATACCTAGTAAAGTTAAGCTACGGAATTATCGAATTATACATAGTAAAGTTAAGCTACGGAATTATCGAATTATACCTACTGGTAGTAAAGTTAAGCTATGGAGTTATCTAATTTGACATAGTAAAGTTAAACTACGGAATTATCCAATTATACCAAGTAAAGTTAAGCTATGCAATTATCCAATTATACCTAGTAAAATTAAGCTATGCAATTATCCAATTATACCTACTGGTAGTAAAGTTAAGCTATGGAGTTATCTAATTTGACATAGTAAAGTTAAACTACAGAATTATCCAATTATACCTAGTAAAATTAAGCTATGGAATTATCCAATTATACCTAGTAAAGTTAAGCTATGGAGTTATCCAATTATACCTAGTAAAGTTAAGCTATGGAATTATCCAATTATACCTAGTAAAGTTAAGCTATGCAATTATCCAATTATACCTAGTAAAATTAAATTATGGAATTATCCAATTATACCTACTGATAGTAAAGTTACGCTAGGGAACTATCCAATTATACCTAGTCAAGTTAAGCTACAGAATTATCCAATTATACCTACTGGTAGTAAAGTTACACCATGGAATTATCTAATTATACCTAGTAAAGTTAAGCAATGGAGTTATCCAATTATACCTAGAGTTAAGCTATGGAATTATCCAATTATACCTAGTAAAGTTAAGCTATGCAATTATCCAATTATACCTACTGGTAGTAAAGTTAAGCTATGGAGTTATCTAATCATATCCAATTATACCTAGTAAAGTTAAGCTATGCAATTATCCAATTATACCTACTGGTAGTAAAGTTACGCTATGGAATTATCCAATTATACCTAGTCAAGTTAAGCTACGGAATTATCCAATTATACCTAGAGTTAAGCTATGGAATTATCCAATTATACCTAGTAAAGTTAAGCTATGCAATTATCCAATTATACCTACTGGTAGTAAAGTTACACTATGGAATTATCTAATTATACCTAGTAAAGTTAAGCTACGGAATTATCCAATTATACCTAGTAAAGTAAAGCTATGGAGTTATCCAATTATACCTAGTAAAGTTAAGCTATGCAATTATCCAATTATACCTACTGGTAGTAAAGTTAAGCTATGGAGTTATCTAATCATATCCAATTATACCTAGTAAAGTTAAGCTATGCAATTATCCAATTATACCTACTGGTAGTAAAGTTACGCTATGGAATTATCCAATTATACCTAGTCAAGTTAAGCTACGGAATTATCCAATTATACCTAGAGTTAAGCTATGGAATTATCCAATTATACCTAGTAAAGTTAAGCTATGGAATTATCCAATTATACCTAGTAAAGTTACGCTATGGAATTATCCAATTATACCTACTGGTAGTAAAGTTAAGCTATGGAATTATCTAATCATATCCAATTATACCTAGTAAAGTTAAGCTATGCAATTATCCAATTATACCTACTGGTAGTAAAGTTAAGCTATGGAGTTATCTAATCATATCCAATTATACCTAGTAAAGTTAAGCTATGCAATTATCCAATTATACCTACTGGTAGTAAAGTTAAGCTATGGAGTTATCTAATCATATCCAATTATACCTAGTAAAGTTAAGCTATGCAATTATCCAATTATACCTGCTCAGATAACTTGAAAACCCAAAAAAAATTTAAATTTCGATGAGTACCCATTACCCTTACATGTGCTGGACCAAGGATAGAATCTGAGAACCCCCGAGGTGGAAAAGCAAACACTTTCTAACTACACTATACTAAAACAATACACTACACTCAAATAATACACACCTGATATTTTTTACTGCCAACCTCGCTTGCCACCAGATGTGTGACTCCCATCATGAAATCTTTGGTGACATTGCCTCCCATCCACCTAACCTTCTGATATATCTCATCCTGTAATTATAGTGACTAACTGTAACAACATGAAATAGAAATGCTATAAACAGTGCTATAATTTGTTATGCTCTAAATAACTAAAGTGTAATAATCATTCTACTATAATGTATCAAATGCTGAATAACTTAAATGTCATAATCATTCTTCAACATTTTATCATACATTGATTAACTAAATTGCCAATTCAAATTAACTATATCAACTTCTGTGAAGATATTGCTAGTCTGGCTATGGCTACATATGTATACAGAGGCGTAGCGATGATATTTTGCGCCCGGGGACAAACTATAAAATTGGCGCCCCAGCGATCTTGTGACCGATTTATTACCCTTGTTTTCTTATTATAATGTAACGTTGCAAGCCTCATTTTGGCGCCCGGGGACATATGTACCCCCCATGCCCCCCCCTTCCTCGCTATGCCTCTGTATGTATATTATATGTGAACACAAAATGTGATAAAATTAAATCTTGAAAACAGTTTTAAAAAACTATTGATATAATTACAGCCTGAAAACATTCACCTAGCTATTGACAATGTACATTTTGACATGAAAACATTCACCTAGCTATTGACAATGTACATTTTGACATGAAAACATTCACCTAGCTATTGACACTGTACATTTTGATATGAAAACATTCACCTAGCTATTGACACTGTACATTTTGACATGAAAACATTCACCTAGCTATTGACACTGTACATTTTGACATGAAAACATTCACCTAGCTATTGACACTGTACATTTTGACATGAAAACATTCACCTAGCTATTGACAATGTACATTTTGACATGAAAACATTCACCAAGCTATTGACAACGTACATTTTGACATGAACATATTCACAAAACCACTGATAATACTCAATAAGGTCTAAAAATGTTCAAAGAAATGTTAATAATTATTACAGCTTGAAGTTACAAAAACTACTGAAAATATTCATAAACATGAAGTAAATTATTAACAACATTTATTATTCAGCCTGAAAAACAGTTTTTAATGGTCACTATACATGACATGTCTTAAACCTTTAAAATATTTCTAAAATCCATCAATACATAAATTTAAATAACTCTGATTTATTGTTTTGAAAACTTGCAGTGCATGATTGCATTGAGAGTACCCATGGAAAGAAGACAAAATGTGCATGATTGAAGGTCAGTATGCATGGAAACAGCACAAAATGTGCATGATTGAAGGTCAGTATGCATGGAAACAGCACCAAATGTGCATGACTGAAGGTCAATACGCATGGAAACAGCACAAAATGTGCATGATTGAAAGACAATACCCATGGAAACAGCACAAAATGTGCATGATTGAAAGACAGTACCCATGGAAACAGCACAAAATGTGCATGCTTCCATGGAATCAGGATAAAATGTGCACTCCCCAACAAACACCTCACATCTCAAGATTTATCAATAACCAGTTCAATTTGGGAACAAAGTGGGAAAAAATAATAATCAACTCACAAAGAAAAAAATATGAGAAGTAAATGTTTTAAATTTGTAAGAAGAACTGACATCAGTCATGTATGATACCTTACCCTGCAATGGATGTCAATACTTGTACAGCACACAAGTAAATCCTTCATAGCTAGGTTGAAAATTGGTGTCAATCCTCGAGGAATTTCCTGTAAAAAAATAATGCTACTAATAATACATTTATTTCAATATTATGATAATGTGTCCAATATCCTTCTCAAATTTTAAACAAAATTCTTTTAAACTGTGAGTCTCTTGACAGAAGAAATTATTATTATTAAGAAATAACTCCACATACAAACTCCCAAATTGAGCTGCTTCTTCCTAGCCTCAAGTGAAAGCCATCAACAGATTATGGTCCATTTATGTCATGCCGAATTAATTGTATAGTGAGAAGAAAATATGGCCTTGACCATCAATAGTCTTCATCCTCACTCTAACTGCCTGGCATCCCAATAATTTGGTAATGATAGTGGAATATTCCAGTTACTGTTTGGAAACCATTTCTCTTCTTTCAGGTAGTTACGTTGACCTCTTAACCCAAAGATCAAATGCATTCCTCCTTACACTAAGGGCAAGCCATATGAAAAAAGATCGATAATTATGGATGGTGGAAAACTTGAGTTATTTGGCAGAAACCATTTTTCTTTTTTCAGTCACAGTGACAATGACTATCCAACTGGTCATCCCCAAATTTAAAATGATTCTTACCCAAACTGACAATGCCATCCAACCAGTCATCCCCAAATTTAATTATGCTTCTTACCCAAATTGACAATGACATCCAGCCTGTCATTCCCAAATTTAATATGCTTCTTACCCAAAGTGACAATGATGTCCATCCAACCTGTTATCCCCAAATTTAATATGCTTCTTACCCAAAGTGACAAAGACATCCAACCTGTCATCCCCCAATTTAAAATGCTTCTTACCCAAAGTGACAAAGACATCCAACCTGTCATCCCCCAATTTAAAATGCTTCTTACCCAAAGTGACAATGCCATCCAACCGGTCATCCCCAAATTTAATTATGCTTCTTACCCAAATTGACAATGACATCCAGCCTGTCATTCCCAAATTTAATTATGATTCTTACCCAAATTGACAATGACATCCAACCGGTCATCCCCAAATTTAATTATGCTTCTTACCCAAATTGACAATGACATCCAACCGGTCATCCCCAAATTTAACTATGCTTCTTACCCAAATTGACAATGACATCCAGCCTGTCATTCCCAAATTTAATTATGCTTCTTACCCAAATTGACAATGACATCCAACCAGTCATCCCCAAATTTAATTATGCTTCTTACCCAAACTGACAATGACATCCAACCAGTCATCCCCAAATTTAATTATGCTTCTTACCCAAAGTGACAATGACATGCAACCAACCTGTCATCCCCAAATTTAATATGCTTCTTACCCAAAGTGACAATGACATCAAACCAACTTGTCATCCCCAAATTTAATATGCTTTTTACCAAAGTGCAAACCATTCAGAAAGTTTGGTAACTTAAGATTCAGGACAACCCGAGTTACTGTGCAAACATAAAATCAGATATAGCAATTTCTTGGAATGGCTTCCGAAATTTTAAATAGATGTAGTTTGCTCATGCATAAACAAATAGTTCTCCTTTATTGGTGTAAGTGCTGGCATATGACTATTTTTGTGTGGCTCCAGAAATTGCATGTACATGTATTTTTCTTGTACATGAAAAATATATTTTCTCTTCTTTAAAGTACAAAAAATAATGTATAAAATATTGTGTATGAATTTGAATATAAAATGATCCTGACATAGCTCCTGAATTTGTAAACATTTCACCAATTTAAGTTTTGTGCTAAATCAAAATAAATATCTGATGTACAAGCATCCAAGACAAGAAGCTGAATTGGACTTTTGAGAATTTGTGATCTTAGTTTAGATGTAAAAAGCTCATGTGTTAATCTTATTGCACCTCTCCCTCGATAACGTGTGAGGTCCAAAAACATAGACTACACTATAAGTGAGGGCGCGAGTTACTGAGGGACCCACAAAACATCAGCTACACATCCAGAAAACTGCAGTGGGAGTGAATTGGCTGTTTAATGACTGAATCCTCATTTTATAATCGCATCCAGATGAACTGTCGATAAAGTGCTTTTTCTGATGAAGTTGTTTGTTATTCTGTACAAAGTACAATTATTTTCAAAATGTTTGACATCAGAAAGATCGACAACATGAACTGAACTGGTTTCAACAACCAACACGATATGCGAAAACATTGATGTATTATGACAAGGCTTTTTGTTTTGTTGATTAGTCTGGTTCCCGAAGTGGTGTATAATAGTTTTTTGCAAAACAAGGAGTCTTTGAAGCAAGGAACCAGACTAACTGTTAATACACTACCAAACAAGAATCCTTTTTTATAAATTAAAAAATTGCAACATTTCGTGAGACAATCATCTATGTCGAAACTCAATTTTTGAATTTTGCAATTAGTAAAATATTGATGCTGTGATTTCATTGCAAGTAACAGTGAAACTTCTTATCATCCTTGAGTATATCTCTACGCTAGAATTCAGGAATTCTCTGAAACTCATTTTTACCCGCAATGATCGATTTCTATGAAACAAAGCTATTTTACAAAGCATTCATTTTGCTTGGTTGTCTTGCTGTCTTTAATCAGTTATGATTGAGTCGGTTATTTTAAGGTAGTTTAATTAGATTTGATAGACAATAACATTTATAACAGTGTTCAATTGATCAACTACATGAAATATGACCAGGGCCACTGGCTCTTAAGCATATAGGAATTGAATACCATTTAACTTTTTCTTAATTCCACCTCCTTTATTTGAATCAAAGGATGTAATTAATGTGATAATAGAAAAGGAGGCCCACTTTTTATTTAGCGCAATAATACAACAAATGCTTTTACTAGTCTGATATCAAAACCCGGCCGGCACTTAATTAGGTTCTCTCAGAAAAGCTCACGGACATAGCTGTAAAGGTAGATTGACACATTTTACGCTTAATTACAAGAGGACACATTGCAATAATGATGATTACAATTTAAAAGGAAATAAAAGACAGAACTAGAACACAAATTTCAAAAATATTATTTAATTGGTTTTTATTTATTAAGGTAATACCTCCACTAGGTATGACATTTTCATTGAAATTTCCTTGAATATTGTTAATTATGATGTACAATAAATGTCATTTGAAAAGAAAATGCAACAAACTTTATGGCTTCATTTTAAAGTTGGTATTTCACAATGTTGATAAAAAATTCCAAGTAATATCTACCATTTTCAATGATAAAACAAGATATTTAGAAAAGTTTCCGTTACCAAATTCGATACTAGTTTTCTTCAGTTCAACAAATAGATATCTATTTTGAGGTATTTCCTGGTTTAAAAAATGAAATCAGGGCGATAGTTATCAAGGGAGTGGTGTATTACCAAACCAGTAGGCCATTTTAGGTCTTCTTTGTATCTGTCTTCAATTCAATCTGTATACAATCATTGCTCAAATAATACCTGACATAAGTTTGTTCAACAAAACTCTATACACAACCAAAAACCAAACAATATAGTGGTTAATAAAGGATTCTAAACTGAATTTATAAATCAATTAATTCAAATACATTGCTAATCATCAAAGTCAAATGCAGAGCATAAATATGTTCAAATTATTGGGTAATCATTTACAAAATATCATAAAATAAAACCACAATACATCCATAATTTTGCAGTGTTGTTAGATGCAATCAGTTGAGCAGTGAATAACTGTGGCCATCCCATTTTAAAAATGACCCCATTGTTTTTTAACAATTATTTATGCTGTAGTCATTCAAATAAGTAGTGTAAAAGCATTAATTAGTGGTGATTTACAATGGATAACATGACACAAATAAAACTTTTGACATTAAAGACAGGATTAAAGGTCGATGTTTGAATTTTTCATCTAATTAATATCAACAAATGTGTCACAGAACCAGCTAAAAATCACAAGTTTTCCAATAAAACAATAATTATGATTCACAGATAATACGTACTGTAGATTCACCATGTGTGATATGATCGGCAAGTGTGTACAGTGTTGATACTCCCATTCATGCTATACATTAGACATGTATTGTACTGTAGATTCACCACGTGTGATATGATCGGCAAGTGTGTACAGTGTTGATACTCCATTCATGCTATACATTAGACATGTATTGTACTGTAGATTCACCACGTGTGATATGATCGGCAAGTGTGTACAGTGTTGATACTCCATCCATGCTATACATTAGACATGTATTGTACTGTAGATTCACCACGTGTGATATGATCGGCAAGCGTGTACAGTGTTGATACTCCATTCATGCTATACATTAGACATGTATTGTACTGTAGATTCACCACGTGTGATATGATCGGCAAGTGTGTACAGTGTTGATACTCCATTCATGCTATACATTAGACATGTATTGTACTGTAGATTCACCACGTGTGATATGATCGGCAAGTGTGTACAGTGTTGATACTCCATTCATGCTATACATTAGACATGTATTGTAGATTTACCACATGTGATATGAGCTGCAACTGTGTACAGTGTTGACACTCCATTCATGCTATACATTAGACATGTATATAAGCAGTACACACATACATGTGTTACGTATATTTGTCATTTATTTTTATTTTAATTGTTTGTTTGTCAGATTCAAATTTGACATTTTAAGTTTAAGATTCATTCATTAGGAGATGACCTGTACTTTAAAAATATACACCAGATGTTGACCTCATTTCTGACCTGGCTTCAGAGTTGTAAAGAAGCTTTTAAAATGATTGGTTGGTTCCAAGGACAAAATGGAGTTTTGTATAAACATCTTTCTATTTTACTTGGGTCATATGCTGTTTACGTGATTTCTTGAACGTAAAATTGTTCTGAGAGATCCTAGAAGATCGTGACCCCTTCCTTGTTTAAGTAAAAACAGCTATATAAATTATGTTTTGGAGCGAGCTATTTAGTAGAAGTTGGGCTTTTAGAATATTAAGTTGCGTCGTTTTGAGTTATTTTAAATTACCTTGTACTGGAAATTATTTCATTTCGTTTGGATTCAAGAGGATTTATTTTGTTATTTATCTGGAAAAGAATTGTGCTCATAGAATTTTATTAACAAGAACTGACTTCATCAAGTGACAACGTCTTTCATATTGGATACTTCACTGGAATTCGAACTTAGAATTATTTGGACATTTTATTACCAGGACTTTTGCACTTTCTAAAGTGGATAATATTTTGAATTATTTTTGGATTAATTTTGGAATTGATTCTTAAAACCGTAAGTTTATTTTTTTTTTCTGGAAAATATTTGTGCTCAATAAATTGTTTATTAAGTTTTTACAAGCTTGTTATTTTCACTCTTTCTATGTTACTGTTTATTCGAGCCTAAGCACATAACACACGTATGTGGTTCTCTAAAATAATATATATGAAAACTCTATCTATTTCTCATTTAATATGCATTGATTTCAGTTTCTGTTAATGAAAGAAGTGTTGACTAAAGTACATGTAACAGTAAGATTAATATTATAGCATTGTCTATAAAAGTCGATGTTTACAAGAAATGGGCTCAACAACTGTTATAATAGAGTTTTGGGCTTCATCTGTCGAGTTCTTCTCTTTGATGATCACAACCAGATGTAATTGTCAAGATCATAACAGGGTCAGCATAGGCTAAAACTAGATTTTTTGCATTAACACACACACACACACTGAGAAATTAACCCTGAACAAAACAGAGTACCAAAGACCAAAAAAATCACACGATAACACATTTATCACTTCCTTTACAAAGACGACAATTCAACAAAAGTTTCATCTGCATATTTAAACTGCATACAATTAGCAACAGCCAACTAAATCATTACAGTACAACCCTGCTATAATGGGCCCATGATAACACAAATTTGGATATAATGCGGTCGTTACGTGGCTCCTAAAACTGTATATATTTCATTTGCACATGAAAACGTGCTTTTTGTTCCACATACTTTAAAAAGTGTATCAAAATCATTTTAACACTTTGGGGAAGAGATCAAGTATTAATTTGAATATATTACGATCATGGCATGGTACCTGAAATTTGAAATACAGATACATGTATTTTTCTTGTACCCAGAAAAATATTTTTAAAGTATGAGAAGTAGTAAGTTAAACATTTATCATCATTTAACAATTTCACCAGGTTCTTAAATTGTTATGCCAAAATAAACATTATCGGAAATGTTACTTATTTCTTATCCATGAGTAAAAGCCATTAAGATGTCTTTGTAATTTCCTTCATATTATCTGCATACAATCATTGCACAAACAATAGCCGACATGTTTCTTCTTTAACTGCACACACAAACAAGCAGCAGACAATGCGGTGGTTAATAAAATATTCGCACAATTTAATAAACATAAAAAAATTTAAACCACCAACATATTTTGCTGGGCTTTGTGGTGTTATCATCGGGCTATGGAAATGGAATATATTACTTTGGAGTCTTTCTGGCAGTTCTTCAAATCTGAAAAGTTCCACATTGTCTGGGATGGGACTGCAACTTTTGCTGGTGGGATTCCTATTTTTACCTAAATGGGAGTCCTGGACTCCTAGTTTTAAAATCCTAGCAAGAACTCTGATATTAGATGGCAAGTAAACAATGCTAATACTCTGTCCATGCTATATATTTGACATTGAATTCAGACATTGATATAGGACAAAATTATTGAATATTGTAAATCGGTATGCAATTTCTCAATAGAATTTCATGCATTATGGAAGAACTACATGACACAAGATGGCATGATAGTAAACGGTGTTGATACCACATTCATCCTATACATCAGACATGAATACATGTATAAGTGCCAATGAGTTGTTCTCTGAAAAAAGTAAAATACTGGAAAACCCAGCAATAACGCGATCCAATTTGTGTGGGTGCGTGATTTGGACTTTTAATGTAGTTTTAATATATATACAGTCAAATCACTACGATGTCTGCAGTGTGACAGTTTAAAGTGATGTCTAGCACTGGGGCATCATGCCGCATACATGTAGCATGATGTTCCCACCCAGTCACATTATCCTGACACCAGAACTAATAATGAATATTAAGTTGAAATAAATCTATTGTTAAGACAAGAACCTTTTAATAATTAATGTTATTTTTCAACGAAGATCTTAAATGCTTTGAAGTATGTAGCTTTCTTACTGTGTACATTATATATATATATATATATATATATATATATATATATATATATATATATATATATATATATATATATATATATACACACACACACACATACACACACACACGATTCTCACACAAAATATAGTCCCCTCTCTGGAAAGGCCACACTGCTTATAAAGTCGCTTTCCCAGTGAAGAAGGCGTGACCACTGTAAATAGGAACATTTCCAATGAAATGCCTTTTTATTCTCTTTTCAATTCAAGATGCATTATCAATGGGAACATTTCCAATGAAATGCCTTTTTATTCTCTTTTCTATTCAAGATGCATTATCAATGGGAACATTTCCAATGAAATGCCTTTTTATTCTCTTTTCTATTCAAGATGCATTATCAGTGGGAACATTTCCAATGAAATGTCTTTTTATTCTCTTTTCTATTCAAGATGCATTATCACTAGGGATATAAAGTTATATATTTTTGTCTTCTATGTAATATGTAGGATTATAAACAGGAACATTTTGCAATGCTTACTTTTTTGCAAGCTGTAGAAGTCAGAATACATTGTGGTCCCAATATTCTGCAAGAGAAAAAAAAAACATGTTAAATGCACTGGAGGTAAATGACATGAAACATTACACCAGACATTGGCGAGTTACCACCGATAATCTGACCAAAATGGCATCAAAAGATGGTCTCAAATTTGCTGTTCTTGTCATTGTTGTGACAGGGTTTAATGACATTTTTCAGCTCATGATAGGTTATATATGGCAGCTAGTATAAATGATAGAGGAAAAACCCTGGAAACAACCCCCCACCCACAAGAAGCTACCAGCAAGTTGTCTGCAAACGCACTACTGGCTAAGCCAGTGACTCAAATACAGAGTTGAGATGGCAGTGATCCGTAACAGTGAATGACTTTGACCACTCAAATCTGTAATATCGTGGCTAACTGCATTCTGGGTAACAGTGTATAATTATTTTCAATATATTTTTCAATTAATGATGTGATGAGTAATGACTATGACGAGATTTTTTAATCGAGTAACTGAGTTTGAATCCCATTTTTGTGTGTGGGTGTTACACCAATGTTTGGAAAAATATCAGGACAAAGTAGGTGAAGTTGGAAATCTGTGGTTGGTGTCAATTATTGGTCCTTTTAAAATCAAAATAGTAAGTAACAGAACTGAAGCAGATGAAAAAAGTAAAATATATCACATCTTAGGAGTTGTAAGAGTGCCATCAAAGTTACAGCAATGCAGAAAGTTTATCTATTTATCAGGAAAATAAGTCCCTTCAAAATTTACTCAACCTTCTAAATCAAATACTACTAAAATCTAGAGTCAACATTAAAATTCATTTATAACGAAAATAAAATTGGCAAATTCACTCCAAAGAATACCCACTGTACAGTACTTATAACAGAATACCCACTGTACAGTACTTATAACAAAGAATACCCACTGTACAGTACTTATAACAAAGGGTTCACAAGCCTTACAGTAAGCCATTTTACTTATTAATTTTTAATTTTATATCTCACTACAAGATATTTATTATGATATTTACAAAATGTTTTTGTTTGTTTGTTTGATTAGGATTTTCAATGTAGCTTTAACAATTTTGCAGTCATATCGCTAAGATGTCTGCAGTGAGGCAGTTTATAGTGAAGTCTAGCACTGGGGCATTATGCCGCAGACATGTAGCATGATGTCCCACCCAGTCACATTATCCTGACACCAGGCCGACCAGTCCTAACACTAACCTCTTAATGCTGAGCGACAAACAAGGCAGCTGTTAGTACCATTTTTGTAAGTCTTTGGTATAACTTGACCTGAGATTGAACCCACGATCACCCACTTGTGCGGCAGATGCTTTAACCACAAGGTCACCAGAGCGGTTACAAAATGTTTTAAAACAATCAGATCTCATTTTATTAGACCACTTTTATTTAGTTTGGTAGTATATATTTAGTAAAACACTTTTAACATCAACCTTAATCAAGATTTTCACTGGGGTCTGTTCATTGCGATATGTGGTGGGAAAATTAAACTTTAAAAAAAGGACCTGACACCAGTTGTTGGCAAAGGCTGGCATAGGATATGCACAGCGATGACACTTATGACTTGAGATTAACACTTATGATCAGACAGAGATAATTTGAAAATAATACTTATTAATTTAAAGATATACTTTTGACTTGAAAGATATACTCGTGAACTGAACGAAATACTTAAAAGTAACTTGTGACTTCAAGGCAATACATTTGATGTTCTATCGATAAAACAAGTAATATTATTTAAACATTAATTCCATTTTCTTAACATAATTTTAATTTCTGAATGAGAAATTTGTCTCTTGACCTGAGTACGATACCGTGCCTTTCAAAAGATGGTTAATAAAATCTGCATTTGTATTCACACTGAGGCAGATATCAGAGTTGATAAATAATATAAACCACAAGTCAATACAATAATATCAATACATTAATGGCTTTCTTTCTTAAAACTTAGGGTTTTAAAAATTTCCGTTACCTGAACTTCAGGTTACTTAGATGTACAAATGCATCTCCCAAAAAGTCCTCAAAAATAAAGATGCTATTCTTTTCTTTCTGCTTTATCTCTAAACATTGCTTCTCTGTAAACCAGACTGGATTGAATTTTTCTGCCTTGAGACACTGAAAGTGAACACAACAAAAATGTGTCAAGTGATATGACATGATCAACATGGTATAATCCTGAAAGGCGGCATTACCTATAACACAACAAAAATGTGTCAAGTGACATGACATGATCAACATGGTATAATTCTGAAAGGGGGCATTACCTATAACACAACACAAATGTGTCGAGTGACATGACATGATCAACATGGTATAATCCATTACCTATAACATGAGGAGTAAATCCAATTTTAGCCCGACCTTGACAACAATCCACGAAGTTATTTATTTTATGCTGATTGTTTTCACAACATGTTTTCACAACATCCTGTTGTTGTTATAGGGTTTCGTGCCATTTTTTTCTGCACAAGATAGGCTATACATGGCGGCCAGTATTATTGATGGAGGAATAACCCGGGGAAAACCCATGGAAAGAACCACCGACCCACGAGAAGCTACTGGCAAGTTTTCTCACATACCCACATTGTCTGAATCCAAGACTCAAAAACACGCAAACAAAGGTGAGATGGCAGTGATCCGTAACGGAGAGCGCTTTAGACCACTCGGCCACTTGGGGCCCCTCCACAGCATACTGAAAATTGTGAATAAAAATCATACATGCTTATCTTTTTTGAAATTATTAACAGTTGAATACACTTACTTTTATGCGTTTATCTCCAGTTTAATTGATTTTGATACAGCAGTTTAAAAGGTTACTGTATATTGGGAACTGCATACCCTTCTTGGGATTTTACAGGCATTATCACAACAAAAAAAAAAAATAATTTTAAAAAAAATTCAGTTTTACAGATAATGATGAACAAACCAGCTGAAAATATAAAATAATAATAATAATAATAATAATGAGGACTTTATATAGCACCCAATCTTTAGAAGTTCTAAGCGCTTTATAAAAAATCTATAATGATATGACTACAAAAAACAAAAGCCAGAAAATTAGAAAACAAAAATATAATGAAAATATTTAAGGTAGGAAACATTATTAGGTCTTTAAGTTTGTTCTTGCAGTTGAAAAAAGTGAGTTTTAAGAGCACTCTTGAAAGGGATCACTGTGTCCTTATGTATGATTTCAATGGGCAATTCATTCCAAAATAACATTTATGACTTCATTTTCCTAGTGGGAATAATATATGATTGTCAGAAGAAGAGCTTAAGTGTCTTGCTGGTGTGTACACATGGGTGAGGGTAGGAGCCATTCAAGTACATAAAAACAACACAATGCAAAAGCCACTCAAGAACATAAATTGTGCCAGTGACCTAATTGTAAAATGATAGTTAATCTCTTTTAAGATTCATTTAAAGCCAATTTTCATAAAAGCAAACCACTCAAGTAAGAAAATGGAGATTTAATACTGGCAGAGATTTCAAAAACACTTAATTAATTTGGACACAATGTTTTTATATGAGATGAAGAAAATCACCTATGCACAAGTCCTCCGTATGCATGCAAATAGCTGTGCTGCAAATTCAAAGGATTGCCAGTCCTACTTCAACAACCTACTGAGTTAGAGAATGTTTTGATTATTTGATCATTTTAGCTGTGCTGATATTTTACAATGACAGAATTCAGTGATTAAAATACCCCCCCCCCCCAGGATGTGCCTGCTGTATTTATAAGTGTACATCAAAAGAACATGATGCAATAGCTGGAAGTCAAGTTATTGTGCAAAAAACTACTGATTTTCTTTTAGTGACCTTTATATTCAGTTCAATTCAGCAGAAAATTCATGGCCAGCAAACACTGTAGCATAGGCTTTCAGCATGTAACGTGACACTAAGACCAGCAAACACTGTAACATAAGCCTTGAGTATGTAACGTGACACTAAGACCAGCAAACACTGTAACATAAGCCTTGAGTATGTAACGTGACACTAAGACCAAAATATAATGTAACATAGGCCTTTAGCATGTAAAGTGACACTAAAGACCAGAGCAAACAGCAACCTGTAACATAGACCTTTTTCATGTAACGTGACACTAAGATCAATATACACTGTAACATAGGCATTGAGCATGAAAAGTGACACGAATACCACAAATGAGACAACCAAGTTGTACTTACCTGAAAAGTATCGATAATCTGCTGGTTTTCATCTGAATTCAACCTGACGACATGGACTTTGAAACTGTCCTCCATTTTTCATCATCAGCAGCACATCATTCCCCTAATTAAGAATATGAAATATACTCATTAATTCAAAACTTGAAGGCAACATAAAAAAAATTTATGTTGCTGTCATTTTTCTGATAAAAACAAAAACATTAGTAACTAAATTGGTCAGATGATGAGATATTGAAACTTGTCCTAACAGTCGCCTGATCACAACTACCATATTAATATTTCCCCCATGGGGCAAATTATCTATAAATGTCAATAATTTGAGTTACCTGCTTTTTAGTCATCAGCATGGAAACATCTAACCAATCATTGGTTTCTCGTTTAGCTGGTAAGTTAAAAATATTACCTATTAAAGACCAAATCCATTTGAGATAAGTAAAATATATTTACAGGATATCCAATAATAGTGCTCGTGAATATTTACAGTCACAGGCTACATTATTTTTATTTTATTTGTACTCGCCAAACTCCAGGCACAATGTCAACTGTCAAATTTGAAAGCAAAGTAGTTTTACCATTGGGGTAGAGCAGTGGTTCCCAGCCCCCTTGAAGGTTGCTAGTAAAGCTGAACCAATGTCACTGTTTGCCAATTATGCCAATACAGTGTATAGCCGATTATTAAAATTGCCAATACCGATTATGAGACAGATTATTTCATTATCACAGTATTTACTCGCGTATAAGCTGAATAATTTAGGAAAAAATAAAGGCCTGGAAGAAGGGGGTGGGGGCAGCTTATCTGCGGGACAATGTCTAAACATTACCGTATTTAGGTCTTTTTGCTGACTACTGTAACGGCTATAAATCTTGGAACATGAAACAATATTTTTTTCCGTGTCTTAAGACATAGGCATATTAAAAAAGTAACTTTCGGTGACCCGACAATTATTAAACTGTTATAAAATACTATGATTGATTTTGTTTTTATTTTGCATGTGCATATTTTCTGATTTCTCCAACACGAAATTAAATAAAGGTAAATACAGACGTCATAATTCGCAGGCCAGTGGAGTTTACCAGGGAGACCATGTACAATAACGTACAGTACTTACACTGTGCAAAGCGGGCACAGCATCACTTAAATCTTCATTTATTCCTAGACATATTGGATGCAGATTTTGCTTTATTCGTTGTTTTGACCAAAATTCTTCTAGATATCATTTCAGCTGGTCTTTAAGAGTTGTTTCATTTGCAATGAATCACCTCTCATGAGTTGCTAATTTTCAATGATATATGCAATCCTAAAAATTGAGGTAGTTTTCTAAAAAGGCACACACGTTTGATTGTACAAGGCACATAACAATCATAAATTACATGTTCACGAAGCGTGGTAATAAAGGCAAAAATTCTCATATAGATCAACTAAGATCAACATCAATAAATTTTAGCAGCTGTAGTTTACAATGTATTATAAAATATTTACTTTTAAAAATATATTGTCTTTCAATTAACCCCCATATCAAAAGTTTATTCCTTAATTTCCACTATTTAATTCTGACTTAAAATTCAAGCCATGTCAAGACAAATGTTATGACTAAATTTATATTTTGGAAATTTATTTTGGAAATTTGTTTACTTTGGCACCGATTATTTCTGATGATACAGATTATACCAATTATTCTAATAATTGGCCCAATTATGAGTACGGACAATTAATCAGTACAGCTTTAGTTGCTAGAATGTTTTTAAGGTAGCAAAACATATCACAATCATGGAGAAGGGGTCATGAGGCTCGGAAAAAACTTTTTTATGTGCAAAAAAGGGTTAGAAACCAATGGGTTAGAGTCAAAGCAATTCATTTGCTGGTTGGTGGGAAACTAGAAAATTATGCAAACACAGAACTTACAAGTATATCTCACATTTTACATCAATTACAACATAGCACAAGCCAGGATTCTCATAATCTCACCAGTGGTTCTATTTAAATCCAAATTAAGTCAGTTGTACTGACAGCCTCAACTGTTCTAGTGGCCAAAGTGAGGTCGCAGGTTCAAACTCTGGCCAAAGCATACCAGAGTCATATAAAAATGATACTAACAGATGCTTTGTTTGTTTTAGGGTTTAACGCCATTTTTCAGCACACGATAGGCTATACATGGCAGCCAGTATTATTGGTGGAGGAAGAACCCGAGAAAACTCACGGAAAGAACCACCGACCCACGAGAAGCTACTGGCAAGCTTTCTCACATAACTACATAAGCCGAATCTTAGACTCGAACCCACACAGACAGAGGTGAGACGGCAGTGATCCGTAACGGAAAGCGCATTAGACCACTCGGGGCCCCTACTAACAGATGCCTTGCTTGGAGCTCAGCATTTAGCAGTTAGTGTTAGGACTGGTCGGGCTGGTGTCAGGATAATGTTACTGGGTCAGACATCATGCTACATGTCTGCAACACGATGCGCCCAGTGCTAGATATCACTATGAACTGCCTACCTGCAGACATCGTAGTGATATGACTTCAAAATTGTTAAAAGTTACATTAAAAATCCAAATCACACAAAAAGGAAAGTACTTAATGTACACTTAAATATGTGCCACATGTCGATTCCTTAGGCAATAATGACCCAGTTGCAATAGTGAATAAAATGTACACAACTAATTACAAGTTCAGCTCTGACTGCAAGTGTACTGTAAGAGACTGGCCATTTAATTTATGGGGCTAAATGGTTAGGGTTAGGTTATTATTAATTTATGTGTTTAGAGTAATCAGCACTACTCCATCCACTGCACTGGCATAAGGAGAATTACTCTTGAGAGATAATATTTGGAGGTCATTTTGGTTTCAAACCCGGGGCCCTTCATACAAAGATATGGCATCTTAATCGCCAGTTCTATTACAGAGAGTTTGTAATCATGAAATTTAAACTGTTACAGAGTTTGCAATCATAATCTACGTAAACTGTTACCGAGAGTTTGCAATCGAGAAATATGTAAACTGTTACAGTTTGCAATCATGAAATACTTAAACTGTTACAATTTGCAAACATGAAATACTTAAACTGTTACAATTTGCAATCGAGAAATATGTAAACTGTTACAATTTGCAAACATGAAATACTTAAACTGTTACAATTTGCAATCGAGAAATATGTAAACTGTTACAGTTTGCAAACATGAAATACTTAAACTGTTACAGAGTTTGCAATCATGAAATACGTAAACTGTTGCAGAGAGTTTGCAACTGAGAAATACTTAAACCGTTACAGAGAGTTTGCAATCATGAAATACTTGCACTTTTACAGAGTTTGCAATCATGAAATACTTAAACTGTTATAGAGAGTTTGAAATCGAGAAATACTTAAACTGTTACCGAAGCATGTACAATAATGTTTTGTGACAAGTACAACTGATTACGATAATCTGCATAGTAGATTTTATGTATATTTGTGTGATTAGAGACAAAGTGGTAGAGAAATAAAAGACTACAAATGTATGTACATAGAAGGAAAATACTATGTCATCTGCTAACAATATTTACAATGTTGAATCAAGTGATGGAAAAGAATGACAACAAATTTATTTTATATGTGGATTTAACAAACGTGCCATAGACTATGTACATGTGTGCAACAGGATATAACTAAACTCCCAACATTATGGTAATTTACGGAATGTTCCGAAGTTAACTGTCACAATATTGTCTGTGGAAATCAATTCTCTGTGTTAATATGGAATGTCTGCTAAGACAAAGACAAAGAGAATGCCAGTTTCTAGGCAAATCTGGTCACATTTTGGATAGAACTGAAAATCAATGAATGAATTGACTAAATTATGTGCACTTTTTGTCACATTAAAGATTTCAGTTATTGAAATCAGTAGGTGATGTGGGGGCGACAAACAAACAGGGAGGTATATTTAGACTGTAGTTCAGTAATTTTCCTTGAACATTTTGCTTTGATAAATTATGACAATGCCAATAGCACTTGCTCTGAATATGTCTAATCGATTCCTAATGGTAAATGAATTGCAGTGTTCAAGGAAAAGAAGAAAAAAAAATAGTTATATTACATAAACCCCCTTAAAATGAGTTCACATTATCCATTTTAGTGTACACCAATACATGTAAGACCTTGACTCTGATATTTATGTTGTGGTCTTACAGCCTAACTGTGTAGTGTGTTTTGATATCAACTAACGTCATAACAAAGTCAAAGTTTTGGGAAAATTTCACACAACTTTAACAGTATTTCAACATACCTCAACTACTGTCGCATTTTAACAAATTCAAATGTATGTCAATGAAACATGAAAATGCATTCATTTGCAAGTGTCATATTTTTACTCCACCTGGATAAAAAGCAGCACAGTAGCTATATTAATTATTTATAAATTTGTGGAAGTGTTATATGGCTGCCAAGTGAGATATTCCTTAAACTTTGAATACTCATTCCGATGTCAACCAATATCGAAGAAGATAAGCAAGCCCGTTATTTGAATAGTAAGACATAGCACTAAAACAAAAACAGCATGTGCTCTTCTACAGTTTAGGACTACGCCAATACCAGTAACTCATTGCAAATTGCAATGCCATTTAAAAAAAAAAAAAAACAGCTGTTGTATATGTCTAAACTAATCTGTTTAATTTTGATCCAAGTCCTTTTGTCCTTCCTTTCCAGTTCTTTCTCAAAACCCACATATAATGTAACTTATGACAGCATTGTACAAAGCTGAAGAGGTCGGAGACGGGTGGGGGTGGGGTAGGGTGGTTAATGTTTTTAGGAAACGGCAAAACTATTTACTTTATCTTATGATCAAACAACACCAACGTTAGTTACAGATCTCACATGAAAGTTCAAACGTATCCTGAATTTATAACTGAATAAATCTAAATAGATGTCAACCTTAGTTGTGTGTCCTATTGATCAGCTACAATAATCGTTCTTGTCTTCTGCCAGATGACATGTCGCGGTACTTCTATTTTGATCGGGAAAGTCCCATTGTTGAATACGCGCGGTTGGCAAAGTCTCGCGCAGAAGTAAACAAATAAAAAATACAAATTGGTTAATGAACACTCTTACATACAAATTATTTGTATCTAATAAAATTTAAACTGTAAAATTATGTTTGCATTCTTAAAAAAAAAACAACTTTCAAATAAAAGGAGGAAATGTCCATTGGCTCTTACTAATCATCAAACACAAACAAATATCATACTCTTAGCGGAATACAAAATAGTCACTAAAAATATATGAAAACACGCTCAAGCAGACTCAAGCAATTTTCATTACTAAGCGTGTCGTTGCATATTTCACTTTTGCATGCAGATATATTTAATATATTTAACATCTTATGTGTGACAAAACTGAAAGATCTACAGCACCTTAGTTTCAGGGGCGCACCTCCTGAATTATTTTCGGGGGGCAAACATGTAGTGCTCAACTATTACATTTTATGGATATAGGAAAAAATAGATAGGCCAACCTCATGTTTAACTAGGCCAACCTCATGTTTAACTTTGTGATTTTGTGATCTCTCTCTCTCTCTCTCTATCTCTCTCTCTCTCTCTCTCTCTCTCTCTCTCTCTCTCTCTCTCTCTCTCTCTCTCTCTCTCTCTCTCTGCGATTTGCTTTTATTCACTCCAGATATAGGTTACAGCCTTTAATCCACGATGACTTTTGCTCATTTTAGGATAATATGTACAACTCATGGATTGTTAATCCACTAAAGTACTGGGAAAAATTATATTAGGTATTTTTTTCTTCTTCTGTGTGTTGTACTCGACTTTTATTGTCGGTAAATCCGCTACGTGTTTTCTTTTATCTACATTCAGAGTTGTCGATGATTTTTTTTTCTTCAGCCAACACAATCTCGAATTCGGCCATGCTAATTATTTTATTTCGCATCGTCAATATTTTCTGCTCGTGTTGAAATTACTTTGTGACGCTGCAAGAAATTCTGAGTCGGGTGTATGTCAGAACGTAATTATATCGAAATGAATTTGCTAGTATCATCAGAGATACCTATTACTATCGATATGGCCCTAATAGGCTAATAATAATGCCAATTTGTGTACCTATAATAACTGATGTAGTCCTTCTATTAACAGTGTAATTGCGTAGTAGAAAATGCTCTATAGGCTGACCTTGATCACGTGCAACATTCACGTGCACACGTCGATCAGGTGCAACATACACTCTTAGTTACCCTTTGCTACTGGCACGCTGTTAAACAATCAAATAAAATATAAGTTTTTTGTAAACATTTTAATTTATTGGGATTGTATGTTCTGGTAGCCTGACATTCTATGAATTTACATATATTTACATATATATGAATTTACATTCCGATTACTAAATGTAACGAACAAGTGATTCCTTCTTTAATAAGAGTCGAGAGATTTGTTGCCCAGATTAGTTAATATTGGTGTAACATAATCCTAGGTGAGTGTAACTAGGGTTGATTTATCGGTGAATTCCAATTCATCCTGGTAGGAACAATCACAGTGTTTTTGCACTTGGTGGTGCAGTTAACGATAAAATGGTTTCACGTGCTTAATGCAATGATTCAATGGTGGCTATGAGTTGACACACTAGGGTGGTTCCTACTATTAATTTATATTAACGAAATTATATTTAAGTATATATGAGGGGTTGTTAACATTGTTTTCACGTAGATATAAACGAATGAGTGGAACAAAATTACTTATGAAGTTAGCATAACTGGAAAACTGATCCAATGAGCAGTCGGTAAATTCAGCAACCTCATCATCGCGCTCAGAATCCATCACGTATATTATTTATCCTCAGCGATCCCTGCCCTATAACGTAAACAAGCACTATTCAGCATAAGTACCCACCTCGGTAATCCCACTTTGGAAACCAATGACGTATATGAAATGATAAATATAATCTTAAACACAAAAACCAAAGATAAGTACGAGAGGTCCCGGGTTGAAATCCCGGACGAGCCCCCAATTTATGTTACGTGCTTAGGCTCGAATAAACAGTAACATAGAAAGAGTGAAAATAACAAGCTTGTACAAACTTAATAAACAATTTATTGAGCACAAATATTTTCCAGAAAAGAAAAATAAACTTACGGTTTTAAGAATCAATTCCAAAATTAATCCAAAAATAATTCAAAATATAATCCACTAGTGAAATCGCAAAAGTCCTGGTAATAAAATGTCCAAATAATTTCAAGTTCGAATCTTAGTGAAGTATCGAAGATGAAAGACGATGTCACGTGATGAAGTCAGTTCTTGGTAATGAAATTCAATGAGCAAAATTATTTTCCAGATAAATAACAAAATAAATCCTCTTGATCCAAACGAATTGAAATAATTTCCAATACAAGGTAATTTAAAATAACTCAAAACGACACACAACCTAGTATTATAACAGCCCAACTTCTACTAAATAGTTCGCTCCAAAACATAATTTATATACCTGTTTTTACGTAAACAAGAAAGTGGTCACGTGATCTTATAGGATCTTTAAGAACAAATTTACGTTCAAAAATTCTTGTACACAAAATATGACCCAACTAAAAACTGAAAGATGTTTATAATAATGCTCCATAATGTCCTTGGAATAAACCAATCATTTTAAAAGCTTGTTTACACCTCTGAAGCCAGTTCAGAAATGAGGTCAACACATGGTGTTTATTCTTAGAGTACATGTCATCCTAATTTCTAAAACAAATCTCCCAATGAATGAATCTTAAATTTAAAATGTCAAATTTAAATCTGACAAAATAAACAATTAAAATAAAAAATAAATGACCCAAATCAAATACACGTAACATTGATAAATGTTCAGTCCTTCAAACTGAATTTCATGTCAGGTGACTAACGATGTTGATAATGAAAATGTGAAAAATTCCATAACAGTACTGTTAATTACTGAACAAAATCACGACCAATCATAACAGCACTGTTAATTACTGAACAAAATCACGACGAATCATAACATCACTATCAATTGCTGGAACAAAATCACGACCAAGATGCCGCTTTAAATTCGTCAACATTCTCATTCGACCCATATGATACAAACAACAAACAATATCGAGGTGTCACCACGTATGCGTAACCCAATGAGTACTGAGTCGTGTTGTCAAATCCAGGATGACACTATCGGTTGCACGCGTCGTGTGTTGCTTTCACCATCGACGCACGTTCTTTACCCCAAAAGACACAATAAAAATGGTTGACGGATTTTACCATCACGAGTAAATCAAAATTAGTTGAAGGCGTGGCCTTCTGCTTGAAGTACCTGGTGCTCGAAGACCTCATCCCTATGCCATTCGGCGATTTGTTTCTGGCAAACGAAATCCGTTTTCCAAACGTCCAAGCGCTGATGCTAATAACGCAGATATCGCTTCTGGACTCGGTGTTTTCGTGATATGACATTATTATTCGTCGTTGACCATCCAGTTCTTTTTAAAGACCGATTAAACCCTTGACCAGGACGTGAATAAATTTGTTGTATAATGCTTGACAAACATGACTATTCCCGAGGCTGGCACAGAAAGAAGGCAGATCTATATGACAAACAAGCCCAAAGCGATCTGGGACAAGTTCAACATGTTGATGATATTTAGTGGATTGACGCACATAAACTCACAAACATTCATTCAGCTTGCGTGATGTTGACTAATCGTGGAATGTGCTTCGGAATAAATACGTGGAGGATACCCTGAGCCCGTATAATTTGGATAGGGCTTGCATCAAGGCGGCGAAGCAAAAGAAAAACCCGGAAGCATTAAAGTTAAAATCGGAAGTGTTGAAAATGCAAAAAATACCATCACCCAAACAAACAAATAAATGTAAAAACACCCCACCTGACCCCCCCCCCCCAAACAAAAAACCCCTACACAAAACTACTGGCGGTCACGTCTTCGGTGATTGAAAAAGCGGTTGCGTTAGGATCCGTAAGAACAGCACCATAGAAGGTTTTGAAAGAGGCGATTGGAAGCGGGTCTCGAATAAAATGCAAATTATATTTGGGAACCTGAAATGAAGATGCCTTCGGATGTTGTATCTCTGCTAATGATCGCAATGTATCCATTTACAATATTTTATTTACTTACGGAGATGATGAAAACAATCAAGCTCTTCCAATGCATCTTCGTGCAGGACGAACGTGCATCGATGTTTTCAAACTGAAGTCTTAAACAGGACCGATAGCTCTTTTTGAATGGTGCAGGTTTTCAACGTTGCTTGAAACTGTTTACTCATACAACAGAGTCGTCTTCCGCTTGTGTTATTCAACGATGTCGCTGAAAACCAGTATAAACGTCTCGTTAATTTGGGGTGATGCATGTACTCGTGCATTTACTGACACCAAACGAATGCCTCTTAATATGCGAAATGCCAATTGACATCTATGGATGCCAGCGTCAGATTGAAATCGATCGTCGGGGTAATGTAATATTAAATCGAGAAGGGTATGGATCACTGAACTAACACGCGAACGCGATAATGCGCCATAAACAGAAGCTACATCGTCGTCGGATGTAAAAACACCTATGGATTGTTTCTAGAACGATTAGACGCAATTCACCGATAAATACAGCTGATTGATTGATCTTAGTTGATTATGTTACACCAGCACTAACTCATAAGAACTTATGCTAATATTAGTACCTTGAACCGATAACAGTTCGTGGACGAACACATGCACGGTCGTTGAGATGCCACGGAGGGACATAATTAATCTACTTCTAGAAGAAATGAGAACAAAAATAAACATTACCCGCGAAATACATAATTTATGTACTCTCCCCGACTACAACAGTTCACTTAGATGTGGAGGGAATAGCAAGCATGAAGACTATCCTTGGCACGCCAATCAGATTTGCTGTCGGCGCTATGTCGATAGCAAACGCAGTAAGAAGCATCGCTGGCGAAATCATTTTAGCATGATATTGGAATTTCGTCTGGATTTGTATTCGACTTCGTACTAGTTTTTTGGGGGGAAACTTAAAGATGCTAACAGGTAACATGGTGTTCTTGAGTACTTCAGTAGCCGCCCTTTCATAAAAACCCAGATAATAAAATAAACAACTGAGTACCCGTGGAAAAAAAAAGTATTCCAAGTTTAAATCGGGACACAGAATAACAATTACAGTTCGTGGCTCGTGTCGTGTGCGCATTTATTCATGGTCATAGCTGCTCGTATAGTTGCTTAAAATGTACCTGTCATACATGTACTATATAAATAATACAAGAGAGGACATTTCTTTTCTTTCTCAAACGACCTATTTAAGAATTAACGCTGATATTTAAAGCTAGACCGTTCTAACTTCGTGCATGTCAATGGCTAGTGCGTCATTTAAATCGTAAACGCGTTTGTTTAGAGGTTCTAGTTACATTAGCGAGGTCAATACATTTCGTTGACAGCGACAGCAATTACTGATTACGAAATATTTGATGAAATAAAATTTAAATAAGTACTACAATTAAAAAAAAAGGAAAGCACAACATAAATGTCCGGTTCAGCTATTGCCATTTTTGCCTCAAGCTTGTGGGCCTCGAGCGAGTAGTAGCTGTTCAAGTCAGGTCCGTTGTTCACATGTTTGTTTACTTGACTATTTTTATTAGCGATAAACCCAAGGCAGATGATATATTTTGTCACTGCAAAGGGAGCACAAAAACTTGGTTACCGTAACATGCACTTCTTACGTCATGTTACGAAAAACGAACGAAATGGAGACTATACAGAATGAAATTTCTCACTGAAATATATATAAAAAAGGGAAATCTTTGTCATTTGATAACGCGTGTAAATATGATAAATTTTTTCATTAATTTTTGCTTGAAACAGACTGGATTCTTGAATGTGAATCACTTTTTCATATATTCATTCTATTTTGATAATACATATGTAGCGGACCAGTCTCAATTACGAATAAAAAAAAAAATATTTTTTTTTTAAACGATCTGCACCGATGTGACTGTTGGATGTTATATGACTAATAAATGTTAGAAGAGATGGATTTTGTTAAAACTGGAAAAGACGTTGCCCCGGCACGTCGTTGAGGGACGAACTATGACAGGCCGAATATACTACAACAGTCATCGTTTGTGGGCTTTACGACTATTCGCAGAAGTTGTTGTGTTAGGATAGACTTTTTGGTAAAATTAATAAGATTGCAATTTTCTTTAAATTGTATTAAAGTAATGTTTTATTCATTTATATTAAAGTAAGTTTCTAAAATATATTAAGATTAATTTCATTTACTTCCAAAGCACAACTATATATTAATGGAATGAAAATAGTTGCTGTGCAAGCATAAAATTGGCAACGTACATCACTAGCTATACGAATGTACATTGTTGTGTGGAATAAGTGAATGATGCTACTAAAGACATTGTATGCTGTCTTCGATGATTTTCAGTAAGAACTCCCTAGCTGGTCTGTAAGAAATATACAGTTCTAAAATCCAGACAAATTTCAAGATTACGCATTGGCGAATTTCCAATCCGGTGACAAAGACTGAGCCTGGCCTTCTGTTAGTGACGTAAAACAAAATGGTTCTTATCAAATGATGAACAGACATCGCTGCTGGCTTAGTATATTAAGGGATTACCATATTTGGTACTGACTTGCGCCAAACGAGTATAAGTAAGAGGCGTATATTGTCTAGGTCAGTCCCTTATACTTTGAAGCTAGCGGCATGTTCGTTTTTTCATTACAGATGTAGCTGTTTCTCATCATCGTGGCGACACTCTTTTAAGAGAGCCTGAACTCTTTCTTCTCTCTCTCTCTCTCTCTCTCTCTCTCTCTCTCTCTCTCTCTCTCTCTCTCTCTCTCTCTCTCTCAAAGATGTAGCCGTATCTACACCGTTATAAGTGACTCTTTATTTTGAGAGAGTTATTTCATAACAGTTATGGAGAAGATTCTTGAAAATAACGACATAGTGGACTAACATCATAAAAAAAGTTTTTCCGTATCAGCAAGAAAATAGATGTCTGTCTTCTTATTCCAGCTACGATTCCGTACCTGAATTTTCCCCCAAGACATTTCTATCATCTGGTGACATCCTTTATCTGGGAACTCATTCCTTTCTTCTTCCTACCTTCCTGAGTTCCCAGCATGTGTTTATGAGAACAAACCGTAATTCTTCCAACAAAAGTTCTCATAAAAGTTGTAAACGTGCAAACTATAATAAAGTGAGTGTTATGCATAAATCAGTCTCTTTTGTGTCTTTACTCTTGCATTAAGTACTAATCCACGTGGGTGTAAACGATTTGTAACAAAAATGTAACTGCTGATCCAGGTAATTAGGAAAAAAAACAAATGTACGTTAAATAAAATAAATAAGTACGTTTACATTGCTTTCCGTAATTATGGCATGTAATATATAGGCTGCTCTTCAAATTTCAGATTACAGATTTAATCAATTACACATATACCTCTCTCATGTTTGAATCTACAACAAAGCAATAAGTACTCACATTTGATTTAGATTCCCGATCGATTTAATTGACGGGTACCAGGTAGGAATTTCCCAAAATTGTGACATCACTATTGGAAACCCACTCGCGAGCGTGATAGTGCAGGCTGAGAAAGGATTCGGCAAAAGTCATGGGATAGGGTAAAACGCTCGAACGCAAAGAAAAATCTTAAATTTTATCACTGATATCTTGCCATATTACTTCTGAAGTTGATTTTACATGACTGGTACTCTAGTTTTATATTTACCACTCATATACTCAGCCGCATTACTACTGCTAAGTGTGGTTACTATTACGTTATCCTTCCCGACGAATGTTGCAGATGATTTTTGTATCACTAAGTTCTTCAGTAGGACTGCTATAGATGACTTCATATCACTGTTCTTCAGTAGGACTGCTATAGATGACTTCATATCACCGATATTCTTCAGATGGACTGCTATAGATGACTTCATATCACCGATGTTCTTCAGTAGGACTGCTATAGATGACTTCATATCACCGATGTTCTTCAGTAGGACTACTATAGATGACTTCATATCACTGTTCTTCAGTAGGACTGCTATAGATGACTTCATATCACCGATATTCTTCAGATGGACTGCTATAGATGACTTCATATCACCGATATTCTTCAGATGGACTGCTATAGATGACTTCATATCACTGATGTTCTTCAGATGGACTGCTATAGATGACTTCATATCACCGATGTTCTTCAGTAGGACTGCTATAGATGACTTCATATCACCGATGTTCTTCAGTAGGACTGCTATAGATGACTTCATATCACTGTTCTTCAGATGGACTGCTATAGATGACTTCATATCACCGATATTCTTCAGATGGACTGCTATAGATGACTTCATATCACCGATATTCTTCAGATGGACTGCTATAGATGACTTCATATCACCGATGTTCTTCAGTAGGAATGCTATAGATGACTTCATATCACCGATGTTCTTCAGTAGGACTGCTATAGATGACTTCATATCACCGATGTTCTTCAGTAGGACTGCTATAGATGACTTCATATCACTGTTCTTCAGTAGGACTGCTATAGATGACTTCATATCACCGATATTCTTCAGATGGACTGCTATAGATGACTTCATATCACCGATATTCTTCAGATGGACTGCTATAGATGACTTCATATCACCGATGTTCTTCAGTAGGACTGCTATAGATGACTTCATATCACCGATGTTCTTCAGTAGGACTGCTATAGATGACTTCATATCACCGATGTTCTTCAGATGGACTGCTATAGATGACTTCATATCACCGATGTTCTTCAGATGGACTGCTATAGATGACTTCATATCACCGATATTCTTCAGTAGGACTGCTATAGATGACTTCATATTACCGATGTTCTTCAGTAGGACTGCTATAGATGACTTCATATCACTGATGTTCTTCCGTGGGACTACTTCACATGCTAAATACAGATATATCAACAGGAAAGCTGAACTCATTCTAAAAATAAACGACCAATGCTGCATCCTAAATTAGACAGATTCAAATCACAATTAGCTTCATCAACATATCGATTAAACAGATTGGAGATAATTTTTCTCCATGCCGCACACCATCAGTCACACGGAAAGACAGAAGTTACACGATCCCCACTGTACTTAATATCCTTGTTTGTCGTATCAATCAAAAAGAGTAGTGTCATAATTGGGGTTCCGACCACGATCACTTCTGATACATATATACATATATATATTAATATATATATATATATATATATATATATATATATATATATATATATATATATATATATATATATATATATATATATATATATAGAGAGAGAGAGAGAGAGAGAGAGAGAGAGAGAGAGAGAGAGAGAGAGAGAGAGAGAGAGAGAGAGATCACGGTCTTCTATCCTATGACTTTTGTTTACATTGACAGAAAGCAAATTATGTATGTGCAACCAACAGATTATAAGCAGTGAACGTTTCCCATATGTAACCCAATCCGGGCATAGAACGTGGTTACTTTTATTAATATCCGATTATGCCACCTTTGATACTAATAATGATAAACGTCCGCTTGGTAACGTTTTAAGTCAAGCCTGTAATATTGACTGCATGTATGCTACACAGAATACTGATAAAAAAAACAAGGTTATTGATCGCTGCCACAAAGTTCTGTTGCAAAGAATAAATATTTGTAGCATACATATTGTTGTACTGACAGAGGATATGTTATGCTATATATAACAGAGAACATATTTTATGCTAAATAATTAACATGTTTATATAATGGCGAATACTACACAGACAGACACGCATAGCATTTTGGAAAAAAATATGGAGATATGTTATCGTAGTATAATATTAATAGGATGAATGGTATATAATATTAATAGGATGAATGGTATATAATATGAATAGGATGAATGGTATATAATATTAATAGGATGACTGGTATATAATATTAATAGGATGAATGGTATACAATATGAATAGGATGAATGGTATATAATATTAATAGGATGAATGGTATATAATATCAATAGGATGAATGGTATATAATATTAATAGGATGAATGGTATATAATATTAATAGGATGAATGGTATACAATATTAATAGGATGAATGGTATATAATATTAATAGGATGAATGGTATATAGTATGAATAGGATGAATGGTATATAATATTAATAGGTTGAATGGTATATAATGTTAATAGGATGAATGGTATATAATATTAATAGGATGAATGGTATATAATATGAATAGGATGAATGGTATATAATATAAATAGGATGAATGGTATATAATATGAATAGGATGAATGGTATACAATATGAATAGGATGAATGTTATACAATATGAATAGGATGAATGGTATATAATATTAATAGGATGAATGGTATATAATATTAATAGGATGAATGGTATATAGTATTAATAGGATGAATGGTATATAATATTAATAGGATGAATGGTATATAATATTAATAGGATGAATGGTATATAATATTAATAGGATGAATGGTATATAATATGAATAGGATGAATGGTATATAATATAAATAGGATGAATGGTATATAATATGAATAGGATGAATGGTATACAATATGAATAGGATGAATGTTATACAATATGAATAGGATGAATGGTATATAATATTAATAGGATGAATGGTATATAATATTAATAGGATGAATGGTATATAGTATTAATAGGATGAATGTTATACAATATGAATAGGATGAATGGTATATAATATTAATAGGATGAATGGTATATAATATTAATAGGATCAATGGTATATAATATGAATAGGATGAATGGTATATAATATGAATAGGATGAATGGTATATAATATTAATAGGATGAATGGTATATAATATTAATAGGATGAATGGTATATAATATTAATAGGATGACTGGTATATAATATTAATAGGATGAATGGTATATAGTATTAATAGGATGAATGGTATATAATATTAATAGGATGAATGGTATATAAAAACGTAATACAAAAGATTAAATCGCTGTTTCATTTTAAGGAATCATAAAGATTCATAAAAAAAGGCCTAAAAGATGTATACGTTTTTGACACATATGCAGATCGTACTGATAAATTGATTAACATTGGAATTATCTTGGAGCTGCAACGAGATGAGATTAGCAAACAATTTGAGCAAAAACCAGGAAAGTCATCATTTGACAATGTGCCCCCCCCCCCACACACACACACAGATGCTAATGTTGAATATAGAGGAATTTTGCAATGATGACGATGAGGAGGACGACTACCACGATGAGGACATTGACACATCATGTGAATACAGTAGCTTGACTAATGAAGATCACCATGGGTAAATCAATTAGAGAGATGTTAGAGTGTTAATATTATGATTGCATTTACATTCACTAATATTCAATGTCTCTATACAATTAAAAACAACAAAGCAGAAGAGATGTAGTATAAGCAGTGGCAACAATTTTCAATTTGACGCTATTGGACACAAACGTACAAAGTCTGGTGGTTTTCAAGTTCACGCAATACTTTACCATGATGGGTACTTTGGTGGAAAAATTAATTTAACTGTTCAATGAAATTTCATGATGCATAAGAGAAATGACAGATTTATTTGCAATAGCCAGATTTGCAGTTTCGAATTGCTATTATATTCCGTCCATGTTTTAAGGTACGTGTTGCATACAGACCTGCATATGTGCATACCACGCCATGCAGAGATAAAACAGCGGCGACTGGAAAACGAACAACAAAAAATGGAAATATTTACCAGCTAGATAACGCTATGTCTGTACTAAAAGTTCAATGTCATTGGGAAGTAACAACTGCAAAAGAATTCCTTAAAAACGTGAATAATACTGCAAAATAAAAAAACGCCACCTTAAATACTGCAAATAATATATGCTCCGTCATTGTGTTGGTACAAGTGTTTGACCATGTCATGACAGCTTAATCAAATCATATAATCACATGTTGGTGAATAGAAACAGGTCTGCTAAACCTTTGACACATAAACACCCGATGATTTTGACGAAACACCTGACGTTGAAGTAAATGAAATGATAGTTAGGATTGTAGCGATTGCAGGTTCTAGTCTTGGAAGAGAAGAAACATTTAAACAAATTATTGAGGGACTTGTCAATTAAAATCCGATTTCCTTGAACACAAGCATGCCGATTGTGATGCTACTCATACGAACAACGCAACAGCATGGATTACGAATACCATGCTGTATCCGAAACTACTTGTGTTATTAGGTCCTCTGGTTGCGTAATCAGTTGTAACGGTCAATGATGAGTGCAACCTTCGTCGTCTTGCATCTTGCATCTACCGAGGCCGTTGGGCATGTTAGTGTACATCTGAATTGCATTTGCAATTACTAACGAGGACGACGAAAGAGTACGTCAATTACAAGTAGCTGAATGTAAGTTTCACAAATGCAGCGGTAAAGTAGAAAATCACGCGTCCATTATCCAAAACACATTCAAACCCCAAAGAGACAACTGTTATTAGATATGATTCTTGGAATTATATAATTGTTTTTATACATTAATTAATTAATTGCTATTCTTATTATATATTTATTGATTAATAATATTATTATTAACAGTGGCAAATATGGATTTAATATCACAATTATTATTATAGAGTAGAGCTCAAAAGTTAATGTAGATATGTATCTTAATGCGCATTTCAATTTGCCACACAGTGGCAAAAATGGATTTAATATCACAACACCATTGATTAACAGCGGTGCTCGAATAATACTAAACCATACAAACAGCAAGACTATCGAAAGCGAAATCGACAGAGTATCGGGATGCTGGTAAAATGTCGACAGAGTATCGTGATGCTGGTAAAATATCGACAAAGTATCGTGATGCTGGTAAAATATATAAATGAGTAAGCAGGATTGACTCATGACATGGTTACACTTGATGAAATGCATACTCCCCCATACCAACACCAAAGTGTATTCCATCGTAGTCGGTGATAAATTTATAAAACGGGGATAATAGCAAATACCAATAATACTTAGCTTTACTCGACATTGAATTTTCTGGGCAGTGTACTTGGCAATTTTGGCAGTTTACTGGTATTGGCAATTTTGGCAGTTTACTGGTATTGGCAATTTACTGGTATTGGCAATTTTGGCAGTTTACTGGTATTGGCAATTTTGGCAGTTTACTGGTATTGACAATTTACTGGTATTGGCAATTTTGGCAGTTTACTGGTATTGGCAATTTTGGCAGTTTACTGGTATTAGCAGGTTTGAACGACGCAACCCTGTTATCACTGATAATATTCTTGTAGTTTATGTACTTGTTTAAAATAAAGGCCAGCAAACAATTGGAAAATATTCTATTAGTTTAAGTACTTTTTTAAAATAAAGTCCAGCAAACAATTGGATAATGTTCTTGTAGTTCACGTACTTGTCTAAAATAAAGGCCAGCAAACAACTGGATAATGTTCTTGTAGTTTATGTACTTGTTTAAAATAAAGGCCACCAATCAATTGGATAATGTTCTTGTAGTTTACGTACTTGTTTAAAATAAAGGCCAGCAAACAACTGGATAATGTTCTTGTAGTTTATGTACTTGTTTAAAATAAAGGCCTGCAAACAATTGGATAATCTCGACATTCGCTCGTGTGCTTTAAAATTGATTTGCTATTATTGCATGATTAGTTGACCAGGTTCCATAATGCGAAGATAAAAAAAAATTCTCATGAATGGCATACCACCATGGTAAGTACAAGGACAAAAAATGGCCGTGCAGACGTTGCATGCATGCATTTTAACACCCCCAAACAACTTGACCACCATGACTTTTACTACATTGGAATGAAATAAAAGCCATAGCGTATGATTATGCCAGAACCTGGTAAAACATTTTGATGTGTGTGTGTGTGTGTGTGTATTTTTGATTTTTAACGTAGCTTTAACAACTTTCAGTCATATCACTATGATTTCTGCAGTGCGGCAGTTTATAGTGATGTCTAGCACTGTGACATCACGCCTCAGACATGAAGCATGATGTCCCACCGAGTCACATTAATTAAGTACTTTGTAAATGTCTCACATAATTTTGTACGTCACGCACATCATGTAGTGGCTGATGTGGCGGTACACATGCACGTACAATACTTTTATATTTTGAATATCTGAAATAAAGAAGCATTAGAAAAATGGATTATTTCTATGTCAACTGTAACTTGTATTTTCAGTGATTGCCTACGTAACGTACCGGTATCCACGCACCGCGATTAAAATTATGTCTGTGCCATTTAAATCTCGCATGAACGAGATGTTATAGCGTTACAGTCCTTTGTCCCGGTCGTTCCAGGACCTCTCGGTTGTTGCATAGCATAGAAGTCAGATTTGTTCTGTTTTAAAGGTAAAGTTTATTTCATGAAACGTTTTAAGTTGCGTTGAGAATGATGTAGAAATGTTTAAAAGAGCAAACAGTTGATGAAAACGAGCTGTATTGTTGCGGTGCTTAATTTTCGTATCGGTACATATTAAAATGGTGTTGCTATTGCTGCTTACTTACAATTTGTAAACTTTCAATGACTTTCCCTCTTTCTATGCTTAATTCGCAAGCGTCAAATCCAACACAAGACTTTTTCAGATGACTATATAGTCTACGGGGAAATAAATGACTCCAAGGAATGTGATATCCTTCAAGAAGACCTGAACCAACTGGCACTCTTTGAAAGAACTTGGGGTATGTCATTCCATCCAGAAAATGCAGCATCCTTAGAGTTTACAGGGAAAAAAAAATCACCAATCTTGTCGGAATATACTCTTAGGGGGCACAAGTTATCCAAGGAGCAGACAACAAAATATATCGGGGTTGAATTGTCTAGAGTAGGGCTGTCAAAAATAACGAAAAATAGGGCCCGGCGACGTGGAACGAATTGCTCATTGAAATTAGACACAGAGACACAGTGGTCCCTTATAAGAGTGCTCTTAAGACACCTGTTTCGACTGCAGGGACAGTCATGTTTTGTATCTTATATGTTTTCAGCATGTTTTTTATGTTTTCCAATTTTATTGTTTTTGTCATTTGTTGTTCTGTAGTGTAGTCATATCATTATTGATGGTGTAAAGCACTTAGAGCATCGAAAGATTAGGCACTATACAAAGTCCTCATTATTATTATTATTATTACAACCCTAGACCAACTAATTGTTATCTGCCTTTCTTTAATATTTTGTCTGGTGATAGAGACTAACTGTGTAATGCACTACTCTGTCTAGCTGCGAATGATCGGACCGCATGCTATTAAATAATAAATTTATTTAGAATAACCTTTGTACCCAGACGTTAAGTATAATCCAACTTCTAATGATCAGCTGCGTGAAATCCTTTAGAACACTCATCTTTTTTTAGTATAAATCCCTGTCAGAATAGAACACGTGTATTCATCGGCGCTTTAAAACCGTCTTGTGTCTGTGAGAGAGAGAGAGAGAGACCACGCAGTCGCAGAAGTGGTATGATTTTGGAATTATTATTCTTATGATAGTTATGACATAAATGTAGTATCGAGAGTAGAAATGTCGGTACATGTATGATGGCTAATTTTCAAAATTAGCAGAGCTAGTCGACTCGAAACAATGAACTGCTCAAAGATTGCTTTGAGGCATGGCAAAGATTTCAAGGTGTCTAGGTGATAAGTCTTAATAATATAACGTGTGGGATTTCTTTGACGTGTGTTCGGAAATAAAAGGTAACCATCTGGATTTCATTAAAAGAGCACACAATATACTGATCATTTAGCACCCACAATCAATAGTTATCGTCTACAAAGCGGTTTATTACCTGTAGAACAATGACTATGTTTTAACCTTGGCATATAATTCCTCAGGGATAAGGGGTTTGTCCTGTTGCACAATACCAATGAATTTTACTAATCCAAAACAGGCTCTCAGGTGTATTGTTTATTTATATTAAGCAGGGATCTGGTGTCTAATTAAAGCCATAACTGTCTCACCTGTTTGAAGTGGTTTCGTGTGTAACGATTTAGTAGTGGGCCGCTGATGCATAATGGGTGGTCCTACTCCTAAATATAGACTTGAGCTGCAAGTGAGACAAGCGTACTGCTGACGATATATGATATTTTGATAGTGTTAGCGAGTCTGGCGACAATTTATTTTTGTGAACAGGTATCCGCGATTAATTTTCAATACCTGGGTATTTCACTACGGTTGGGTACCAGAGTACCCATTGACAACCCTAGTCTAGAGTCCTCTCATGGAAACGGCACATAGACAAAATAGTTTTAAAAAAAAGGAAACCGTAACCTTGGTTTCCTGAGACGCAAACTCCTAATCAACAATGAAGAAGGTAAAAAGTACGGCATATTTCGCTCTGCTTCGACCAGGTCTTGCTCAACTGTGTGGAAATAATAAAGATCTAATAAATAAGATAGAGATGGTTCAGAGGGCTATGCCGGTTGAAGTTTCCATATCTCAATGCAGCTACGGTAGCCGGATTGGACTGAGTATGAAGGGACGAAAATGTACACTGACACTTTTTTAAACTTATTTCTGCCTTTCCTATCTTTACCCTTCTGACTGTCCTATCACTTTCATCTTTACTTTATCTTTGACCACACACCGCCTGTTGCTTAATAGTCTAGTGGGACTGCGTCAACATTATACATGTAGATAGATACAAAATTATCATCAATCAAAAGGCATAAATATAAAACTAACAGCAAATGGTGTCTGACCCAGATTAACCCAAATGCGCGGATCTAACACCCATCAAGTCTTTACCTTGCCACTCTCGTGGAGATGGAATTGCTGTCATCACAAAGAATTCCAAGATAAAATATCTTAAATACAACACAACCTTCAATTTCTACCACACATCGTTTGAACAAGTCCAAACAACACTCACTGGAACAAAGGTCAGTCCATTTTTTCGGCCTCTACCGCCATCCTCCTAGTAGAAAAAACAAGCTGACTGCATCTATCTTTTTGGAGCAATTAACAAATCTCCCAGAGTATGGAAATTTGATGTGTGGCAATCTGATTAATCTTGGAGATTTTAACTTTAACTTTGTCCTAGAAACTCGTACACATCATTGCTCCTAGATACCATTCATAATTTCAATCTTAAACATTTATCCAACCCACCCATAAACATAGTCACATTTTAGACTGGATTTTTCATAGACCTGATATATTCTGTGATACACCAATGGGTCTCACAAACTTGCATCAGATCACCTCTGCATTATATGCATTCTGGACGTTTCAGTCCATAACCCTCCACCTTTATTTTCAACCAGATTAATCATTGACATTTAAATAAACCTAACAACTTGCTTACCTCCTACAGCAGAACAACTCAATAACTGCCTACACTCGTTGCTTGAAAAACATTACCCAGCCACCAAGTGCAGAGTATCAATTCAAAAGTGTTCTCCATGGTATAGCAGTGTTATTGACCAGCTTCACACTGCCAAAAGAGACCATTGTAAAGCAGAGAGGCTTTAGCTTTCCACCAGACTCATTATTCATAAACAAATCTATGAAGTTGCTATGAAGGCCAACTTATTCCACTAGAGTACTAAGATCATGGAGATTTCCAGCTGCAAATAGGTCAAGATTTTAAAATATTCCCATTATTTATATTTTTGAAAATATCCCTGTCTTGAGGAAATAATTGTTGATCTCCAGAAGTCAGAAATTTTGACGACCAAATGTTTTTAGATTTCAGGTTTTGGACAGCTCCGGGTGTAATACCTTATGGTTTATGAGGGATACAAACATAACTATATAATTATGAGACCATGATAAATCCAAAGAAATTAATATTATACCCTGAAAATTGCGATTTTCAAAATACCTTGTGCTACAATATAATTGTAAATGTTTTGTGTTGTCCACAATAGCTTGCCATTAATAGACTTATTTTTAGAATTTTCTCTGAGTATGTATTGTGATGTGATGTATTTAAATGAAAACAATTGTTTTTTACTCACAATTGGCTGATTTTAATTTTTTCCATTTCAGACTTTAATTTTGTTCCAAAATGGCACTTCCAAGCATGAGGGCACCTCCACAAACTCCACCTACTGGTAAGTATGTTTATTTGACTTGACAACTCAAGACTTGAGAAAAAGAACTCGGAACTATGGAGAAGTAAAGATAAACCTTGTTCTTACTGAAGATTTTAACCCAGTTATGTATTTTTAAATTAATACAGTAAATTGTGAATGATCCAGATGCTGGTCATTCAATTGAATGCATTAGTGCTCTATTCTGATGAATTCATTGATTTTGTAAGTTGATAATCAAGAACTCTTGGCTCCAGAAATGGGAAATCCTTAGGTAAATCTGGGTAGACCTCACCTAAATTTGAGTCCCAACGTCAGTATAAGAATTAAACATGTTCTGTGCTTTAATCAAGAAAACAATTTAGCAAACTACATTTTTTGTAGAAAAGAAAAACTTTAGTTTTTTTTTTAATGCTGTATTGTAAAGAGTAATTGATTTTTTTTAAATATCTGTATTGGAAAACCAGATCAAAGAACATTGATCTGTATTTGTGATTTTTGTGACCAGAACCGTTTTGATGTTTTCATTAAATACGTATACTGTGAGGAGCAAAATAAATATTAGAAAGGAATTGTCTTGCTTGTCATTCAACATTAAGAGTTTATAGTGTTAGGACTGGTTTGCTCACAGTGACTGTGTGGGGCATGACGCTACATGTCTGAATAGTGTCCCAGTCAAGATGTTAGGACTGGTCTGCCCACAGTGATTATGGGGGACATGACACTACATGTCTGAATAGTGTCCCAGTCAAGATGTTAGGACTGGTCTGCCCACAGTAAATATGAGGGATATGATGCTACATGTCCGAATAGTGTCCCAGTCAAGATGTTAGGACTGGTCTGCCCACAGTGATTATGGGGGACATGACACTACATGTCTGAACAGTGCCCCAGTCAAGATGTTAGGACTGGTCTGTCCCCAGTGACTATGGGGGACATGACACTAGTCAAGATGTGGAAGTTTCTTGCTGTTGCCTTTTATTTTACCTCAGACAACTATTTGCCCTCAGCCTCATTCTGAAGTTGCATTCAAGGCTTCTCTTGCATCTCAGGTAGGCTAGTTGCTAGATATTTTCCAGAAAAAATTAAACTCATTGTACCTTATCAAAACAAAGGCAAATACAACTCAACCAGATAAGCAACAATAGGTACAGCAAATAAAAACATTGACTAAATAAATATAGCACTAAATCTTTTATTTGATCTAAAGGAAGTCACTCAACTCCCATGGGGTCCTTGATAATACTGAGATATGCAGGAGTTGCACTACTAGGCAGGCCAAGTGGGCGACTTTGAAAAATGTAAACTTCACTTTTATCTGGGGAAGTGAATATGTTTGAGACTATATAATTAACTACATAACTATAATACATGTGCTTCTACATATTAAAGTAATTTATTATATGATTGAATCAAAAATTCATTTTCAAATCTCTATTTTAAATTTTCTCTAAAGTTTATGCACTGTTCATTTTTATTTTCATTTCAGCACGCATGAGGCAAAGTAATGAACGTAGCACAACTGGTGCGGTAAGTTTAGTTGAGATTCTTAGTTTAAAACACTTGTCATATCTGCATTAACTTAATTTTCCTTTTGTTGAGATAATCCAAGTAAACTTAATTGCAGATTGATCACTATGACAACCATGTTTGTGATTGTCCATATGTCCAGCCTTTAAATTATATCCAGTGTTACAGCTTTTTACTTTCATTTTAGGTGACTTTATTTAGCTAACAGAAGGAAGGCTAAACAAAAAGAGTTTATGTTTCACTGGTTAATGATATGATATGGGCATCACCAGGGAACCCCTTGGAAATATTTTTTCTTTGCACCATGAAATTTGCAAACTTTATAAATTTGGAGCCACTTTTCAGCCATAGGGGACACTTAGTGCCATGATGCAGGGACTTAAATATATGCGTAATATTATATTGGTGCTATTTTGTATCTACTTAAACGTGACAATAAAGCAATTTTTATATGTTTTAATTACATTTCAGAGTACAAGAATAAATGTAACAATACCATTATATACATGTGAAGTTCAATGTATAAGCATATGAAAAGCAAAAAAGGATAAGAATGTTTCTTTATTACTAATAATGCAAAATACATTCCCAGACCATATCTTAAATGCCTTTCTGAAATAAAAAAAATCACTGGGTTCTCCAATAGAAATTCTCGTTATACCCATAGTCTAAGGTAGATTTTCATAAATTTGTTTTGATGACAGATTCTGGTCACTGGCCCCCTTTCATAAACTACAGTATAAATAGGCGGCCTCAGATTAGGTATTCCAAGCACTTTTTAAGTTTTAGGATATCAGCAAATACAATGAATAGCACTAAGCTGTTGTTACCGTCTTTAAGACATACAAGGAGTGTCAACATTAGTGTGAAAATATGTTTTGAAGCAGACGCAAAATATGAAAATATGCAAAAACGACAAAAACATTGTTAAAAAATGTACTACTTCATCAATTAGTGAATTTAACCCTTTAGCTACTACAGCTGTTTTGTAGTTTCACTACTGCTCTGTGCTATCATATCAGTTACTCAGACTACTGAGGCTGTTTGCTAGGCTGAATACTAGAGCATCATCAAGGCTGACTACAGAAATTGACAATAAAAACATGGTTACATTTATATTCATTATTTCAATAGTTTTTACTAGATTTAAGTGAAATAAAAAACAGCTTATCTTGTATAGTGTCTGTTATTCATATATTTTTACTTTATATATACTCCTATATCCCATCATATAAGAAATCCCAGTCACATAAACTGTTTTGAATTCCATAAAATAAATCCAATATTTTCCTATGTACATATAAAAACATGAATGAAATCCACCCTAATCAAAATGTTGCAATTGGTACCTCTCAAAACAGTAATTATCCACACATAAATGACGATGTTATCAAGTAAATTATAATATATGTATAGCAAAATTACCATGTTCTATGTCTTACATGTAGGACTAATGCCCACATGTGATGCTGATTTCATACCATTTCATGTCTTGCTTTTGGTCACCTATTTTCTTAACAACATTGTTTGTTTCTTTCACAAGATTTTCTACCAGATATTCAGGAATTAATCTGAGTAAAAAATCTTTCATTGACTGGTCTGTTGAACCAACGTAAGAATCAAAAACATTGATTTCGAATACGGTGAGGTCGTCACTCCATTGTACAATTGAAACTACGTCCGCCTTGTCATCTGATTAAAAATCGTTTGTATCTGATGTTGAAATCAATATATGATCCATTTTCTAATTATGATCCATTAAACTTTTCGATATCACTTGCACTGGACCCGTTAAAGTTGCTCATATCTGAATCGGAATCCATCTTTGTTCATCTCGAAAACACGTGTTTCGTAAACCGCGGAAAATTCATTTTAGTGTGTCTAAATTTAACCTCTCAGCATTCAAACTTGTATCAAAATGTCGAGTAAACAATCCTCTCATTGGTTATGATAATCAAAAATGTGTAAACTTTCGTACTTTCAACCAATCAACGTTTAGTTAACACGTACGTATTCTGCGCACATGAGCGTTGCTGGTACTTTGATTACTGCTGAACTTTACGCATCTGTGCGACATTAGCTTGTAAGCTAGGTTTTTCGGCACTGCAGATATGCGTCACGTGTATTCGAGAGCTATTTACAGTAGACGCTTAGGTGCGGCAGTCGTAGCGAAAGGGTTAATCATTTTTTCATCAAAATAGACATATTACATTCTTAATGCATACATTGTAATGAAACAGATACAATTATGATAAAGCAAAGTTTTATCTAGCTTTTTATTCTGCTGTATTGCTGGTCAATGTGGCCAATATTTTCAACTTTCCAAGTTCCACCATCGTTTGAAACTGGTTTTACATTAAAGTTCCAATCAAACACACAAAACATGACTTAACCTCAGCTATGTCATCACTGGCTGGCCATTTCAAAAGATCAGTTTTGGTTTTTATCTGGCATAAATATTGGACGAGTGCCAGATCAGGTTGGTGAACTTCCAACACTTGTCCAATGTACTATTGGTTATCGTAATAGACAGCTACCCATAATCCTTGGCGTCAGAAAGTATCACTTTCCAGTTGAACATCACTGTTGTCTTCTGATTCACAATTTTCAAAACAAAATTTTGGGCCTGTGAAGCAGTATGAGGATATGATGTCTCGGAATAAGAGTTCTTTAATCCACTCAAAAAACTGAAATGGAAAGGTTAGAAAAAGTCAAGTCAGATACAACAAAGAAAAATATTTAGTTTTTAAAAAATTATCCTGTCTTGTGGTTGAGCACTGTTTGTTCTTCAATTTCATTCATTTTTCTAAATTATTGGATGGAAATGGGGAATAAAATGGAAAACTACCTGTGGCTGTCACATCACACTTTCTAATAACAAATAGCATCAAAATAAATTTCTTGTATGTAAATTGTCAGGTAAGCATCATTAATTGAGGCTACATTAGTTCATTTCACATGAAATGAATTATGTACTTTCACTTTTCAGCTATATTTAATGCTGACCTGAAACTACTGAGTTGTTACAGCGTGGAAAAATTGGAAATGCAATGTAGATAAAAATTGGGGATATGTCTGATATTTTTAACGTAAAATGACAGTTTATAGCTGGCAAGATTTACAATGCCATTTCATCGTTATTAGACACTTATCCAAAATTTTGGACCTTGCTCAAAACTAAACAACAACACAAAAAAAACAATGAAATGAAATAAAGAATAGTAACAGAGTCCAATTTGGTAAATCGTGTTTACAACCAGAAACGTCAAAGGTTACAATTGTATCGCAATCCAGTTGAATCTATTACCTATTACTTGCTTAGTCACAGACAAGAAGAAACATATTATGTCACCAAATTTACTATAAATATGTTAAAATAACATGTCAGGCTTTATTTGAGCCTATTTTTGCATGCGTATTTCATGTGTAAAAAATTTTACTTTACCGAAGAAATCGGACTCTAATGGTTTTCCTTGAACCAAAGAATAGGACCTACAATTAATAACTTAAGATACTCAAAATACAGATATAAAAATGAAAATAAATATAAAACATTAAAAACGAATAATTTTACTTACAAACTAGTGATAAATAATCCATGGATGGAATATCAGAGGCCATAATACATCTTGGATTTACATTGACTCGTTTTACAAAAGTGATAGGCTAGCCATTGCATATGGCTACTCCCAGCATACTTTAAAAAGCATGGTGATCTTGCGTGACGTCATGGAAATTTCCGATGTTCATACAGAAATAAAGTATAATTAACAAGCTTTAAAATTGTATCAAATTTAAATTTTAAAACTGAAATTTACATGAAAAATTTTAAAACTGAAATTTTAAAAGTTTAAAATTTTGGGCAAAAACAAAACAGTTACACAGTAAAGATATCAAAATGTAGGTCATTCTCTCTGCTTTACAATGGTGCTAAATATAGTAACATGGGAAATACTACGCATAATCCCAAGCCTTACAAGTAACATGTATGTAAAATTTCACCTTCGGAAAAACGACCGCTGCACTAATTATGCCCATCACATACTTTAAAGAAACATATTTTAAATATGAAAATAAAAGAAAAACACAAAGATTGATGCATAATATGATAGAAGAAAAGTTGTTCTTGTGACGAATGCATATATTTATTGATTTTATGAATAGTGATGGCATTAAATTTATTCAAAATGTACACAATTTTGACCTTTGCGCTGCTGGCAGCCCATTGACCGGGTCAGCTAGGGCAGCTTGGAATACCTGCTCAGATGCAGCTATATATATATATATATATATATATATATATACTAAATAGTAAAGATGATGACTGATGGTGGGGTATAATAACTGTGATATTCAATGGCAATAGGAAATGGATTGAAATTAATGATTGACAACAAGTGCATTTCCTTAGCATCAGATAATGATTTTAATGATGGTTTTGCCATTCGTACATATAATTTGCTTAGCAAGATACTAAAAATAATCCCAAATGAAAAGGTTGGTTTGAAAACAACTAGCATGAACAGCGTGGTTTCATTACATTTCATTGCAGCTGAAAGAACCCATGATGGAGCTACATGTGAACACTCTGGGCCCCATTTAATAATACCCAAGGGCCCTAAAGCCCTCTTTCTTGAAAAGCCGGAGAAAAGACAATGCTATGTTAAAATAGTTTAAAGTCTTCTGCACTAATTAGTTAATATTGCCATGTGTTTGAAATTTTTTCCTAGATTTGTTTTGTGTTTATGTTTTGCCCTTTCAGGTCTAACAGTACATCGACCCTGACGAGCTATGCATTTCTGTCATACCTACTTAAGTTTATATATATATATATATATATATATATATATATACCCATATATGCTCAGCATTTCTCTTTTGCCCTTTCAGCTCTTACAGTTCATCAATACTGGTGTGCTAGGCATTTCTGTCATGCCTACTTAAGTTTAAATATATGCTCAGCATTTGTTTTGTCCATCCAGGGCTTAATTTATATTTTCCCTTATGTGATTAGTGTTGCTTTTTAATTTAAGTAGAATTAAAATGCTCATCACAAGTGAGATGCTGTATTGTTTAGAATTCTTGGTTTGGTTAGTGGAGTCTTTTATTTTACCATTTCTAGTAATCAGTATTTGTATCTCTTCATTATTGTACTGTGCTTAAATCATATTTCACTATTTTGTTTGCCATGAAAATTTAAGGACCCATTTCTGCACTTAATTTTTAATGTTCACAAGTAAATATCTTTTTCCTTCCAGGGAAGTGGAGGTACTCCATTTATAAATTCTCCGCATGGCCACCCAAATTTTAATCCTGTCAAGCTCAATAGCAAGTCATCTGCGGTAAGTAAATCAGGTGTTTTCTATCCCTAATGAAGTTATAGTTACATATCCACATGCCCAACACCTGGGATAAGCTCAAATTCGGTTCAGCGACCAAATTAGGAAAACAGTTGGTGTTACTAATAATAAAACATTCATTATAGTCTTTCAGATATTAATTAAAAGTAAGATCCACTTGTTTTAAAAAAAAATATGAAATGTCAAGGGAGGCAACCAAATGTTATTTGTATTGTTTTGGCCTCTTGGTAGTTATCTTCTCTAAATGTTCCACTGATTGAACTACTTAAACACAATTGTACTAAATAACGCTGCAAGATTTACGCAGTTAAATGACTGCATGATTTACTGCTTATAAGGACTTAGAAATCAATAAACATGTACGAGAATGTCTATGTTTCTGTCATTGGCACAGGAACTACCTGTTCCAGTAAACTCTATACCTGATTTATTATTTGTCCACATCTGGGCTTGTATGGATGATTTTCATATCAAATATTGCTAGAACAACTGAAGTTAATTAGAATTTGTTGTTCCACATATTACACATCAGGATGATATACTAATATTGACAATAAAAATTGATGTACACTGTACTTTTTTTTTAATTGAACCTTTTATAATACAATCTAATTGAGACTCTGCATGCACATGATTTGCAATAATCAATAAATACAATCTAATTGAGACTCAGCTTGCTCATGATTTGCAATAATCAACAAATACAATCTAATTGAGACTTAGCTTGCTCATGATTTGCAATAATCAACAAATACAATCTAATTGAGACTTAGCTTGCTCATGATTTGCAATAATCAAATGAATCAACAAATGTAATCTAATTGAGACTCAGCTTGCTCATGATTTGCAATAATCAAATGAATCAACAAATGTAATCTAATTGAGACTCAGCTTGCTCATGATTTGCAATAATCAACAAATACAATCTAATTGAGACTTAGCTTGCTCATGATTTGCAATAATCAAATGAATCAACAAATGTAATCTAATTGAGACTCAGCTTGCTCATGATTTGCAATAATCAAATGAATCAACAAATGTAATCTAATTGAGACTCAGCTTGCTCATGATTTGCAATAATCAAATGAATCAACAACTCGGCATGCACATGATTTGCAATAATCAACAAATACAATCTAATTGAGACTCAGCTTGCTCATGATTTGCAATAATCAACAAATACAATCTAATTGAGACTTAGCTTGCTCATGATTTGCAATAATCAACAAATACAATCTAATTGAGACTTAGCTTGCTCATGATTTGCAATAATCAAATGAATCAACAAATGTAATCTAATTGAGACTCAGCTTGCTCATGATTTGCAATAATCAAATGAATCAACAAATGTAATCTAATTGAGACTCAGCTTGCTCATGATTTGCAATAATCAACAAATACAATCTAATTGAGACTTAGCTTGCTCATGATTTGCAATAATCAAATGAATCAACAAATGTAATCTAATTGAGACTCAGCTTGCTCATGATTTGCAATAATCAAATGAATCAACAAATGTAATCTAATTGAGACTCAGCTTGCTCATGATTTGCAATAATCAACAAATACAATCTAATTGAGACTTAGCTTGCTCATGATTTGCAATAATCAAATGAATCAACAAATGTAATCTAATTGAGACTCAGCTTGCTCATGATTTGCAATAATCAAATGAATCAACAAATGTAATCTAATTGAGACTCAGCTTGCTCATGATTTGCAATAATCAAATGAATCAACAACTCGGCATGCACATGATTTGCAATAATCAACAAATACAATCTAATTGAGACTTAGCTTGCTCATGATTTGCAATAATCAAATGAATCAACAAATGTAATCTAATTGAGACTCAGCTTGCTCATGATTTGCAATAATCAAATGAATCAACAAATGTAATCTAATTGAGACTCAGCTTGCTCATGATTTGCAATAATCAAATGAATCAACAACTCGGCATGCACATGATTTGCAATAATCAACAAATACAATCTAATTGAGACTCAGCATGCGCATGATTTGCAATAATCAACAAATACAATCTAATTGAGACTCAGCATGCACATGATTTGCAATAATCAACAAATACAATCTAATTGAGACTCGGCATGCACATGATTTGCAATAATCAACAAATACAATCTAATTGAGACTCAGCATGCGCATGATTTGCAATAATCAAATGAATCAACAAATACAATCTAATTGAGACAGCTTGCACATGATTTGCAATAATCAAATGAATCAACAAATACAATCTAATTGAGACTCGGCATGCACATGATTTGCAATAATCAGATATGTTAAGGTTTTCATTAGATAAATACCATTGGGTTTGATGTCTTGAATTAAAAAATTTGCCACTTTGATGCATCGAAATTTGAATATATGCATTTTTATGACACTTTTGATTTCATTTAGGGCATCAGTCATAGTTTTCCTCAATTTGCCTCTTGAATAAATTCTTACTAAGCAATGCTGTACCTAGCTATTTTAATGTTATTTACCCCCAATGAAAAAAGCATGTGAACTGAGCAGAGCCAACAGTTCACTGACGTCTTGCATAGAGATCATAACTGAATCAAGGTTAGATTGAGATTATCTTTGACGTTTATGCTAGGGGAAGAGGGAAACAATTATGACTTGATTGGATTAACTTTTGAGTCAAATATTAGCATATGATTGCATGTCAACATCCACATGATTTTATCAGTGTTAGATCAAAGTACCATATATATATATATATATATATATATATATATATATATATATATATATATATATATATATATATATGTGTATATATTTCTTCCACCACAACCCTAATAAAATAAATAGTTGGAACCAGGTCAGTTAGATACCCACCTAAGTGCAATACCGGTGAAATTATAGTAATCAGGTTGAAAATGATACGTGTACACCGTTTTTCTTTATTGATTAAAGTACTGTTGTAATCTGGAGAGTTTAAAGCATGCATTATGTTATATGTAATATATGGTCAAAGGTGGTCCATGATGGATTTCAAATAATTGTTATAAAAAATCAAGTGATCTTTAACTGTTTTGCATGGTTAAATTGTGCTTAAGATGTTATAGAGGAATATTTAAGGGAAGTTGATGAATGTTTTAGTTAATTTCACATTTCAACCTTGAAACTTGCTTTTTTCCAATGCTAAAAGTACCACACTGGCAAAGACATAATGAAACTTGGGGGAAGTCTGAAACTTTCTCCTTAGAATGAACTTGCCGTGGAGGAGCTCTGGATTGCAGTCAGCAACTTTAAGAATCCAGCCACAGAAATACACAAGTTTGATCTTTCTTGGTGGTTGAGTATGGTTGTTTTATCATGGCTGCATTCTAATGTTAAGACATTCTTCAGGAATATTTTTTAAATTCAAGTTAAAGTCTAGACCAGAATACTATTGAGAAACTATTATGTTTAAAGTTTATTATCACATCATCATTGGTCGCCAGTCTGTGATTTTGTGAATAACATTAAAAATGCTTGTGGATACTCATTTAACGAATCGTGAATTGTTATACACTGGCTTGTATTAACTTAATCACAATAGCTCAATATTTTCTTTCCTGTCTCAGTCTCAGGAACGACCTTCCGGTGATGATCATTCTGACCCTCCAACTCCAAAGAAACAGAAAGTTAGTAATATTTATAAGGAAAAGGAATCTCCTAAAGTTGTGATCAATCTTAAGCATCATGTACAAAATACTGTACAAGTGTTTCCCTTTATTCAAAATGAGAAAAATGAGAAAAGAAATCTTGAGCATCGGTTTGCTCTGCAAATAACAAACAATTCCCACTACAAGATCATGATTAAAAACACATTTCATGTTGACTTGGGAAATATATGGTGTCAAGGATCAATAAATTTGTTGTTTTAGGAATCTATAGAGAACAGTTAAAAAAACCAAGTCCTGTCATAATAACATGTCAAATGTATACATCAAATGAAGGAAATGTAGGTTTAGCTTGGTATGTCTTGTATGGATTACATAAAAATAGTCAGTAGCCTTACGCCAAATGCTCAAGTGGGTTGGATTGGGTTGGGTTGAGATTTTAATCATTTCGATTTGATGACAAAGTTTTCATTTTTTCACTACTTCATTAGAAATTTTGGTAAACATTAGCAGTATTAGTAGAAAATGCTTTCAAAATAAAATCACAACAATTGCTGAAATATTGTTTCAGATGTTAATATAATTTGTTTTAAAAGAAAATTAAATTTGGAAAAATGTCATGCATATTTTTTTTTAGCAGTATGTTTACAATAATAAAACTCAATAAATAGCATGATTATGTCTCGTATTCTTCTTTTTCTAAATTAGTAACCAAACAAACTCGAACATTTTCATCATTTGTATTCCATTGTAAATAAATCTACATCATGGCATTTTATAACACTTCTTTTGCCAGTTTTCTGGGCTTTATTTAAAGTAACTTGAACATTGCAGAGTTTGAGATTTTGTTATATGACCAGAAGTTTTAAACAACTGGGAACAGGACTTTTACCAATAAAACTCAAGTCTAGACTTAGATTTTGGTATGGAATTCAGATATATCAGCAAATATTTAAGCCCAAATTAAAATTAATCAATGAGATTTCTCAAGTCCTTACTGAATGTATACATGTTTTTTAAATCTGGCCAGGATGTTAAAATTATTATTACAATCAGCCTGTGGTATGAGCTTATTTTTATTCAGCTTTTTATAATCAGCATTGTAAACTAATTTGATCATTCATATTTCAGGGTCAAGGAGACTCAAGGGTTCCAAAGCCCCCAAAGCCACCAGACAAGCCCTTGATGCCCTACATGAGATATAGTAGAAAGGTAAGGTACTTTAATCAAAGATGCGACAAATTTGCATGTGAGCAAATTAATTAAAAGTCTTGCATATAAAATGCACTATTATAAACTTTTTATTCTACTAATTAAATAAATTGAATCCAATAAGGATCTAAACAAATATTAAAAAGTAAGGATACTTGGGGATCAAAAACTATCTCTGTCCATCCCAAAGTATGTTAGTACAAAAAATGATGCTTGGTAATCACATTAGATCATTATAACAGAAACATTGTACTAGAGGGGTTCTGCAGTAGATACCACTTCCTACTTTTTGTACCGCTCAGGTGGCCTAGTGGCTAGAGCATCCACCGCGGAAGCGAGAGGTCGTCAGTTCGATCCCCGGCCGAGTTATACCAAAGACTTACAAAAATGGTACTAACAGCTGCCTCGCTTGACACTCAGCATTAAGCATTGTACTAGAGTGGTTCTGCAATTGATACCACTTCCTACCTTTTGCATATGCACAAACTTTCCCATTTCCTGTAGGCTGGCATGGTATGTATTTTGGAGCAGGTATCCATAAGATAGTACCTATGAACTTTGGAAAATTCTTCAAAACATCCATAAAGAACAGTTTCCTATCTTGTTAAAGCTGTTTCAGATAGTAGACTTTGAAAGGGGGTTCTTAGCAGAATACTTTTCATACACTGATAAGGAATGTAATAAACTTGGAGAATGAGTCGGCAGATTAATGCTGATACAACTCTATGGGGAATCTTCTGAGGATTTCATTTTCAGTAGAGATCAGACAGAATGGATCAGGAAGAAAGTGAGATAGTTTTAAGCGCAGGGACAATAATTCATTGTGTGGCAATCCCCCCCCCCCCCATGTTATTCTGACAAAGGAGATTCCGCTTAAGATCATATGCTACTGTTTACCCTTTCTTGATTATACAGTGATTATTCAAATGATATTTGAATCTTTATCAACAGCCTTCCTCAATATTGTAGTTTTTGTAAACCTAAATCATTTACTATATTCCTCCATGATGAAACCAGGGCACCATTCTATAGTTTATGAAAAACGTTTGGGTTTATTATCAGATGAAAAAAGTGTTTAGAAATGTTTGTTAACATTTTGTAAATGGGGGTGGGGATCTTCATGCAAGGGTCTATAATTGAGTAAATATCTACTGTTATAGAGCAAAAGAGCTTATATGATGGCCTGTTGTATGCCATCCATCTGTTACTTTTGTTGTCACTTCTAACTTTACATATTTATTCCAGATGAAAATATTGCCAGTCTGATATCAAATTAGCCATCTTTAAGTCTTTGTTAGTGCTAGTCATGTCAGGGTTTTCACTGAATTCTTATGAATCAAATTAAATTAGAACCATTCTGCCACAGTAGTCAGCATGCAAATCCTGTTTTTGTCACTCTTCTTGAATAGAAAGTCATATTGGTGTGGTGTTTTTGCCAGAATGTTTATGAAGTCTAGTGACCAACTAGACCAAATAATGCTGCTACCTGGACATCTAATATTATTGTCTCAAATAGAGCATCTGCTGCGGCAGTGGGAGCTTGTGGGTTCGATCCCCTGCCATGTCATACCAAAGACTTAAAAAAATGGTACATACAGTTGCCTCGCTTGGCGCTCAGCATTAAGAAGTTGGTGTTAGGACTGGTTGGCCTGGTGTCAGGATAATGTAACTGGGTGGGACATCATGCGGCATGATTCCCCAGTGCTAGACATCACTATAAACTGCCTCACTGCAGACATCATAGCAATATGACTGACATTTGTTTAAAGCTATGTTAAAATTCCAAATCACACACACGCACACGCCCTTCTTTGCACTGGACGGTACAAGAGGCAACGTTGAGGGAATACCACTGCTACTAGCTAGCTGCTGCCCTTGGTTCTGTTTCAAAAGTCAGGCCAACATTTTTCTCTTTTGTCCGTTGTCATGTTTGGACGTGATCTTGCTTTGGTTCATCATCATGGAACCAGTTGCCAGGTCAGCTTTGCTTCTATCACAGGTTTCAGTTTCATTTTGGCCCTCATTGTTATTTCTGTAGCATAGGTTGTTTTATGGGATGAGAATGCTTTATCCAGTCTTGGGATTGGTAGAAAATAATTGTTATGCTGCTTATATGACATCCAATATGTCCACAATGGCAGCCATCTTGAAGTTCTCATTATTGCTACTCTCACCTATGGAAAATTGGATCAGCATGATGTTATCTCCGAAAACTAATCATGTCTGGTTGATCATTACTACAGTACAGCTGCCACAGTTGTTAATGTGAAAATTATAAAACTTAAGAATACAAGAAATAGTTTCAGCAGTTAAAACAAAGAAATAGTCTTACTTGTATTCCTAGGAATTCCTTTTGGATTGTAGATAATCAATCAATTTGAGAGACTCTTGTTATTACAACAATCTGGACTTTGATGTTTATTTCACCTTTTATTTTGTTTAGGAATACGTCTTTAAACTCTAGATATCATCAAAATCTCTTCCTGTCATTATTAAAACAAAAAAAAAAAAAGTTTACCAATTTAATGTTACTAAATATACCACGGGATAATAGCTTTAATTTGATAAATGGTAAAAATATTGTTAATGCACCTTTACCTAATCGTTGATTGAAATGTCTATCTAATTTAGGAAAGACTGTTATTGGCAATGTATGAGATGTTTCCAGATGTTGCTTTCCACTTGCTCAATGATAGAGTTGATCATGATTTTGGCCCATCCTCATGACTCCATTGTTCAGTATAAATCATCTCCCAAAGTCCCTTGTAATTACCGAAAATGTTCACAGCTTTGTTCTTTGTCAGGTGTGGGACTCTGTGAAGGCAGCTAATCCAGATCTAAAACTATGGGAGATTGGTAAAATAATCGGTCAGATGTGGCGTGATCTCAGTGAGGCAGAGAAACAGGAGTTTATTGATGAGTACGAAGCAGAAAAGGTTTGTAATTCATTATTTCCTAATCTGTCAAGAATACTAGGGCTCAGTATAATTCACAATTCTCTTATACAAGTAGTTTCATCATTTCTGCAGTGAATGCATTTATAACATATTGCGAAGCCCCAGTATCTGTTTTGTGGCATATGTGCTGGTGCATCTCTTTTGTGATGTATATCCTGGTGCATTTCTTCTGTGATACATATACTGGTGTGTTACTTGCAAGGTTATCAGGAGGTGGTAGAGATGTGTAATCTGTCCACTTATGATAGTTTTTGGTTCTTGTTATTTAGGAAACAATTGACCAAGGTATTGTTGCCTGGATAAAGTAAACAATTGAATTAGATATTAAGGAATGGGGTAACAGAGATCTGATCAGAGATATAGAATAGAAATGCATCAATATAATGAATTACAAAATAAATTTGAACATTGCAATAAATGATTCGCTTTCTCTCAGATACAAAAGTTATGAAATTTATGCGCTCTCAATTAACTTCTGTTAGAACAGATTCAATCATATGGTCGAGTTAACTGATCAAGCTCAAATTGTGGGCATGTTGGAATCACCTGGTGTTTCTGGTTAATGATAGGTCGTCATTTCCATATTTCTTTTCTCTTACTCTTTTCTTGCCTTTTTGGGTCATCATCCTCATGGTTGCAGACTGCTGTCTTCTGTGCAGTCAGGTATAGAGTTATTTACCTTCAGATACAAAAATAATAATACTGAACCTAAATACATGTCAGTGTTTGTTTTTTTCTTCACCTGGGATCAACCAATATTCCCACTCTTTCTGCATCAGAAAATGTCCATAGGAATTAAGTAGAACTAGGTATGGTTATTTTGAAATATGAATTTGAAATTAATAAAATTCAACAGTTAATTACAAACTTAGATAAATGAACTGATACAAACTGTGTGGTATATTTAATCCCTTGCATGCTTATCAGAATTTCCTGTCTCATCTTTGTCTCTGGTTCTCCCGAATTTTCAGACCCCTTTGTCCCTTGGACGATTTATTTAACAAGAAGAGCCTTTTCTACTGAACTTGGAACTCCTCAGACTTTCCCCCTCTTCAGAATAACTTGGACTGTTAATGATAATAATGTTGTGATGGACATTATATTAAAAATACTGAATTTTATTTGAAAATGTACATTCCTTTTTTTTAACTTAACCAGATAAGATTACTTCAGCTGCTGCACATTTTTATCACTCCCATAGAAGTTAAAACAATCCTCGTTGGTTCACCTTTATTAATAACTATTATATACTTTTATGATACCTATTTTAAACAGCCTCCTACATCCTAAATTTTCCCTGTTTGTCTCGACTCGCTGTTTTACTGCTATTGTCCTTCTGTTATTCCATTCATTCAGTTTCTAACCGTTAATCAATAAATAGAGCCATAATTAAAATTCAAAGTAGATTCCATCCCTTGCAGTCAACAATTCATGTTGATTCTAACCCATACTTCAAACTTATTGTTTACATGTCTAGCTGACCCAGAGAGAATGCACGGAGAAATTATATCTGCAAAATTATTCAGAAATATTTTGTGATGTGTGGCCAGGGTTAATCAGTTATATAAGATCATATTGTACAGGCTGTGAAGTTATGCCTCATTAATAATTTGCCTACAAATGTTCAGAGAATTAACAGAAGTGAAATTTTTTCTTAATGAAAAAATAGTGTATTTATGTGAATATGAAAGAACACGTTCAGAATTATCAAAAATGTAAAAAATACAAATGATGTCTGACAATAGTTCCTAGTAGTATTGGAAAATATCCATTTGCATGCAATAGTGTCATTGAAAATATTTTATAAAAGTCAACTATGGACTGGATAATTAAACTGATTTGAGCCCAAAACAACAATAGCAACAAAAATATAAGATAAGAAAAGTTCCATATTTTTATTCTTACAAAGTTCTTACAGTTAAATATAAGTAATTATGTAAATAGTGCATATATGTAAATGAGAAAAAAGTAAGGATTATAATGCATTTATATTTAGATGTTGGGTCTACACATGTGTAGACAGATAAGTGGATAGATTTTTAATTTAAAAATACCTTGACCTGAAAACTTTAAAAAGCAAACCTGTGAACATTAATTATGTAAAACCATAAGCAATTTCTTCATCCACTTCTCCACTTGAAGTTAGTATCAATTCTATGAGAAATCAAAATAAAACAGTTACTTACTGAATTTTTCTAATATAATTATAAGTTAATTCACTCTTTGCTGTTTTCTCTTGGGAGTCGTGTGCCCACTAAGTTGACTCTGCTTTTCACTTGTCACCTTGAAATCAGTGACATGCATCAGAATAATCTTTGATTTTGATTTGAGGGCATTTATTTTTATACATTTAATTATTTGCAAACAGTAAGTATATATCATTCTGTAATTGTCATGTAAGCCAGCTTTTGAGAATGATTTGAGAGCATTTATTTTTATACACTTAATTATATGCAAAACAGTAAGTATATATCAGTCTCATGTAAGTAGTAATTGATAAACACTGCTTGTTGGTGATGAATTTTTTTTTTATACATTGATAGTGTTTGGAACAAAATCCATTTGGCTAACCAAGAGAGGAGTGATTTTTATTTCAAATCGCATCTGTGAAAGAAATCTCCTTATTTAATAACAATAATCACCTTGAGACCTTGAAATCCTTGACTGCATCCAAGCAGTTTTTCACAAGTCGTTTGTTTTGTAAACTCTGCATGTTTCAGGCTCAGAGCTGGGATTAAAGCAGTTGGGGCTTATACGTTTTTGAACCCTACGCACTAACAAATATTATAGTTGGTAAATGATTAGTTAAAATTAGTGTTGTTCCGATTATCGATTATAATCGATGATCAGTTGGTTGAGTGAACCAATTCGCCAATCGATTGTGAAACGCCATAATCGATTGCATGGTAAGGGAGACAACTGTGAAGCGCTGGCACAGACTAGTTCAATCCCTTTGTTTGTTGGGAAGAAAACCGAGGATTCCGAACAAAATGTTAAAACCCCGCTAAATATCATACACGTGCCATGGATGAAAACGATCGCAAAATAATATATCCATATCCTGGAGGAAAAGCTCGTTCTCGTGTATGGACATATTTTGGATTTTACAAAATACAGGAGGGTCCACCGACAAAGGAGAATTTAGATACAACGAAGGTCATATGCAAACTCTGTAGAAAGGAATATGCAAACAAAGGTAGGTCCAGCTATTCTCATTGAAATCATTGCGGGGATACATTTATTTTTGGCAAATACATTCTCCAATACATAGTGCAAAAAATGAACAATATTCTAATTTTTTTGTGGTGCTACACGAAAACAAAATTATCATGGGATACGCTTTACATTTTAGGACTGTGGAACCATGATATTAGCCTTCCGATCCACAACAGTAAAGCTAAATTATTTATTCCCTTCATAACTTCCAAATATATAAACATACACCATAGTTAGATTTTTTTGGATAATTTGGAAACAAATAATGTCGTCAACGATGAATGCAATTATTAGGAGACAGAACAACCTCGTATAAAATAAATGAGTTGCACGCACGCACACGGAAAAACGTTTCATGGCATTCCAGTATCAAATATTTTAAATCAAGAATTTTATTTTCATTAAATCATTTGTGTACTTTGTGCTTTCCTCTAATATAGCATGTGTTGTTGTTAAAATACTTCAAATTTCTTTTCATAATAAAGCTCCATGTCATGATTATGATTGAAATACATAAATAATCACTAGATTATCCTGCTATTTAGGCATATATGATAATGACGGAAAAGTGATCTCTGAGGTTTGTTACAGATATTCCCTGAGACATGTGACTATTTAAAAACATAAAATAATTTTTTAAAATGTTGCAAATTAATTTTAAAATATATGTACAAATTAAATATTAATTTTAATCCTGATTTTCTTTAAATAATTTCATTCCATTCATTTAAGATACTTGTGCATAAAGAATTTGTTGTTTGCTCTTTTTTCTTCTCAATATAAAAACATTTATTTCAAATACATTCCAGGCAATACTACAAATTTGGCCTTTCATCTTGATCATGACCATAAGGAAATGGGATCAGCGACAGCAAAAGGTGCTGATGTTTCCCCCCAGCCACCCAAACAGACTAAGATTGATGAACAATTTAAGAAGCCAACAGAGAGGATGTCAGCTACAAAGCAGAACGAAATTGATGATGCACTCTTGAAACTTATTGTTGGCAAAGTTCTTCTGCTAAGCCTTGTTGACCATACATATTTTAGAAACTTTGTGATGCTTCTTAATCCAAGGTAAGTTTTAAATGATAACATTAAAAATTAGTAATATTTATTTAAACTGACAGTGAGAAAAGAAAAAAAGGTGTGAATCCATTTGATTCTAGATGTCAACACTGTTGAATTTTGAATTTTCATACCTAAATTAAGCAGTATTTAATTAAATATAATGCTGTCCTGTCTAAATAAACATTAAATAAATTCATTATTTTCACTATATTTAGACATAGTAAATATTCCAAATACATGTCTTGTTTGACTACCATGACTAAATGTTTCAAACTTTACATTTTCAGGTATGAAATTCCAGGTCGTAAATTAGTGTCCTCCAAACTAGCTGTGAAGAAAGACCAGGCTGAGAAAAAAGTAAAAGAGGAACTACATGATGTTCTTGATATAGCTGTTACTCACGATGCATGGACTTCATTAAATACAGAAAGTTATAGTACAGTGACTGCACATTTTATTTCCAAAGATTGGGAATTGAAAAGTGTTGTCTTAGAAACACGAAAAGTTGAAGGCAGTCACACTGGGGAAAATATAAAAGAAAGCCTGTTGGCCACTCAGAGGCGATGGAATCTTCCAACACCAACTGGAGTAACTGATAATGCAGCCAATGAGATCAAGGCTTTTGATTTACTTCAATGGACTCGATTTGGTTGTTATGGTCACAGATTCAACCTTATTGTGAAAAAAGCTTTAGCTATACCAGAACTGTCACGAATCATTGCAAAGCGGCGCAAACTGGTGACTTTTTTCCATCAAAGCACGAGCATAAATGATTTGTTAATGAGAAAGCAGCAGTTACTACTTGACATAGGTGCTAGAGGACACAAGCTCAAGATGGATGTTCCAACTAGATGGAATAGCACTCATGAAATGCTTGAACGAATGCTTGAGCAAACACCTGCTATTATGGCTGTTATCAGTGACCCAAACATAAGCAAGTCAACAGCCGCAACATTGAAAAATTATGTCTATACATTTGACGAACAAGCATTGGTTGAAAAACTTGTTTAAGTTCTCTCACCGTTCCTGAATGCAACAAACAGTGTTTGCAGAGACAAATCACCAACCCTTCATAAAGTTATCCCAATACTTCTTAAACTTACCAAATGTATAGAAACAAATGCTGATGATCTACCTTCAATTGCTAAACTTAAAGATGTAATGAGACAATAACTTGACAATAGAACACAGGACAAAGATCTAGCTCTGTTGGGCTGTTTATTGAATCATACTATGAAGGATCTGGAGTTTCTATCTGACAGTGAGCGAGCAGATGGACATGCTCTGCTTTTAAAGGTTGCTTTTGATATGGCTGATGTTAAAGTGAATGTCCAAGTGGAACCAGTGACTAGTGATGAACAACCTTCAGACTCATTGCCACCTCTACCAATTGCACCATCACTACTAAATGTCAGAGATGACAACACTAAAACTGTGGTTACACTTAGTCCACCAAACAAGAAAGCAAAGGTCAATGTTGACATGGATGATTGGTTGCAAGATGTTGTTTGCCTTGGTGAAAGTCAACAGCCAATAACAGATGTCATCCACCAGGAGGTTTCTAGATATCTAGTTGCTGCTCCATATGATACCAATCTCACAATGTTACAGTGGTGGAAACAAAACTGCCAGTTCTACCCCCATCTTAGCTTACTAGCTCGGAAGTACCTAAGTATTCCGGCATCATCAGTATCCAGTGAGAGGGTTTTTAGTCTGGCTGGACATCTTGTCAGCAAGAAACGGGCTCGTTTAAGTTGTGACAATGTGGACCTGATAATATTCTTAAACAAAAACATTAACTATTGGTAATGTCAGTGTAACAAGCTCAAGAAGAAACAGTATTCTGAAAAATGATTTTTGTGTTCAGCATTGCTCAAACATTACATGATTTTGCTGATAAATAGTTCAGTTAGTTTGAAAGTTTTTGTAATTGGTGTTTTTTTGTTTTGTTTAAACTGCTTTGATTGTAGTATTAGTAACTAATGACAAGCAAGAAAAACATTTCTTTCTATACTTTAAACAATTGAAAAATCACATATGAATAAAAGTGTTCTGGGGGATTGTTAAGTCTTTCAGCTGCATAAAACTGATAAGCCAAAGAAAGTTGCTTTTGAGGTTAAAGTATATATATATATATATATATATATATATATATATATATATATAGAGAGAGAGAGAGAGAGAGAGAGAGAGAGAGAGAGAGAGAGAGAAGAGAGAAAGAGAGAGAGAGATTAACTCCTATACATTTTTTTAAATTTTAAACTTTTGAACAAAGATATAACTCTGTAACAAAAAAAATTAAAACTTACTTGTAGAAAGTTAGCAACCGATTATAATCGATTATCAGTAAGTTGTGTGCAACCGATGATCGATTATGAACTTCTAACCGATTCCCATCACTAGTTAAAATATTCTTTTTGTCAATACCTGGTTTAAATATTCACATTATTTTGTCATGATGAGAAACTTTGAGACTGATTTTGACTTGACTACAATTTAGAAGTTTCTTTGACAGGACTTTTTTTAAAATTAAAAAGACTCAATAGATGAGAGAAACTGCGTGAAATTATGTGAAAAATTATGTGAGAAATATGTAAACACCAAATAAAGGTATCAGTATGTACTAGAAGAATATAGTACAGGTAACACCAAATAAATATGTAGAAATGTAATAGAAGTATGTATGACATTTAAACACCAAATGAAGGTATCAGTATGTACTAGAAGAATATAGTACAGGTAACACCAAATAAATATGCAGAAATGTAATAGAAGTATGTATGACATTTAAACACCAAATGAAGGTGCTGATACATATTTTTTTGAGAACTTGGAATATTAAGCTTGCAGAACGAAATGCAATACAAGTAAAACAAAAAACCCTTTTATCTTTCATTTTTATTGCTCTGGGTGTGAAAATTCGTAAAGCACTGGATGTCATGTCTGTCATCAGTCACATAAATTGTATGCCCAACTCAACAGACGCGTGTATCAACTCTATTTCATTCTTGTCTAGATCGAATTACAGATTGCCTCAATCGTATATTGCTGTCATCTTTAGATTTTGCTAGATTAGCCTTAATTGTACATTGCAACTCTTTATTGTATATATGGTAGTAAAATTTATTTGCAAAGATGGTTCTTTCTTTTGATGGAAGATTATAAAAATTGCCAAAATTCAGCTGATCATTTGTTGGTAACACCAAAATTGTTACCAGAATGTTTGCAAAGTAGAAAAAAGTGCATAATAGGTCATCACTTTGCTTCTTGGCACTGTGTATTTGATATTCATGTATTTGTGTATTTGATATTCGTGTATTTGTGTATTTGATATTCATGTATTTGTGTATTTGATATTCTTGTATTTGTTTATTTGAAAACCTATCACATTCCCCACCATATATTTTTTCAGATCCAGTATAATGAATCGATGAAGACTTACCATAACTCGCCAGCTTACCAGGCATGGGTGGCAGCAAAAGGAAAACGTAAGTTACTCTTTCTTTTCCCCATTTTTTTATGTTACCATTACTAAAAGACATGGTACAGTGCAGCTAAGTTATGGGACAAAATTTAGGCTTTCAAAATAATGAAGTTATAACATTTTGAATTTGTACATAGAAGACAGTGAAACTCTCTTGGTATTGAAAATAAAGTGAATTCCTCAGTCACAAGTTGAGCACTCAATCTGTAATCATGTCATGATACCCAGCTTGAGATAAATTGGTTACTGTCAGGTCATAGAGAATATTGTGATAAGTAATGGTGCTATCATATATTGTAACGTATTATCATCAGATATGGCACAGTGACGATATCAGAACTGTAGTATCGTACAACACCAGTCAATACATGTTTGTTTCATATAAATATCTCAGATATGGGAGGTTCAAACCCCAGGCGACTTATACAAATGGGACTAACAGCTGCCTCATTTAGCACTCTGCATTAAGAGGTTACTGTTAGGGCAGGTCGGCCTGGTGTCAGGATAATTTAACTGGGTAGTATATCATGCTACATATCTGCAGTAAGATGCCCCAGTGCTAGACATCACTATACACTTTCACACTGTAGATGTCATAGCAGTATCACAGGAAAATTGTTAATGCTAATTATAATTCCCAATCATGCATTTGTTACATATTAATATCAACAGTGGAGTTGGTCAAAGAACCAGACTAAATTTACAGATATTTTGGCTGCTTTAAACTGGACATATTATTTTCCCCCATGCAAAATGTCTTCAAGATCAAGCAGGTGTTTGTGAAATTGTTTTAAAATTGCATTCATTATGCAAAAAAGACTAAAAGGGACAATTAGCCTCTTAAAAGATTGCAGTAGTAGAGCATAAGGAATATTCTGATTATTCTCGGGTAAAGAAGCAGTTAAAGGCAACAGTTATATTTGTTTTCACCCCATGATTGTAGATGCCCAAACAACATCTTGTAACCTGGACTTGACAAGATGGGACACCCTCCACCAGTGATTAATCTACAATTTCATCCCAATGAGTCACAGGACTCGCATATATTCAAATAATGAGTCCCGCTCAAATGTAATGAGTACAATGATTCTGCAAACACATTGAGATACATTAATATACATATCAAAAGGGAAAACTGAGCGAAAACGATTACATATTTAATGAACAGTCTCTTGTCGTATGTCTCTGATACATACGTTATATGTTTGGATTGACTGAAAAAGGCATACACGTTGTAAACTTTCACGCTAATATTTTGAATCAGAAACTTATGATTAGAATGGTATTAATTTGAGAACTTAAAATGTTTGTGGTGTTTTGAATATTCATTATCAAATTAAATGAAATTTAACATACAAGAAATTTTGGTAAAGATCCATCTTTCATTGTGCACATTTTTCTATATTTTTCGTAACATAACAGCAAAACAGAATCATGTTCTGAATTAAATTTATGTCAAATTATCGCAAAATACCTAATTATGCAATTTTCTACCATTTTATCTGTATAAATTTATTTGTGACAAATACATTCAATATGAGAATATCTCTTGTTTTGCTTGAGAATTAAGTTTTTGAGACCAAGCATACAGCTCTACTATACTCCTTTCTTTCTCCGGTTTTTCCTAACCATTATAACTTTGGAAAACATTTATTTTGTTCACAAAATGTTCCAAAGTTGATTATAAAACATATTATATAAGAATTGTCAAAATATATGTTACAAATAAATAATTGTCAGTGTTATTTTAAAACTTTGCCGAATTGTCTTTTGTTGTGCCGAATTGTCTTTTTTTCGGTCCAAGTTATGCCGAATTGTCTATTTTAACCACTTCGGCTGAAACTGTTGAATTTTTAGTAATTTATGTATTACGCTGGAGGCTGAGCACACGTTTGCATCCTGAACATCAGATGACGAAACCAAATGCTGCTGATCAGTGGAATTTGAATCATTAAACAAAATATCCAATGTCCTTTGCTTAGGGTCAATTTTCATCATCTTTGGCGACATTTTAACCGGAAACATGAGGGGAACTGATGACATCCGATAATAGTATACTGTTAAGGAGTGAGTACCACATGACTGGTGCAGAGATAATATTTGCCTTGTGAAAAGAAAGTCCTGTTAAACAAAATTCACAGTAAGCACGATGTTGTTCCTTTAAAATTTCTTGCGTCCAAAGGAATGCACATATAAACAACTAATGAGTCCCAGCCATTTTTTCTGCGTGCTGGACGCGGGACACAAGGCTAGATTAATCACTGCTCCACTGATCTTTGAAGCCCCATCTTGCATTTCCTCCCATTTAGCCATGCCCCTCACATCTCCCTCCTTTACCAGTACCCCCCCCCCCCAATGTGGGAATGATTGGATGAGATGAGAAAGTGGGCAACACAGAAGTTAGCACCATCAGCTGTCTGCTCTAGCCCTTATCTCTGCTTGACTTTGTATGAGTTCATACTTGAAGAAGAATGATTGCAGAAGCAAGACATTCTTTTTATTTCTTCCCCCTTACCTTAGCTACCAAAATATTTCCCACCAGATTTTGTTGGCCTGTTTTCAATGAATGACGGATTATTTAAGCAGTTCAGATGATCTCAGATCATTGTTCATCCATCCTGGCATGCTGGAGATCCCAAGGAATCACATTAATTCAGATCAGATATGTTAAGAAAGAGATGCAGCAATTGCTTGTACATTGGGGTTGGTATAAAAACTGGACTCAATGGTTTTTATTCAAGGCTGGCTCTGGTTATAAAAACAAATGGGGAATATGAGACCTGTTCTAGGATTGAGTGTACTGAAACGTGTTATTGCTGCCATGAAATTCTCGATGGCAATGGCAAGTTCCATCCATCAGTTGGTATGTTGTGATCAGTCTCAATGTTTATGATGCATATTTCTTTCCAAACGCATTGCATCACTACCTTTGCTATGGCTACTGTGAGGTAGTGTACCAATTGTGTGCCCTTAAATTCAGCCTCAACCCAGATGTTGGACTGCTTCATATCTCGCTTCAGAATATCCTTCACAGCAGTGGCAGCATACTTGGATTCTATAATGCAATACCGTTCTGCAAGTTTGGTTTTCGTTAATGATATGAATAATCTATGTGAAGAATTCAGGTGTCCCTTCTTTACATTTCTATGTTGTTGTAGGGTTTAACGCCATTTTTCAGCACATGATATATGGCGGTCAGTATTAATGGTGACATTTCTAGGTATACATCTTCTAATGCATACTAACCATGGTTCATATTCTTCCCATCAGTAGTATTGTTCATGAATCGGAAAATGTGTTTGCAATGAAAGGACATATCTTCAACTCCCGCCTGCTCAGTGAACTGATGGACCTTGTAGACCTTCCATCACATGGACATATCTTCAACTCCCGCCTGCACACTTGCAATGGCAATGTTGGACAATTCAATCATAGCAAACTATCAAACAATGGGTGTGTGTGAAATCACCTTCACTGATGTGTCATCAATGTTACAGCACTCTGAACCTCCATTCCCCAATTGTCCTTTTTATTTTCCTTTCTGAGGGCAAGAAGCTAGAACCATTCCATGATTTGAGACAAAGAAAGAATAATATTGGCTGGATTTTTCTGATTTGTCCCAATTTCAGCATATCCAGGTCAGGCTTACTCATCTTGTCTCTAAAATAGAATTATGTCCCTTGTCAGTATGATTATTAATCTATAAAAAATAAAAATTATGTCCCTTATCAACATGGTTGTTAATCTGTAAGAATTATGTCATTATCAATATGATAGATGAAAGACATTTTGTCATCTTTTTATAGCAGGCTGTATTCAGATATAGCAGATAAAATTTCCAATGTCAGGCAAGTTTTTTAATCTTCTCAGAGAAACATAATTTACAGGCAAAATATCATTGACCCTATACTTCTAAAGTTTACTTTGTGCCCTGCCCAGTATTTATGAGAGGAAATACAAATTGTAAAGATTCTTACTTCGGATTTTTTTGCAGGAGAAGCTGAGGCTGCCACTCATGAAGAGGAGGAGCAACAGAGCCCTGCCCCTCCACGTGCACGTGGACAACCACAGGTATGCTCTTAATTAGAATTTTGATTTGGCCTCATTGTGAATGTAGCCTCATCAGAACTGGATGTGGCATATATTACAAATGTCTATTAGACAATATAATTATATTCTGCATTTAGATCACTGCTTCAGGACATTTATTGTCCCCTTACCCTTTCATAATTTTAAACTTGTCTGCTGTAGTTTTGTTGGGAATTGATTTAATTTTAATTATTGAAAACTTATTCAGTGTTATTTATATTGTGTCGTATTCAGTACTGCATTGAATTAATTATAATGTACTTGCACACATGCGTCTAGGCATGCATCAATCCACCTACCTAATCAGTGACCAGCTTTTGAAATTGCCATCATCCCATGAGCCTCAATCACCTCTGTGGCTCATATGGACTGCTACATTACTCTTTTGTACCAAGTGCATTTCAGGTACAACATAGTGTTTATGAATCATGGTTGTATGCTCTCTGGTCAACCCCTGTGTAGAAAAATGGGAAGCACAAGAGAGCGATTATCCCAATGTGATGTGCTGAGTTTATGTCATAGAACATCATCCCAGACCAGCATTTTGTGAGATCCTGTGGGGGTGTTTCCTTCCATCCCATTCATTATTGTTGTGATAAATACCAATAGCAGCCATTACATCAGGTCAACTTGAGAAGTACAGAGAGTTGCAGAAGTGCTGGTGTTGACAGTTGTGCTGGTGTTGACAGTTGTGCTGGTATTGACAGTTGTGCAGGTTCGGATGAGACTACTAGTTTAAGGTTGTGATACTGTTGTTCACCTCGGGTGAATTTGTCTTCCATTGATAAGGCAGGTCAGTTACTGCAAGGTACTCCCCATTCCATGTTGGAGCTTGAGAATGTAAGTCTGAGTATATTTCTGTTTTGCCATGAATCTGTCATGTTTGGTGAACCATTCTGGGGCTGAATGAATTAAGGTAGCTGATAACAGTGCTAGGGCTTAATGAATTAAGGTAGCTGATAACAGTGCTAGGACTTAATGAATTAAGGTAGCTGATAACAGTGCTAGGGCTTAAAGAATTAAGGAAGCTGATAACAGTGCTAGGGCTTAAAGAATTAAGGTAGCTGATAACAGTGCTAGGGCTTAATGAGTTAAGGTAGCTGATAACAGTGCTAGGGCTTAATGAATTAAGGTAGCTGATAACAGTGCTAGGGCTTAATGAATTAAGGTAGCTGATAACTGCTAGGGCTTAATGAATTAAGGTAGCTGATAACAGTGCTAGGGCTTAATGAATTAAGGTAGCTGATAACAGTGCTAGGGCTTAAAGAATTAAGGTAGCTGATAACAGTGCTAGGGCTTAATGAGTTAAGGTAGCTGATAACAGTGCTAGGGCTTAATGAATTAAGGTAGCTGATAACAGTGCTGGGCTTTAACAAGTTAAGGTAGCTGCACATATACATTTTGCTAATTTCAAAATAGTCTCTGCCAACAGTGGCAAGTCAAGGCCACAGTAAATGTGAAAGAAGATGACCATCTACTGCCTCAGTTTCTAGCATGCTTTTCATAATAATGGTACCAGCATTCCCATGTGGTTTTGGAAATCAGGAAAAAGTCAAAAATTTGAAAATTGCTTTTGTGTGTCTGCAAATGTCTGGAAAATTTGAAAAATTACTGACAAGTCTTGGCATGTCTTAAATTTTCATTTTTACAGAATTTCAGGTAGTTGCAGGCTTTTTAGTTCTGGATACAGTTAAATAAAAGGGATACAAAACAAGCAAAGTTTCTCCTTTTCCAAGCCTCCAAATAGCTATCACTGGCTTGCACCATAACTACCCCAAAGAGCCACATAGCCAGCTGGTGGGTACAAATTTCCCTCTTTTTTTTTTTTTTTGGCTTGTGTCTCATAGATAGCCATCTATGGAAAATGAATAAGTGGTCCAGATTGTTTTGGAGAGGCTTTTTGATCATTGCCCTCCACTATTGATGACAGATTTGCCATCTTCTGTGGAGTAGTTAGAAATTTTGAAGAACTAATACCAAAGGCTAATAAAAATTTGAGGCCAGTCATATAACTCAGCTCAAAATAATTTAGAAAAAGATGATGAACAAATGCAGATTGAATGTCATATCCCCTCTGTGGTGGAAAAAATGCTGCATGGATGATCTGCTCGATCTAATTAGAGACATTCCCATTTAATTCCCTTGGGTTCACAGAACTAGTCCACCTCTTCCCAGACAAGCTAGCCCTTTTTGTCTGGTTCTTGTCAGATCCCAGGAGATAATAGACTTTAAACCTTCTGTAATGGAGAGAAGGCCCTCCACATTAAAGATGTACAATGGAAAGTGTCATATTTTTAGAGATTGATACCATATCAACAGTCACATTTTTCCACTGATAGCCTCAATCCACCAGATGGCTAATGTTTTTCTCTGACATTTTGAGAGAGAGAAATGTTAGTCCGAGTTTTAATCAGTGACTAGTGCTTTTTGATCCCAGACACGTTCTGGCATCATTGCAGAGCAGACATCTCATCTCAGGCTTGGCCAACATGGGTATTTCAGAAAGCTTGTATCTGCTTTCTCTGGATTTGCCCAGTAATTTTACAAAGTAGTGAATGTCATTGAGTTTCTGTGCCTGATATGGGGTTCACAGCTTACATGACGGTTGATAATACTGAATTTTATTCTCATATTAAGATTATTGTTATTTTATATGGCAGCTATAATAAGCATAGTATGATCTATTCTCTTAATATTAATCTGATCGGGAACATATTTAAAGGAGAAAGCAAATTTATTTAGTTTATACCCGATCATGTTACTACTAAATCCTCCTGCACCTCCCCACTGAGTAAGCAATTGTGGCCATTAAGCTGTGGTCAATGGAGGTCATAGAAGTTGTTTCTCTTTGTATTTATGTTTTATAAATTGGAAAATGTAGAATGTTTGTCATTTTCATGATTGCTGGATTTCAAAGATTCCATTGCTTGTTTCTGATGTGTTTAGCAAAGTATTCTCTAAGAAATGTAATTTGCTATTTAAAATTAATAAATTTCATGTTACTGCTCTTTCAGGTTTTTTCTTTTATTTTGGATTTTTGTATTTTTTTCCCCAGACCAAAGCGGAAGACAGAGGTTCCAGAATAAGCATACAGCCAGCTGAGGATGAAGATGGTAAGTAAAGATTAATGTTACCATTATTTGAATTAAACACCATTTGAAAATCACTAAATGATAAAAAAAAAAAAAAACTTTTCTCACCAGTTCACTCACTTGCTAAACTTGACTTAACAGTGATGCATCTCATCTGTGACCCTGCATAGATATATAAATGATACTACAGTATATACATGCCTATCTGGCAATGTTTAACCAGTGCAAGGTTAACATTTACATATATTGAGTCCAGTCTGTGTTTACATATATTGAGTCCAGTCTCTGTTATTATAAAAGCTCCAGTCAGAAATATAGGCAACATGCTGTGAATGCTAGTCCTATGCTTGTCTAGGACTGAAGATGGGTCTTGTTTCTATAGGCAACATGCTGTGAATGCTGGTCTGTGGTTTTTCCTATGCTTTTCTGGGTCAGACGATGGGTCTCATTTCTATTGGCAACATACTGTGAATGCTGGTCTGTGGGTTTTCCTATGCTTATTTGGGTCAGACGATGGGTCTCATTTCTATTGGCAACATACTGTGAATGCTGGTCTGTGGTTTTTCCTATGCTTGTCTGGGTCAGACGATGGGTACATTTCTATTGGCAACATACTGTGAATGCTGGTCTGTGGTTTTTCCTATGTTTATTTGGGACTGACGATGGGCCTCATTTTTAATAGATTTCTATAAGATCCTTCAGATGTCCAAGCTTGACATGTTCCCAATGAACTGTGCTGGATATCAGTACCTATTACAATACATGATGTCATACAGTATTGATAAAAATATCAGCCTAAATGTTAGATAAGATAACTAAATGTCCAAATCCCACACACTGTACTTTATGCTGATACAAGACAACTGCCCTGAGCACAAGCATTTGTATTTATTTAGTCCTTTCTATGGTGCTAATGAATATTGGTATTCGAAGTTGGATGGAAAAGAAATGGGTTGGCTTGACACAAATTTGATAAAGTCGACTCTAGGAGAGAGCAAATTAAAACTCGCTCGTCCAGACCAAAGAGCAGCATACATTTTTCTGAACTTAAAACAAATGTTGATATATGTGTATTAGCTCTGGAAGCACTTGAAAAGAAATTAACTGACCAGTATGCAGCATTTGAGAACATTTGGGTTGAGTATTTACTTGTACGATGCACAGGATTATCTGTACTTCCAAGTTATAAGGATATTTTTGATGCTTATGTTCATGTGGCTTGAAATCGTGTCCCGTCTTGCAGGTGATACGATTAGCTCACATGCTTTGATAATCAGTTAAACACTATTATCATTTTCTTTTAAAGGATACACATGCTGAGTTGTTTGGTTCTTTCCAATTAATCTAGAACTGGAATGCCATGCACACATTAAGATTCCTATTGCTGCCTGAACAAAATGTAGATTTAAATGGCCACGTCTTCTTAACACTAGAACTTTGCCACAGGTCATTTCACAATTGTCAGCTTGTAAATTTTTGTATGATGTATTGAATATTCAGGTAGGTTGTTTTCTGTCCGTTTTTGTTCTCAGAATTCAATACAAGTATGTAAACAGCCCCTTTCATGTTCCTAAACCTGTGGTAAGTAACCTGGCAGTTCATTAAAAGGATCATATGAAGGAATCAATTCATTGTTCCTCGTGGCAGGAATTCCTGCTCATTAGCAGATAGTACACATAACTTAATACTTTACAGTGGAAATGGCCTTATGTCAAGATTGTATGTAAAAGTTAGATCATTGCATGGAAAAATGTTTAATATTAGCTTTGTTGATTTTTTTTCTTTAGCATTTAACAACTTTTGTGTAACATTTGGAATGATGGGATTTATTTTAAGATCAGGATGATGGATTTTCCGTGAAGCACATTGCTCATGCCAGATATCTGCGGAATCACCGCCTGATCAATGAAATCTTCAGTGATGCTGTTGTACCAGATGTTAGAACTGTTGTTACCACAGGCAGGATGAGTGTACTAAAGCGACAAGTCCAGTCGCTAACAATGCATCAGGTAGAGCTGTCAATATTTGTTAAATGTAATGGTTCAATTTTAAACATATTTCATCCAGATATGATCCTTATTAAGGCATTGAATGTCATATTTTAACTTGAAAGTTGAATGTTTTATAACAGTCTGTGACATTCATTGTGTCAGAAATTTGGTTTCTAAAAAATGTAACTTTAAGATTCTATTTAATTCTGAAACTGTCAGAATTATTTTTAAAAAAAATATTTTCTGAATTACATTGCTTAGGGCTATTCCATTTAAACCTACCACTACCCCACGGACGGTAAAATAAAAAACTTCCATCCATGGTCATCAGTAAACAATAATATCTTCTGTGCCTTGTCATATCAAAAGAAAAAAAAATGCTTCTATCGGTGGTGTCTTTTTTTATTTTAATAATATTTTTCTATAATGCCACCGTTGTGTTTGTTGTCTCTTCTGTTACACATCGTAATTTGGGATTTTATGAAAAGAAAAGCTAAATCGACAATTTCTGATGGATTGTAACGGAAATCCGGAAACAATGGGAACGTGGATATCCGGAAGTCTTCTGAACTATTTGTATGACAAATACGTGCTCCTGAAAAAATACGACCTTGAAATACACCGGATTGCGCACTTTCTCACGCGACCTTTTAAGCTAAACTGCATATAACAATAATTTTGGTACCTATGTTTTGGTCAAGCAATCGACTTTGTATGCATACTAAAACTTTGATGTACTGTTATACATTTATGGAATGCCAGGCCATTTTTCCCACGCTATAGCTCGACATTGCAATGATACACCTACTTAATATGCAAGTGCACCGCAAAGAATAGAATGCTGTTTTCTCATTGGTTGAATGAAAATGAGGTACTGAACCTAGGTAGAAACTGATTTTCAGTTTACGGGGACAGTATTCTATTTTTTGCGTGGCACTAGCATATTAAATGGCGCGATCATGGTCATGTTGAGCGACAGCGTGGGAAAATGGTTTGGCATTCCATAAATTTATAAATACTACGTAAAAGTTTTAGTATGAGTATGAGTCGAATGCCTGAGCAAAACATCGGTACCAAATTTATTACGCTACACGCAGTTTAGCTTAAAGTATCAGCGTTGATTCTTCAGTAGTTTGCGTGAGAAGGCAGAGAAGTGTCCTCTCTTGTAGTATTTTATAGTGCATGTATGACTGATAATTCAAATGTAAGCAACTATGCGCGCTCCTGTGACTCTTCGTTGAATGTACGCGATTCGGTCATGCCTATCATAACTGATCGACTATCTCCTTATCAACTAGGGAATATTGGCCATGTGATCCGAATGGATGCATTAAGTGACTTACAGAAGTTAGGCTTGCATACATTTTTCACAAATGGTTTTATTAATATTTACAACTGTGTGCCCATTTTTCTGTCGATTGGTACTGTCTACCGACTCTCTTTATTTTCACTTGTTTAGTCACTTTATTAGCCTCGGCTTGAACATATTTACAACTTCTGTCCATTAGTACAGAATGAAAATACATCATGTGAATATAATAGTACTAATATTAGTACCCTTACTTGTACCTAGACTGCAATAAATCAAGTATGACATCGTAGCTAGTGGATATAAATTAAATATTGCTGTTTCTGTATATGCAGTTTTCATTGCCCAATCTTTCACATTGACCAGAGATCAAATGGGAGAGATATAAAATTAGCTTGCTCATGCCCCAAGGTGTTACTATGCCCAAATTTGTTGAGTTACTTTATTAATACTCTCATTTGTTGAGTTACTTTATAAAAAAACCTGGACTTGTCACCATGGAAATGGGTTGAATGTAAAAATGTTTCACCTGGTCTTAAGTGAATAAATCATATATATGATACAGATATATATATATATATATATATATATATATATATATATATATATATATATATATATATATATATATATATATATAAAGTATTTGTTTCTATTTATTCTGTTTTCTTTGCCAAATCTTGACATGAGACAGAATCAGAGGGACATCATTATATAGTTCTTGGTGATGAAAAGGTAAACGAAACTGAAGAGATTGATTTTTGCTCAACAAATATATTTTTAATTTGTTGTCCAATCAGACAAGTTTCTAAAATTATGTACATGTTGAGGGATTTTTTAAAAATCATTGTATACTAGGTTCTTATTAAGCATGCTGGCATGCTCATTTTATCTCACCGTTTGAACTCGTAGTTGATAGATTATTGTGTGGATATGTTATGAAATTCACTCCGATCAACATGGGATAAACATTTTATTCAGAATTTAACTAAAAGCAAAACTACAAAGAAAGCTCAAGATAGTGTTAGTTTGTAAAAAAAAACTTCATTGAGCATTTCCACATATTAACCCTGATCCCTTACCCAATGGTATTTTAACAGTGAGCAGTTTTTTTCTTTGAAATTGGATCAATCTGTTAAATTGTTAATGGCTCATAGTGGCATTTTGGAGAATTTATTGACTGAGCTGCAAACTGATCCAGGTCTACACTGGTGGCAGAAGTCATTGTCTATGTAAGCTGGAAATGGACTGGTTCCCAGCATGTTGTTCTTATCTTATTACTCACTGTAGGTTTGCCATTGGCTGGTCAAATACAGTTTGGTACTCACCATAAATTATGCACTGTTACTTGAATCTGCTGTGAGTTTTAAGATAAAAGACCAATTCCAACCAGTTAATGTAAACATTCATAGAAAATTCCAGAGTTTTGAACTATTTCCTCTAAAACAATGATATCTCTGCGTTCTCACTTATTTGAAGACAGCAAAGTTTAGATATGAAATGATAAATTATTGAAAATTGGACAAATTATTCACAAATCACTGTGAAAATAATGGTTTTTATGGTTCTACAAATGTCAACCTTGTGAAAAACTACCATATTTCAAAATATTACTCTTTGTCATGGGAAAACTGTTTTGTGGAATTGTTTTTGGTTTCTGAACTACATGCATCTGCTGATCCAATGAGTTTTGTGTGGCTGAAAATTGCAGCATTGTACAGGTGTAATATTTGACTACATAAGACAAGATACAACAATAATGCCTGGGAAAGACAACAACAGTTTATATATATATATATATATATATATATATATATATTTGCGATGTTTGTTTGAACATATAAACATGTAAAAGTTTCAAATGTGTTGGCAGAGTATCCAATGATACTGTGTGGAAAAGGTGTGATATGAGACATGTCATCTTTATATAAGACAATTAAAGCTGCATGTTTGCAATCTGTTGGCGAACATTTTTAATGTTTATAGAAAATAAAAGTTATTCAGGCATCTTGTGGTTTTAATATTTCTTTAATCCATTCATATATAATATTATTTTGTCTAACTTGAACATAATATTTTAAACTTACATGTATGGCCCTGCTATCAAATTTCATATATAATTTCTGGGTGCTATTATTTAGGTGATTATAAACAGATTGATCTTAAACCATGTAAATATTGGGTTTTTAATCCAATTAAACTGTCATGGCAATGTTTCATCCTTAAACTTGAAACCCATAAATACCCGGTTGATCAAAAATGAACAACTTAATTTATTATTACAATTCAAAAAATGATTTTTATTTATCATATTATCTTTAATTATAAATATTAATTAGAGCCATTATATTTTATTTCTGACTATGAAGTTTAATACTTCTATTCAAGTTACAAATAATAAAAATTAATCAACATATAATTCACTTCTATTAAAGTAATTTGTATGCATTGTAATGAATTTCGAAAATTGTTTCTATGCATGGGCATGTGTGTCTAAAATTCACTGCTATGACTGGTGGTCACCCATTTTTGAATGTTCCTTCCCCCACCTAGGGGTATGTTTAAATGGAATAGCCCTTAGGCATTATGCCTATGTTTCACAGGATTTCTTTGTTACATTGCCATGTTTTGTGCGCAAGTGTTATATGGTTTCTATTGCTGTGTGTTGTGCCCAAGTTTTACATGATTTCTATATTAGAGTGCTAAGGATCACATGATTTCTATATTACATAGCTAGGTGTTGTACCTAAGTATCACATGATTTGTGTATTATATTGTGAAGTGTTATGGTCACATAATTTCTGTATTATTTTGCTGGTGTTGTGCCAAAGCATCACATGGTTCTTTTTTCTCTATTTATCACATGATTCTTTTTTTGTCTATTTATCACATCATTCTTTTTTTTATCTATCACATGATTCTTTTTTTCTATTTATCACATGATTCTTTTTTAATCTATCCCATGATTTTCAGTTCTGTCACTCATCCAGATTTACTCTGTTTTAATTCTTCTTTTATAATTATGGTACAAAATGGAGATGCATGTAATATATTGATTTTAAATGTTTTACATGATATATTTATTTTCCTTGTAGAAAAAACTGGAAGCTGAATTGCAACAAATTGAAGAGCGCCATCAGGCAAAGAAGAGGAAGTTCATTGATTCTAGTGAACAGTTTCATAAGGAATTAAAGAAGGTCAGTCAGAATTGTTTATATTCACGAAGCCATCTGGATCAGTTATATTTATTAAGCCATTAGGATCATTCGTTATTTTCATTATTCAACAATAGGGAGCAGTTTCATAAGGAATTCAACAGTATTCCTGCAGTCACGGAAATTCTTCAAAAGTTTTAAAAGTTTCACAAGTTGTTCAGAGTTTTTAAAAACTCATGGAATCTGGTAATTTTCATTTTCCGGTAGCATTTTTGTTTGCCAACACAAAAGTTTTATCAACCTAGCTAACGTTTGATCAACGACATGTTTGAGTAAGTTCCAGTAAAACTTCAGCCAGACTACATCCAGGGAGCTTATCGCCATTTAAAATCATTCTACTCACTGCACTCAAAATAGGATGACCTGTTTGATAGGATGAAGTATGCCCACAGCAATAAAATGTTTTTTGTGTTAAAGTATGGTTGTAAATTTTGTAGGTACTCTTGAAATTGGTAAAAAGATCTTAGAAAAGTCATGGAATTATAAGTATTTTTAAAGATTGCAGGAACTGAATTGAGATCAGTCAAGATAATTTATATTCATTATGCCATCATTATTGTGAACAAGGTTAGTTGGGATCAATTATTATCATGATATTAATTGAGCCAAATGTTTCTGCAGTGGTGGCAGTGAGGACAGTTACCTCTGCTTTCAATCAGTGTTAAGATTCTTGTTAAATTTTGATCTCAGTTTTATGTAAAATGAAGGGACACAACTGTTCAAATATCTGTCAGTAAACATTTTTGTTTCCTGAACATAGTTCTTGCACCATTCAAGATACGTATATTAAACTTGGTACAAATAATAATCATGTAATTATTGATCTGTACAATTTTATTATGTTTTCATGGAAACAGCACAAGATAACAAAAAAGCCCTTGAAAAAGGCAATAACTCTAACAGTATAGTCAACATGTGTTGAAATTGAAATTAAAATTTTCCAAACATGAATAAGGACAATATTTCTAATTGGGAATTTAGTTTGTGAAAATTTTGAAAAGAAATTTAATTATTTTGTGGGAATTAATTCTTAATGTATTTGAATAAATCTCTCTATTTAATCATCCATTCTTGCACAGCCTATAAGCACCATTCATTCCTGGACAGAATATAAGCGGATCTGATTTTGTGAAAAATTCCAAAGACCCCGTAATACGGAATTCTCAAGTTATATTGTTTCATTTATTGTTCACATCTTTGGTAGAATTTTTTAATGTACAGTAAGTAAAAAATGAATGTGATTTTTTTTTAAAGCCTTGTAAATCATTATAATAATAGATCTGTATATATAAAAAAAGAAGTGAATTTGAACAGAAGTGTTTGATTGGTATTTTGCTATTCGAGAATTTATGAGGGAATGAGGGTTATTAATAGTGTATATTTGATGTTCAACCCAAGCTGTGTGAAAACAAACCCCAGATCACTGAGGAGATGTTTCAGGACATGATATCCAAGGCACGTGAAGATTTGAAACAGCGTCAGCAACAGTTGTTACTCCAGCAAGAAGAGGAGAGAAAAAGACAAGCACAACAACAGTTAGAGGAGCAGGAACGACAGAAAAGAGAAGAGGAGGAGGAGAAAAGAAAAGTGGAGGAGATTGCAGTGGTTCAGAATCGGACTAGAGGACCTCCAGGAGCTGAGGTAAGAAAGTGGATTACTTGTAAAGGAAATGTCTTATATAACAATGAATGATTATTAAAATATTCACATTGCTACTTTTATTATCTCTATTATCTGTATTGTTGTCAAGTGAATTGGATATTCATATAAGTGCAAGTGTATTTTATTTGGTTCAATCAAAAGCGCTGTTGATTTGTGGGTGAGTAGCTCAAATATCTAGGTGTAACAAAAAATATGTTAAACCATATCATTTAATTTCCAGACAGTAACGTTAGCATAACACATGAAAACTTACTTTCCATGTTCATGAAAATTTGCAACAATTTTAGTCACCAAGATTAACTAGGAGGCAAGAAGCTTGAACTGTGGAACGAACCACCGACCAACAAGAAGCTACTGGCACACTTTCTCACATACCCACATTGGCCAAATCTAAGAGTCAAACCCATGCAGACAGCGGTGAGATGGCAGTGATCCATAATGGAAAGCGCTTTAGTCCACTCTGCCACTCGGGACCCCTGCATCACATTGTAGGTTTTAAATGCAATCACATGGATATTCTTGTTCTGTTGTAGCATTTTTTTAAAAAAAGTTTACATGTTAACAAAGCACTGAATCGGACTAGACTTAGATGAACTGATTGAGTTGAAAAAAGTTAAAATTCTACCTAATGAATTTTTGTGTTACATATTTTTAATTTTGTTCTCGAAAGGCTTCCCCACAGAATCCCCAGCAGCCCTCTCTTTTGACAGAAGTTACAGATCCAGGGGCTGGCCAGGGACTGGATTCTCATCCTCATCCTCAGGTAATTTTAGATGTATGATTGGTCAGTTTTTAAGTTGGATTCAAATTTAAATCATCACATCACCTTAAGACTTCACTTGAGTCCATACTTAAGTTTTGTTGGTACATTTTCAGTCAGATTTTTATAATGACTCACAATGAATATGAAAACTTTAATCAACCTTGTGTTAAAAAAAAACAGTGCTTTGGACAAAATATGCCATCCAATTTTGGGAATTCATTTTAATGGGAATCAATTTTCTATAGTTAAAAAAAAATTAACATGACATTTTCATTCATATTCATGGATGAAAGTAAAGGTTTTGTTATATGCACAGAATACTACTTTTCATTGGGTACCTAAACATGTCATTGCAAGTTAAATATACATTTTGTATAAAAATCGAAATTATGTTTAATGCACGTTTTAAATGTGTGCTTGGCCAAGATCATGGGTCCCAAAAGTGTTACATATATGCCAGAATTTGAATATTTTTAGGATGTTTTTTGGCAGTGGTTGCATATCTTCGCGTTTATATCTAATGAATATTTTAAGATTGAGAATCGTATCAACCTAGAGCTTCACCAGAAGTGTTATTCTACATCCAGTAAATGGTGCCAATCTGACATCCAGTAAATGGTGCCAATCTGACATTCAGTAAATGGTGCCAATCTGACATCCAGTAAATGGTGCCAATCTGACATCCAGTAAATGGTGCCAATCTGACATCCAGTAAATGGTGCCAATCTGACATCCAGTAAATGGTGCCAATCTGACATCCAGTAAATGGTGCCAATCTGACATCAAGTAAATGGTGCCAATCTGACATCCAGTAAATGGTGCCAATCTGACATCCAGTAAATGGTGCCAATCTGACATCCAGTAAATGGTGCCAATCTGACATCCAGTAAATGGTGCCAATCTGACATCCAGTAAATGGTGCCAATCTGACATCCAGTAAATGGTGCCAATCTGACATCAAGTAAATGGTGCCAATCTGACATCCAGTAAATGGTGCCAATCTGACATCCAGTAAATGGTGCCAATCTGACATCCAGTAAATGGTGCCAATCTGACATTCAGTATGGCCATCATGGCTGTCAGCTTGAAAATGTTATTGATATAGAAAGCTGTATCAACTGTTTTTATCATAAGGCAAATTATGATATCTAATTGGTCATAAATGAAAAAGAATGCTTTAATTGAAGCCATATTGACAGTGTTTATCAGAAGGCTCATTATGACATAAATATGGTCATAAATGAAAAAGAATGCAGAGCTGACTATAAATATGGCAGTCATGTATAAAACCCAATATTACTTCTCATTCTTATGGTGATCCTGAATGAAACGGACACCTATCTGATAATCCACTATGGCAACTATAGTCATCCTGAAAATGCTCCAGAATTATGTTGACATAGGATTTGCACAAAAATGACTTCTTAACAATATCTATTTGGTCCTCAGTGAAAATGGTGTCACACACATCTTATACAGCCACATTGAACATGTTGATATTCTTGTCACTAATAGAAAGTCATAGTGGCATTAGGTTTTAATAATACATGTTTTAATGAAGCCTAGTTTGTCCGAAAAGAGAATGGTGCTAATCTTAAATTGATTTAACTGTCACAGCTGATAATTTGAAAATCTTATCCTTCAGAAATATCAGATGGTTTCTATATTTAGCAGTGAAAAAGAAATGGTGTTATCATGAATTCTAGGAATTTATTTTCTGGCAGTCGCGTGCCAGTCACTTTATGTTTTTTTAGGCTTATTTAATCACTTCCAGTGACGTTATTTTGGTTTATTTAATCACTTCAAGGGACTTGTTTTCTTTGTTTATTTAATCACTTCAAGGGACTTGTTTTCTTCAAGGGACTCGTGATATTTTGGTATTCTAGAATCAAATCAAGGGACTAATTTTATTTTGGTTTATTTAATTACATCATAAAATTGTCTACATACACAGGTTCTGGTAGAAGCATCACTACAAATTTTTGTTTGCCTGTCAGTTTTGAGATGGGTATAACCTTTCCTGCCAGTGGAGGTGGTATCAACTATCATTTACAGACTTGCCAGTGGAGGTGGCGTTAAATATCTTTTAAAGTCCTGAAATATCATTTACAGTCTTGCCTGTGGAGATGGCATTAATTATCATTGCCAGTGGAGGTGGCCTTCAATATCATTTACAGTCCTGAACTATCATTTACAGTCTTGCCTGTGGAGATGGCATTAATTATCATTGCCAGTGGAGGTGGCCTTCAATATCATTTACAGTCCTGAACTATCATTTACAGTCCTGCCAGTGGAGGTGGCATTAACTAACATTTACAGTCCTGCCAGTAAAGGGAGCATTAAATATCTTTTTCACTCAAGGTTTTAACCACAAATTTTCTGTGGCAGTTACTGTATCATTATAAGATGTCTAAAGTTTGTATAATTACATGTTAACATTTTGCGTGTGTAGCCAGAAAGCCTTGTCATTATAACACCAGTCACATGCAAGACAAGGTGTTACACAGAATCTGTTTTAACATTTGTACCTGCATGTTCTTTTTTCTTTGCAGCTTGTTCAGGAGGCAAATGTGGGAATGGTTGGCCCAGAGGTAGGCACTACAGTCACTGATATGCATGTAAGCATGCTTTTGTAGTGTCATACACCCTCTACCTTAATTCACTCATCCCACATTATTATGCTTAACAATTTGCAATTTCTTTATTAAAGAAAAGTGGAATTATTTTTTAAATACTGATGATAGAAACTTTGTTCTGTGTTAAAAGTGATGACATGGGATTTGACTAGTGCTAATCACTATTTGATCTTCTCAGTTACTTATGCCGGAATAATTACACATTTCCCAATTATGGTCTCTGATTAGACTGTTGAAACAGTCTGAACTATGAAGTATTCTTACTGATAGAGGATAAATGTTTTGTTGACACAGTAAACACAAATTGTCAAAACATGTGCTTCTTGGATATTGGTTTATCTGGGCTTTGCAAAGGAGGTTTTACGGTATTTAATTACCAATATCAATGTGTACTTATCATAAACTGCAAACAGAATTTTTAAAATGTTCACCATATGTAAGAATGAATAGTTCTGGATATTTATTAGCTCCAGTTGTGTGTCTTCTTGTTTTCCATTGTTGTGCATCCATTTGATTAGAAATACATTTAACTGTCAGGGATTTTTGCAATTCAGAGTGTAAACTTTAATTTTTTGTATATGTGTATGAAACCTAACCAATCTATTTACGGCATGCAAGGGTCAGGTATTCTTTTTAAAGAGATTAATATGTAACTGATCAAAGAAAAGGTTCTAAATATTATGCATGGCTAGGTTCCAATTTTACCATCGAAACACTTTCAGTTAAGTCTAGACATACAATGTTCCATTTCCAGTGTAGAAGACTTGAATCTCAACTTAACCACAGTAGCTCAACTTATTCACATTAGCTCCAGTCTAGGAGAAAGACTTGGAGATAAAACTTGACCATTGTAGCTTTAGCCAAGGAGACAGACTTGTGTTAACACTTATTCATGTTATCTCCAGTCTTAGGAAAAAGACTTGAATTAAAACTTGTCTTCAGTAAAACAAATCTCTCGGAAAGACAAGAATTCAAACTTATCCACAGTAGAAGAAATCAGAAGGACAAGAAATAAAACATGTCCACAGGAGCTCCATTCTTGGAGAAAGACTAGAATTTTTAAAAAATTCACAGTAAAATTAATTTATCAGAACGACGTGAATTAAAATTTATCTACCATAGCTACAGTTTAAGAGATAGACTTAAGTTAAAACTTATTCATAGTAATACCAGTCTAGGAGATAAACTCGCATCAAAACTTCTCCACTGTAGCTCTAGTGCTGAAAAAAGAATTGATTTAACACGTATCCATTATCCACTGTAGCTCTAGTGCTGAAAAAAGAATTGAGTTAACACATATCCATTATCCACTGTAGCTCTAGTGCTGAAAAAAGAATTGAGTTAACACGTATCCATTATCCGCTGTAGCTCTAGTGCTGAAAAAAGAATTGAGTTAACACGTATCCATTATCCACTGTAGCTCTAGTGCTGAAAAAAGAATTGAGTTAACACGTATCCATTATCCACTGTAGCTCTAGTGCTGAAAAAAGAATTGAGTTAACACGTATCCATTATCCACTGTAGCTCTAGTCAAGAAGAAAGACTTTTGTGAGCAAAACCATTGAAGCTCAGTGATTTTAATTTTATTACTTTTAAACTCGCAGGCAATCAAAATGTTGAATAACAGTGCCTGTTATGCTATCCATTAAAACGTTCTGAAAACTTTATTGTTGTATTGCTTTACAGCATAATACTTTGTGGTTACAGTATCTGTTATGGTTTCCAGTTAAATGTTTTGAATCTGCAGTAGCTTTTTATGTTTCCATTGAATTGTTGGAAAACTTTTTGTGTAGATGAATGCAAATGGTCCAGAATTAGTACGAAATATACAGATAGGTGTTTATTGTGCTACCATTATTTGTTTAGTCCAGAATTAGTACAAAATGTATAGATAGGTGTTCATTGTGCGACCATTATTTGTGTAGTCCAGAATTAGTACAAAATGTATAGATAGGTGTTCATTGTGCTACCATTATTTGTGTAAGGGTCATGGCATATAGGATCATGAGAAACACTGCCCAGGTGCAAATTATAACCCCCCAAAATTGTCGAGTGTAGTTTAAAATCATAAAATTTGCTCATGTTGAAGATCAAAGACAAGTTTCCACAGGCATCTGAATTTTTCAGGATGACACAATTATTGTGACATCAGTTTCTCATAGCAAAATGACTGCAGATAATTATTGCTAATAAGTTCCCCGTTAGTCATTTCATTTTATGTCCAAACAATCAGTGCATTGATACACTTATGTTACAATGTGACATCATTCCATTGATATCTTAATGTGATAATTACATCATTTTATGTCCAATCTATCTATGCTTTAATACATTTATGTAATAGTATAGCATACTTTCACTGATATTTTAATGTGATAATTCTTCATGTTCAGTCTATCTGTACTTGAATACAACTGTGTAACATACCAATGAAATTTTAATGTGACAGTTACATCATTTATGGACTGCTCCATCGGCCTAGTGGTTAGTGTCTGCCTCAGATACGGGAGGTCATGGGTTCAGTCCTCTGCCAAATCATACCAAAGGCTTATAAAAATGGTACTAACAGCTGCCTCGCTTGGCACTCAGCATTAAGAGGTTAATGTGACTAGGTGGGACATCATGCTACATGTCTGCTGCATGATGCACCACTATAAACTCCCACACTGCAGACATCATAGTAATATAACTGAAATTTTTAAAGCTATGTTTAAAATTCAAATCACAAACACATCATTTATGTCCAATCTGTCTGTGCTTTCATACACTTATGTAACAATGTAACTATTACCGAATGGCTAAAGCGCTGTCTGTTACGGATCACTGCCATTTCACCTCTGCGTTTGTTTGAGTCTCATATTTGGCTAATGTAGTTATGTGAGAAAGCTTGCCAGTATCTTCTCATGGGTCGGTGGTTCTTCCGGGTTCTTCCTCCATCATTAATACTATCCTCCATGTATAGCCTATTGGTGCTGAAAGATGGCGTTAAACCCTAAAACAACAACAACAACAACAAGCGGTGAGATCTTACTGCATTAATTACATCAGTTCAGGCCGTACCGTAAGCATTGATCTTTACAATAATGGATCCTTGTAGTTTACATGATGAAGCTTTCAAGTGCAGCTCAACTCTTTGCATTCACAGTTGTCCTTTTATAGTTTGAATAAATAGTAGCAGATTTAAGTCCATTAAGAAGTTACCTGGAAATTTACGTGTATCTTACGTGTACTCTAACATTCAATTTTGCACTTAATACAAGCTACTGAGCATGAGCTTTTCTTAGTTGCATGTCAATGTTTCACCATTTTCTCAGTGGGAATGACTATTGTGCCAGATCAGTTCTTTCCTGTTAATCCTTATTCCCCAGCATGAGTCACACCATGTAGAAGCTAAGCTTAATTTACAAAGACTCAGTTCCCTGCATGAGCCACTCCAGGTAGAAGTGAACAGTTTGATTTGCAAGTCTTCACTCTCGGTATATGTCACTCAATATAGAGGTAAACAGTTGCCCACTACAATTCCCCGATTACAAGTCACTCCATGTAGAGGCAAACTGTCATTTACAAGGACTACTTTCCCATGTAAAAGGCAACCCATTAGAAGTAAACAGTTTAATTTGCAAGGAGTCACTCCCCCAGTACAAGTCGCTTCATATAGAGGTAAACAGTTTCAAATTGTTTTGCAAAGAAATATCGCCCTGTACGAGTCGTTCCATTTAGAGGCAAATAGTTTGATTTGCATGGACTTGCTTCCCTTGAATGAGTCACTCAATGTAGAGGTAGAAACATTGATTTGCAGGGACTTAATGCCCTGCATGAGTCACTCATTGTAGAGGTAGAAACATTGATTTGCAGGGACTTAATGCCCTACATGAGTCACTCAGTGTAGAGGTAGAAACATTGATTTGCAAGGACTTAATGCCCTGCATGAGTCACTCAATGTAGAGGTAGTTTGATTTGCAAGGACTTGATGCCCTGCACGAGTCACTCAATGTAGAGGTAGTTTGATTTGCAAGGACTTGTTCCCCTGCACGAGTCACTCAATGTAGAGGTAGTTTGATTTGCAAGGACTTAATGCCCTGCACGAGTCACTCAATGTAGAGGTAGTTTGATTTACAAGGACTTAATGCCCTGCATGAGTCACTCAATGTAGAGGTAGTTTGATTTGCAAGGACTTAATGCCCTGCATGAGTCACTCAATGTAGAGGTAGTTTGATTTGCAAGGACTTAATGCCCTGCATGAGTCACTCAATGTAGAGGTAGTTTGATTTGCAAGGACTTAATGCCCTGCATGAGTCACTCAATGTAGAGGTAGTTTGATTTACAAGGACTTGATGCCCTGCATGAGTCACTCAATGTAGAGGTAGTTTGATTTGCAAAGACTTAATGCCCTGCATGAGTCACTCAATGTAGAGATAGTTTGATTTGCAAGGACTTAATGCCCTGCACGAGTCACTCAATGTAGAGGTAGTTTGATTTACAAGGACTTAATGCCCTGCATGAGTCACTCAATGTAGAGGTAGTTTGATTTGCAAGGACTTAATGCCCTGCATGAGTCACTCAATGTAGAGGTAGTTTGATTTGCAAGGACTTGTTTCGTGCATAATTAATTCAGTGTAGAGGTAGGCACATTGATTTGCAAGGACTTGTTCCCCTGCATGAGTCACTCAATGTAGATGTAGACAGTAACAGTAATCAGTAGCAAGTTAATCTAGAAATGTGAATTTTTTTTGTATCAAGGTCTTGAAAACTCTAATCCTTCAATTTGTATTTCTGCTCCAGTTCTTTGAGGTTCTTACAGAATTTGTATGGTTCTCTTATACTTATAGTTGATAACTTATAATATCATTTTATATATGTTTGCAGGTATTTACAAGTCTGCATCTTATTCTGTCACTTTTACAGATGTGTTAAAATTAAATGTTATCAGTAAAGTGCAATATTTCTATCTGTCTTTGGTCTGATTTTTTTAGGCTCTATATTCAAAAAACTAAATGCCATTCTACTATATAATTCTTCATGTTATTCAAGGAAATTTATCATATATACATTTGTGTTCATTTTGTAGCAAATTGATGACACAAGCTGAAAGACTTCAACTTTCTGCTATATGCCAAGGTTTACAAAAGAATTTTTTCCAACTACTGTCATCAGTTCCATAAAAAATGATCACTTTTATAAATGTAAGCTTAATTCATTAAAAATTTTTCTTATGTTTTTATAACCAACAGGCAGCTGTCCCATTCCCTTCTATGAGTTCAGAAGACACAATGGGGAATTATGAGGACCTGGATGGACAAGTTGATGACTCCAATCTTTCCCACTCCTTTGATGACACAGGTGAGCGAACTGAAGAAAGTAACGATGGTGAGGAAGGCCAGGCATCTCAGGATCCAAAGAAAGGTATATTGCATTCCCTTCATTTTCCTATTCAGTCATTGATTGGGACAAAAATATACTGAAGTCAGAAATCATTGTGGAAAAGTGGGCAAACATCTTGTGTAGATGTGGGGTTTTTTTTGGAAATAAGTAGGGGATTCCCATTCTGTCATGGTTAATTAATCATATGGTGTGTGTGTGTGTGCATGTCCGTCTGTCTGTCTCTTTGTTTTATAACATAATTCAGGGAAGAAACAAAAAAAAAATTACTTTGGAATTGTACCAATACCATTTCAGTTGCTTAATGCTAAGAGATGTAATTAATATTTAATATGAGATAGAGATGAATTTGTGTATTTCATGAATTCCATAGCCAAGATTCCAATAACACTATCTACACCTTGGCTGATTGAACAGCTATATTAGTGCTTTGTCCATAGCGACACCTATTGGATTTCATGTGTTGTCTCCTGTAGTATGTAATTCCAAGTAACCAGTAGTATGGGGCATTGTACATCGGCCAACAGCAATGTTGGCATTTGATCTAAGAATGATACATTGTAAGTTTATCATATGCATGACAATGTACCAGAGGGAAGCCATTACAGTTTGTGTAAAAGGTATTGGTGTAAACAAGGACTATCACAGGAAGTGCTTATTTATCAATCCATTCAAGTTTTGTGCTCCCCTTTTCTTGATCACGTAACAACTTTGATTGGATGTGGTGGCTTGTTGCCATATCAAATGAAATTCACAGACCTGAAGCACAGAAATATCTACTCAGCATGTAGATAGGTTTCTCGGAACCTTGGCTAGCGAAGATGTGAACTGTTGTCTCTACACTAGATATAAGCATATAACAGATTACTGATAGAATGATGCATTTGTTGGAGGTTCACTTTAAGTATTTTTTCCACTATAGTGTCTGCCTAAAACACTTAGTATTTTTTGCACTATAGTTGTGTGCCTAAAACACTTAGTATTTTTTTGCACTATAGTTGTGTGCCTAAAACACTTAGTATTTTTTGCACTATAGTTGACTGCCTAAAAAAGCATCAGATACTGTTATAGACCTATTAACAAAAAAAAAAATTAAAGATGGGTTTGTTCAGACCTGTTCGTTTGGCAGTGGTTTTTTAAAAATATTATTGTTATCTGACATGGTTGATATGTCAATCAGTATATATTTTCAGTCCATATTTCCTAATCACACACCCAGACTGGAACTTTACAGGTGTTCTTTCTGTCATCCACATGTCAATATTTTATATGCATCAAATCCAACTTTTATAAATCTTTGTTAATTAGAATATTTAGAATAGATAAAGAGGGGATACATAACAAAATACAACATCACATGTATTGCTTGAATTTTGGAGAAAAAATGCTTTCAAATGATTTATGATTACATCTCTATCTGATTGCCACTATTTATCCTAACTAATCTAGCTCATTCTTTCTACCAACTTGAAATAAAATTAGTGTGTAGCTTTATGTATGGATTGTTTTTCAGTCATGATGAGGCTACTCAATGAAGATGTAAAAACTGTCTTACATTGATGCCTTTCAGTCGAGAACCAGTTGTGTTTTGGCTTCCTTTGTGTTACTCTTTTGTACCAGAAATCTTCAGATCTATGGACATGTAAAATTATGATTGCTACTTGTAGTTTTTTTATGGGGTTTTGCTCATTTATATAAAATCTGAAATTGAATTGCTACTTAGAATTGTGAATCAAGTTGGGAGGGGGCAATATAATTTGCAAGGGCAGTACTAAAACTGTACACATGATGCAAATCAGAAGGCTTTCAATATTATGTCACTGAAAACCTTTTGACAATATCATTTTAGGTTCTGGACCTCGACCATATGTGTGCGATGTTTGTGACAAAGCGTTCAAGCTGAAACACCACTTGGTGGAACACCGACGTCTGCATTCTGGTGAGAAGCCTTTTCAGTGCCCTGAGTGTGGCAAACGTTTCCGCCATTCCGGTTCATACAGCCAACATATGAATAATAAAAACAAGTACTGCACACCAGGGCCCCTATCGCCATCTGATTCCCCCAAAATGCCAAAGCGGAAGAAGCGAGAACGAACAAAAGAGGAAACAAATACAAGTAAGAAAGCCTGCCTACAAGGAGAGGTGTATTTTGGACGATGGAGAGTTTATTGCAAAACATTGAGATCTAGATGGCTTGTCCTTCATGCATTGTAAATTATCTCATGCAACATTTGTAGCTTTCAGGAAATGAATTTTGAATTTTCAAGCATTATAAAATGATCATCAATTAAATGACAAGATTTGTATTGGATATGTCTTTTGTAGCTCAAAGAATAACACCAATAGCCAAACTTTCATCAAAGGAGCAGCATGCCTTCCTGTTAATTCCAAACTTAACATATTATTTCTCAGGAACTTTTGACAGTCAAAGAATATCTAACCATAAATTCTTCCATGTAAGTAAAATAATTTCAATAAGGTGACTATTGGACATTTGTCAAATACTTTCATCACATCTTTATCGGGAATTTGCCTAGGATATCATCTTCATACTGTTCATTAGACTTTCTGATTATTAGTTTGTGAACAACTCTTCCAGCAAAGATATAAAGATAATAAAAAGAATTTTGTACCTGTATTTTAAATTGAAATCACACCTTTCCGAACTTAATGTTTGGTCTTATATATGGTACAAACATTTTACATTTAATGTGTGTGAATATATTAAACAAAATTTGATATTGTTAAGATAGAAGCATTTTTCATGCCAGGACAGGCTATCTGGATCAAGCTACAATAACCATTATCAATTTAATATTAGCAACAGAATTAACAAAGTCTGCACTGTTCCAAATTCTTGCCTATCCAAAAATAACTTTTTGAAAGTGAAATTGTGAGGAACGAAACTCATGTCTCTTGTGGACCCAAAAAAGCAGAGTGAATGTAAAGTTTGTGTGGAATTTACTCCATGCTGCTCTTCAATGGAACCGGTTAGAATTTGGATAATTGCAGTTTCCTAAGTCAGGATTTGAATCGTGTTATCTTCACTCTGGCAAGAGCATGTTATTATCCATTTTGATGTTAACAAATCCTAATACCCAGAGTTTAGTTGTATGCTAACATCTACTAGCTACCATGGGCAAGCTCTTTGTCAATTAACCCTATCCCTTCTTTTTGATATAAGTGACAATTCTGTTTGTTTTATGAATGATTATTTTTTCACTACTTTTTCTGCACTTTTAATACAGCTTATGTTGATGACAAAGCAAACCATTAAATGTACTAGATGGAATATATTTCCCAAATTGACCCAGCCAGTTACCTGTAAATGAGAACCAATTTGATGTGATTGGGTGGATGATTGGATGGGTAACAAATATTGTTTGGATTTGCTGGGTGGGTGGATGAGATCAATCCTGCCATAAAGTAGTGACTCATCTAACAGATTCAATTACCATATATACTCATATACGAGTCCAACTGCAAACTGCACAGATTCAGATCTGCTGACACATAATGTGCCAGCAGTCCTGGATCTGTGCAGTGTTAGTAATCACATAGTCTTCATAGACCATAATCTGTAGGTGTATTATTCTGTGGCAGATCAGGATCTTTGTTGTGTGCAGTTTGACATGACTTAAAGGCGGTTATAGATGGTACATCAATTTCTGGCAACTTAAGTGAGCTTGGACTGGAAAAGTTTCAGGAAGACTTTGGGGTTTTTCAGGAATGAAACTGATTCTAATATTGAGTGAAAATGTAGTGATATCCTCTTTATTTTGGGTGACCTAATATTGGCATATTCTGGGTTCATTAAATGGATACTAATTGTATGAAATCAAGTTTAAGTGTTTTGATGATAGAAACATGCCAAGCTGTATGTGACCATGGCTGGCATTATCAGTTCAAGTGTTTTGATGATGCCAAGCTGTATGTGACTGTTGCTGGCATTATCAGTTCAAGTGTTTTGATGATGCTGAACAGTTTCTTATGTATAAATGGAGACTTTGTCAGTAACATAGGTATGTGTAAGGAGTGAATTGCATGTGATGTTGTAAAATATCAAAAGAATGTGTCTTCTGAATAAGTCATTATTTTAAACATCAGGTAATCATCGAAGTGAACTAATCATTTTCACATTAGGTAGTGAATGGCACTGAAACGAACTATTTTCACATTAGGTAATAATTTGCAGTGAATTTTATATTTTCACATGAAGTATGATTTGCGTTGAACTAACCATTTTCACATAAGGTGGTGATTGGCAGTAAACAAATTATTTTCACATCAGGTAGTGATTGTCAGTGAACTTATAAATTTAGAGCAAATTCCAGATTTGTATCTTGTTAGTGATTTACATTATCACAGGATTGGAGATCACAGTTTTATTTTGAAATATAATTTCATTACAGAAACAACGTGCATAATTTACTACTTCGGTGTATAGTATAGTTTTTTGTTAACCAGGTAATAATAATAATTTTTATCAATATAGTTTACGGGAAGTTCATCAGACCTACAATTAAAGAAAAGTTGTTTTAACTTTTATTTAGAATAATGATAAAGGTATAAATTTGAATTGTTGCAACAGCGTATACTGTATGTTACAGGATATCTGTTAGACATGTCAGTTTGGTGGGCGTCAGTTTTTAGTAATAGTAGCTTATTTACAACATCATTTATTTGCAAATTAAACTATCTTGCATCATTCTTTTTTCCCCATTAAATATATCTGTGCAGATATTTTGTCCTTCCTTAATGTGTTCTAATATCTTTAGAATGTAAATAAATTTTATGAAATTTTTGTAAATGCTGCACAGTACAAATATATTTGTTAAATACTATGATTTTGATCTAGGTTAGAGAACTGGTACAAGTAAATCAGAAACACATTCTTTATGCTTGATGTCTTGAATTGGAATGTCTTATTTTTCATTGTTGTGACTTGCATTTTGTTCAATTGTTTATCTTGGTCGCCATCGGAAGGTGCATGTTTGGCAGCAAGTAAGAGAAAGCAGAAGAAAAAATGAACCAAAAGTTAATTAATTTTTTTTGCATTACAGTAAAACAACTAGCACCAAGACTTTTAAAACAAATGTAAATCTTCATGAAATAATACCATTAACCACACTGAAATCATTCATCTTCTCAAAAGTCACATGGGTAGAATTTGCAATACATCATAATTTGTCAGATATTTTTTTTCCTCTTCTAAAACTATTTTATTGTTAGTCGCATTTTATCTGGCATTGGTTTATTGACACTTATATGGCAACACCAATGGGAGGCATTTCTTAAAATTCTTTTCTATAATAAATCTGTTTATCTGATAGTCACTTTTTATCCAGTGTTTTCATGGGAACATTTTGTGTCAAGTATATGAGATAGGACTAGGGAAGCTCTTTTCTGTAACTTAATATAGATTTTTTTCCTGATGTTCAAAATTGTTGCAAACAAACCCAATAAATTGTTGCCTTGTAAAGGGAGATAAACTTGGCTCTTGTTTTAACAAGCTTGAGTTCACTGGGTTTTTCATTAGATTTTGGTCCCTAAGAACCAGTCCAGTTTGGAAAAAAACATTGCTCGAGTTCACTGGGTTTTTCATTAGATTTTGGTCCCTAAGAACCAGTCCAGTTTGGAAAAAAACATTGCTCGAGTTCACTGGGTTTTTCATTAGATTTTGGTCCCTAAGAACCAGTCCAGTTTGGAAAAAAACACTTTTGAGAGTCAGGTACTCTTGACACTGAGTTATAGAGACACATCAATTCATCTTGTCACATTCCTGCCATTTTTATCAACTAAAAATACGAGTCTGATTTGTATTAATTGTAAGAAAGTATTTTATTTAATAATAAAATAGCTAATTACTGAGATACCCAAATCATTTTGGGATTAAACAAAAATTGTTACACTTCAGGCACTTGTCTTGTAAGAAGATGGATTAGACTTGTATATAAACTGAAAGTTAGTATTCCTAAAAAAACATGCTTGAAACTATTCAAGTTTCCTGCTTGACATTTTGACTTAATTTGACAAAAAAGCTTAGTTGATAAAAGAAAGTGAAAAAATTTGCTTCAACTTCTGTGCTGTAACAGGATGAGTATCATAATGTTGTAATTTATTTAAACCTTGCATTTGTTTAAGCAATGGTGAAAAATATCAACTTGAGGTTTGTGCTGATGACTACCTTTTGTTCAGTTACAGTATCATGCAAAATAAAATACCTGTACTTAGCAGAATTTGGACAATCTATTATACTTGCATGAAATAGTATTCACTCTTGGACATTCATTATAAATGCATTAAACAGTCTTAAGACATGAATAATCCGTCATATGTTTACCTACTGGTATTCAGACTTGGACAGTCCATCCCATATGCACTAGCCAGACTTGGATAGTCCATCCCATATGCACTAGCCAGACTTGGATAGTCCATCCCATATGCACTAGCCAGACTTGGACAGTCCATCCCATATGCACTAGCCAGACTTGGACAGTCCATCCCATATGCACTAGCCAGACTTGGACAGTCCATCCCATATGCACTAGCCAGACTTGGACAGTCCATCATACAAGTTCTTCACAATATTCAGACTTGGACAGTCCATCATACAAGTTCTTCACAATATTCAGACTTGGACAGTCCATCTCATATGCACTAGCCAGACTTGGACAGTCCATCATACAAGTTCTTCACAATATTCAGACTTGGACAGTCCATTATACATGTATTTAACATGTATTCAGAATTGGACAAACCATCATAACTTTTAGAAGATATTTTGTATCTAACACATTTCGAGATCTTGTGAAAGAATATTGACAGACATCTTTTTTCTTCAAATGAATTTGTGATCCTTTTTATTGCGAGATCCTATTTTCACAGTCATAGCTCATGATGAAACTATATACTGTATCTTTAGATTCTAATAAATTGCATGCTTTCCTTACACATCTCTGTTGGATTCACCTTAAGCACAAGGGCCCTGAGTGGCCGATTGGTCTAAAGCGCATTCCGTTATGGATCACTGCCATCGCACCTGTCGGTATGGGTTCAAGTCTTGGATTTGGCCAATGTGTGTATGTGAAAAAGCTTGCCAATAGCTTCTCATGGGTCGGTTCTTTCCAAGGGTTTTCCTGGGTTCTTCCTTCATCGTTAATACTGGCTGCCATGTATAGTCTATTGTGTGCTGAAAAATGGCGTTCAAATCAACAACAACCAACCAACCTTAAGCATGGTGCACAAGTTTGCTGTTAGGGCAATAGAGAAAGAGTAATGTTTGAGTGAATATTAGACAATTAACATTAGATAGTGAATATTAGAGAGTTAAACTTCATTGAACCTATTTAACCAGTCCAAGCTTATCTGGTCTATTGCAGCTTAAAAACTAAAGCCATCCTAATGCATTTTATGTCCATTATATTAGAACCCAAAGTGTAAAATATTTATGATTGCTTCAAGTACTGATTGAGCCATTTTATCAGTAGTGAAAATATATAAAAAGTAATGCATCAGTTATTGGGTGGGAAGACACAGAAACGTCAGTGTGAATGTCTTCATAATAAGATATGGAATTTCTAAATGTATAGCCCACAAAGGGGATGCATGTGTACAGGTATTGAAGACTGATTTGCAGTTAAAGCCTGAAGAATGGCTTGAAAATGTTAGTGCAGTTTTTAGTGTAGAAAAGACATGACTTTGTTGTGTGCTTCTACATGATTGTTTCAGTTGACTTGTTTGAGAAGAATAATAGATCCGTAATACTTTGTTCTTTGATAAAGAAGATTTTACTAACAAATTCTTTACCCCAAATATTTCTTCCAAATCTAACAATGGTTCTGGATCTGACATGCTGAAACAAAATTTTCACTTCCTCTCCCACAATGTCTCTCCCAAATATGTATCATTATTATGGAATTTCTAGATATTTTTTATTTTTAAAAAATTATAATTTGTTACAGCTAGAAAACAAGACTTTCAATTTCTCACATATGTGCTTCTCAGCTGAAAGAATAACTACAAATTTTGTATCCACTAAATGAGAGGAATTGAAGATGTAATTCTAATCAGATTTGGTGTGGTTGTCAAAGGAAGACTGCATGTTTCAATCTCTAGAGAAGGGGTTGATGGTAACATAGTTACAGGACTGGTTGTGCAAAAGTAGCTGTTTAAATAGGCATGCTTTGGCCTGGCTGGTGATTTCATTTTGACTTCATTGGTGGTTAATTGGTTAAGGATATTCAAACTGGGTTTGGTATTGAGCTGTGGTCATAAAGTATTAATTATAATCTCCATTTATTTTTCATCAAGGAAGTCAGAGGTCAAAATGGATTTAAAACAAGGTGAGAGACAGTTTTCATTACAAACTTGGTGGTTCTTTTTATCATCAATGTCCGTTGTTCGAAAACACTAAAGTACACCATTATGTTAATATTTGTGATATCCAAAGAAATGTTTTTAGGACATTTGTAAAGATGTCTGGGGCTACTGTTTTGTCTAATTTCTTGTAGGAGTTTAACATGGTGATGTTGCTGAAAATTTTTGAAGGGTTTACAGATAGTGTTCTTTTTGGTAAATTATGCAGGTCAAAAATATGTCATCATGATCATTGCTTTATGACATCACTTTTTACCTATGGATACTGTCGCACTATGAATTTAGTGAGAAGCATAATCAAAAATGAATTAGTTGTGACATCTGGCTTTATACTAAGAAAGGAACAATTCTTGTACCGTTTTAATAATCACAAGTCTGTAAAAGAAAATGAGAAAGTCTACAAAATGTTTATGAAATGTTGGAAAATCCATCCCAATTACAACTGCTCTATATTAGTTGCAATTATGTGCTTTCGGTTGTGGAAAACATGTTATGTCAGTAATTGTGTCATATTGAAAAAATTAACTCATCAGCATATACTTTTTCCGAGTGTTCAATAAGAGGATTGTGACAGTTTAACTGTTAGTATAACCTGAGTTTTATGCCTGCCATGAGAAAAATTGTATTATTTTCTGGTGTCCATCCATCAACCTAATTTGGTTTCTGAACAATGACTCAAGTTGTCCATGATGTACAGTTCAACTTTGTCGATAGTTTGCACTTGAAGATGGGTATATTCGGCTAAGAGTAGAAAAATAAAAAGAAGGCCTACCTACCTATGCATTTTTAAGGCATTGTGGATTGCTTGGAAGTTTAGCTTTTTATAATTATCAATCTATTAAAAGATATATACTCCAACAATTACATATTATATTCCATTGAAATTTCTTGCAAATCACTTATGAGGATACTCGTTAACTCAAATTTTTCCACTTTAGAAATGACAGTATTGGTTTGGAAGGTTCTTTTTAGCGATTTTAATTGGTCATTGGTGGTATTTATGGTGGGTTTTTTTTGTTGCAGTTATGACTGGTACCTGAAGAAAACAATTTTTCCTAGTTGAAAATTTTGCTTATTGTACTTTATAGGACATCTAGTATGAAGTCAACTCTATTGATTACAGTAAAGCAAGGCATAAATATGATTATTGGACATCTAGTATGAATTCAACTCTATTGATTACAGTAAAGCAAGGCACAAATGTGATTATTGGACATCAAGTATGAAGTCAACTCTATTGATTACAGTAAAGCAAGGCATAAATATGATTATTGGACATCTAGTATGAAGTGAACTCTATTGATTACAGTAAAGCAAGGCATAAATATATGATTATTGGAATTCTAGTATGAAGTGAACTTGGTATTGATAACAGTAAAGCAAGGCATAAATATATTATTATTGGACATCTAGTATGAAGTGAACTTGATGTTGATAACAGTAAAGCAAGGCATAAATATATGATTATTGGACATCTAGTATGAAGTGAACTTGGTATTGATAACAGTAAAGCAAGGCATAAATATATGATTATTGGACATCAAGTATGAAGTGAACTTGATGTTGATAAGAGTAAAGCAAGGCATAAATACATGATTAATAATAATAATGAGGACTTTGTATAGCGCCTAATCTTTCGAAGCTCTAAGCACTTTACACCATCAATAATGATATGACTACACTACAGAACAACAAATGACAAAAACAATGAAATTGGAAAACATAAAAACTTGCTGAAAACATATACAAAACAGTCTTAAGAGCACTCTTAAAAGGGACCACTGTGTCTTTGTGTCTAATTTTAATGGGCAATTCATTCCACGTCGCCAGGCCCTGGTGTGCAAACGAACGTTGTCCATATGACTTCGTTTTCACCTTTCACCTTTCACCATGATTATTGGGCATCTAGTATGAAGTGAACTTGGTATTGATTACAGTAAAGCAAGTCATAAATATATGATTATTGGGCATCTTGTATGAAGTGAACTTGGTATTGATTACAGTAAAGCAAGGCATAAATATATGATTATTGGACATCTAGTATGAAGTGAACTTGCTATTGATTACAGTAAAGCAAGGCATAAATACATGATTATTGGGCATCTTGTATGAAGTGAACTTGGTATTGATTACAGTAAAGCAAGGCATAAATATATGATTATTGGGCATCTAGTATGAAGTGAACTTGGTATTGATTATAGTAAAGCAAGGCATAAATATATGATTGGGCATCTAGTATGAAGTGAACTCGTTGCATACTCTAAAAAAGTACAAATATACAATTATTGGACATCTAGTAAACAGTTCCAATATACAATTATTGGACATTTTTTGTAGTGTGAACTAGATACAATGTACAGTAAAACACAGTATAAATATATGAGTATAGGACATTTAATATGCAATGGACTCCATAAAGTAAACAGTACAACATGACCCCAAAAATTATTGCACATCTTAATTGCTGTTAATTTAAAAGATCATCCAGTCTGTCAATAAATCATGGTCTTTCATGTCAAGTCATAAGACTATTATTTAAAAATCTTCATTGAGAATCTGGTGTATTAAAACAAGTGGTCTCTCATTATAGTGGTCTTTTAAGACCGGTTTAACTATACTTATGTATTTAGTATGAAGCGAACTTGCTACAGTGGACAGGTAAATAGTAATGTACAATAAATGGACAGTAAGGAGGAAATCTACTTTGTCCACATGCAAGATTATTTTACATGCATTGAACTTGCACGATATAGATATATATATATATATATATATATATATATATATTATAAAAAAATTTAAAATTAGTTTATTGAAGTAATTTTGTTTTGTACCAAGTGGTTAATATATGTGCTCTACAGTAATGGTAGATAACTCCTGTTGAAGTTGGTGTGAAGATTACCTGTGTTGTTTATGTAGTTAAATTAATGATGACTAATCTAGCACCATGTCACATCTAACCCACATCACTCCCTCCAACCCGGCTTTTTGCCTTTTTGCGCTTTCACAACCATGTAACCAATCTATTACACACTGCCATGCTTCACACCTGTCAGATAAACCATGCAGTTTTGTACACCCTGCCATGCTGAACACCTGTTACAAAAATCTTGTAACCTGTCATGTCATTCGTAAATTGTTGACTGTTTTCAAAGTAACCTTTCATAATCATTGTCGATTTTTTTCAAACCACAGTTCAGATTTTTTGGATAATTTTAGTAAGTCACTTTAGATAGGAGGATATGCAAAAACCTTTATAGTTTTTTCACAGTTTAACTTATCAATAAACAAAAACTTTGGGTGTGTCATGTTTTGATTTTGTTTTTCTCCAAAATAACTTGTTTTGGAAGTTTCTAAATATAAAATAAAATTTCCTCATGTAGATAAGATTTGTTAAACCATCAATTATCACCAGCCATTTTACCATCTCGATATTAAACAAGACACTTTCTAATTTTTTTTTACATGGCATTTTTTTAAGGACTATGTTTCTTCTACTGTTGGAATTCAGACACATCTTTGAAAAGACACTGAATGCCAGGATTACATATTTTGGGCATTATAGCGTTTTATTCTGGAATTTAATGAGTTTTATATTTAATAATTGAAACTCCTTAAGAGCACTGTTGCTTCAGGCCAACAGAAAGAGTTCCTGATTATTTTATTCCATTGAAGCATTAAATCAACTTCTCCAGGCATGTATTGCATGTTCATAGTTATGGAATAATTGCTGTCATACTTCACTGAATTATTCCAAATATCTACCAGTCACATTAGTGTATTCACATAGACACACTGGTGTATTCACAGAATTGTTAATAATTGGTAAACTGCTGTTATTTTCTGCTGCCAATGTCACATCTTAACTGTCATACTGTCTGTAGTTTGTCATACCCTAGAAACAGAATTATACTATCAGTCAATATTGTCATAATTATATTTTTGAGACCTTTTGCATCATTAGATTTCTTTAAATATATTTGAATTAGAATCATATAAAAATTTAAATTATTAATAAGTATAATTATTCATGCACACATGGGTATAAAAGTTGCAGACAATTCTAAACCTAAATTTCTTATGCATCTTGTGATATATTCTTGGTCCAAACCACAAACCACTTGTAATTACATTAAAGTATAAAAAGAAAACAGAGTTTGGGTGCTAAATACTGTACTTTTTGAAACCCCATCAACCAACCCCCCAACCCTCCATTGATATACAACGATACTTAAACAGGCAAGTAGAATTGAATTGATACACAAAGATACCCTTAAACTGGCAAGTAGAATGGATACACAAAGATACCCTTAAACTGGCAAGTAGAATGGATACACAAAGATACCCTTAAACTGGCAAGTAGAATTGAAACAAAAAGATACCCTTAAACTGGCAAAAAGAATTGATACACAAAGATACCCTTCAACTGGCAAGTAGAATTGAAACACAAAGATACCCTTAAACTGGCAAGTAGAATGGATACACAAAGATACTCTTAAACTGGCAAATAGAATTGAAACAAAAAGATAACCTTAAACTGGCAAAAAGAATTGATACGCAAAGATACTCTTAAACTGGCAAGTAGAATTGAAACACAAAGAGACTTAAACTGGCAATGATACAAAGATACCCTTAAACTGGCAAGTAGAATGGATACACAAAGATACTCTTAAACTGGCAAATAGAATTGAAACAAAAAGATAACCTTAAACTGGCAAAAAGAATTGATACACAAAGATACCCTTAAACTGGCAAGTAGAATTGAAACACAAAGATACCCTTAAACTGGCAAGTAGAATGGATACACAAAGATACTCTTAAACTGGCAAATAGAATTGAAACAAAAAGATAACCTTAAACTGGCAAAAAGAATTGATACGCAAAGATACTCTTAAACTGGCAAGTAGAATTGAAACACAAAGAGACTTAAACTGGCAAGTAGAATTGAATGGATAAACAAAGATACTCTTTTAACTGGCAAGTAGAATTGAGACACAAAGATACACTTAAAACTGGCACGTAGAATTGAAACACATAGATTCTCTTAAACTGGCAAGTAGAATTGATACACAAAGATACTCTTAAACTGGCAAGTAGAATTGATACACAAAGATACACTTTAGCTGGCAAGTAGAATTAATACACAAAGATACACTTAAAACTGGCAAGTAGAATTGAAACACAAAGAGACACTTAAACTGGCAATTAGAATTGAATTGATACACATAGATACTCGTAAACTGGCAAGTAGAATTGAATTGATACACAAAGATACACTTTAGCTGGCAAGTAGAATTAATACACAAAGATACACTTAAACTGGCAAGTAGAATTGATACACAAAGATACACTTTAGCTGGCAAGTAGAATTGAATTGATACACAAAGATACACTTTAGCTGGCAAGTAGAATTAACACACAAAGATACACTTAAACTGGCAAGTAGAATTTAAACACAAAGATACACTTAAACTGGCAAGTAGAATTGATACACATAGATACTCTTAAACTGGCAAGTAGAATTGATACACAAAGATACACTTTAGCTGGCAAGTAGAATTGAATTGATACACAAAGATACACTTTAGCTGGCAAGTAGAATTAATACACAAAGATACACTTAAACTGGCAAGTAGAATTGAATTGATACACAAAGATACACTTTAGCTGGCAAGTAGAATTGAATTGATACACAAAGATACACTTAAACTGGCAAGTAGAATTAATACACAAAGATACACTTAAACTGGCAAGTAGAATTGAATTGATACACAAAGATACACTTTAGCTGGCAAGTAGAATTGAATTGATACACAAAGATACACTTTAGCTGGCAAGTAGAATTGAATTGATACACAAAGATACACTTTAGCTGGCAAGTAGAATTGAATTGATACACAAAGATACACTTAAACTGGCAAGTAGAATTAATACACAAAGATACACTTAAACTGGCAAGTAGAATTGAAACACAAAGATACACTTAAACTGGCAAGTAGAATTGATACACATAGATACTCTTAAACAGGCAAGTAGAATTGATACACAAAGATACACTTTAGCTGGCAAGTAGAATTGAATTGATACACAAAGATACACTTTAGCTGGCAAGTAGAATTAATACACAAAGATACACTTAAACTGGCAAGTAGAATTGAATTGATACACAAAGATACACTTTAGCTGGCAAGTAGAATGGATACATAAAGATACTTAATCTGGCAATTAGAATTGATACACATAGATACTCGTAAACTGGCAAGTAGAATTGGTACACAAAGATACCCTTAATCTGGCAAGTAGAATTGAAACACAAAGAGACACTTAAACTGGCAATTAGAATTGAATTGATACACATAGATACTCATAAACTGGCAAGTAGAATTGATACACAAAGATACTCTTAAACTGGCAAGTAGAATTGAATTGATACACAAAGATACACTTTAGCTGGCAAGTAGAATTAATACACAAAGATACACTTAAACTGGCAAGTAGAATTGATACACAAAGATACACTTTAGCTGGCAAGTAGAATTGAATTGATACACAAAGATACACTTTAGCTGGCAAGTAGAATTAATACACAAAGATACACTTAAACTGGCAAGTAGAATTGATACACAAAGATACACTTTAGCTGGCAAGTAGAATTGAATTGATACAGAAAGATACACTTTAGCTGGCAAGTAGAATTAATACACAAAGATACACTTAAACTGGCAAGTAGAATTGATACACAAAGATACACTTTAGCTGGCAAGTAGAATTGAATTGATACACAAAGATACACTTTAGCTGGCAAGTAGAATTGAATTGATACACAAAGATACACTTAAACTGGCAAGTAGAATTGATACACAAAGATACACTTTAGCTGGCAAGTAGAATTGAATTGATACACAAATATACACTTTAGCTGGCAAGTAGAATTGAATTGATACACAAAGATACACTTTAGCTGGCAAGTAGAATTGAATTGATACACAAAGATACACTTTAGCTGGCAAGTAGAATTGAATTGATACACAAAGATACACTTTAGCTGGCAAGTAGAATTAATACACAAAGATACACTTAAACTGGCAAGTAGAATTGAATTGATACACAAAGATACACTTTAGCTGGCAAGTAGTATTGAATTGATACACAAAGATACACTTTAGCTGGCAAGTAGAATTGAATTGATACACAAAGATACACTTTAGCTGGCAAGTAGAATTGATACACAAAGACACTTAATCTGGCAATTAGAATTGATACACATAGATACTCGTAAACTGGCAAGTAGAATTGGTACACAAAGATACCCTTAAACTGGCAAGTAGAATTAATACACAAAGAAACACTTAATCTGGCAAGTAGAATTGAAACACAAAGAGACACTTAAACTGGCAATAAGAATTGAATTGATACACATAGATACTCGTAAACTGGCAAGTAGAATTGATACACAAAGATACTCTTAAACTGGCAAGTAGAATTGAATTGATACACAAAGATACACTTTAGCTGGCAAGTAGAATTAATACACAAAGATACACTTAAACTGGCAAGTAGAATTGATACACAAAGATACACTTTAGCTGGCAAGTAGAATTGATACACATAAATACTCTTAAACAGGCAAGTAGAATTGATACACAAAGATACACTTTAGCTGGCAAGTAGAATTGAATTGATACACATAGATACTCGTAAACTGGCAAGTAGAATTGATACACAAAGATACACTTAAACTGGCAAGTAGAATTGAATTGATACACAAAGATACACTTTAGCTGGCAAGTAGAATTGATACACAAAGACACTTAATCTGGCAAGTAGAATTGATTTGATACACAAAGATACACTTTAGCTGGCAAGTAGAATTGATACACAAAGACACACTCAAACTGGCAAGTAGAATTGAAACACAAAGATACACTTAAACTGGCAAGTAGAATTGATACACATAGATACTCTTAAACAGGCAAGTAGAATTGATACACAAAGATACACTTTAGCTGGCAAGTAGAATTGAATTGATACACAAAGATACACTTTAGCTGGCAAGTAGAATTAATACACAAAGATACACTTAAACTGGCAAGTAGAATTGAATTGATACACAAAGATACGCTTTAGCTGGCAAGTAGAATTGATACACAAAGACACTTAATCTGGCAATTAGAATTGATACACATAGATACTCGTAAACTGGCAAGTAGAATTGGTACACAAAGATACCCTTAAACTGGCAAGTAGAATTGAATTGATACACAAAGATACACTTTAGCTGGCAAGTAGAATTGATACACAAAGATACACTTAAACTGGCAATTAGAATTGATACACATAGATACTCGTAAACTGGCAAGTAGAATTGGTACACAAAGATACCCTTAAACTGGCAAGTAGAATTAATACACAAAGATACACTTAATCTGGCAAGTAGAATTGAAACACAAAGAGACACTTAAACTGGCAATTAGAATTGAATTGATACACATAGATACTCGTAAACTGGCAAGTAGAATTGATACACAAAGATACTCTTAAACTGGCAAGTAGAATTGAATTGATACACAAAGATACACTTTAGCTGGCAAGTAGAATTAATACACAAAGATACACTTAAACTGGCAAGTAGAATTGATACACAAAGATACACTTTAGCTGGCAAGTAGAATTGAATTGATACACAAAGATACACTTTAGCTGGCAAGTAGAATTAATACACAAAGATACACTTAAACTGGCAAGTAGAATTGAATTGATACACAAAGATACACTTTAGCTGGCAAGTAGAATTGAATTGATACACAAAGATACACTTAAACTGGCAAGTAGAATTAATACACAAAGATACACTTAAACTGGCAAGTAGAATCGAATTGATACACAAAGATACACTTTAGCTGGCAAGTAGAATTGAATTGATACACAAAGATACACTTTAGCTGGCAAGTAGAATTGAATTGATACACAAAGATACACTTTAGCTGGCAAGTAGAATTGAATTGATACACAAAGATACACTTAAACTGGCAAGTAGAATTAATACACAAAGATACACTTAAACTGGCAAGTAGAATTGAAACACAAAGATACACTTAAACTGGCAAGTAGAATTGATACACATAGATACTCTTAAACAGGCAAGTAGAATTGATACACAAAGATACACTTTAGCTGGCAAGTAGAATTGAATTGATACACAAAGATACACTTTAGCTGGCAAGTAGAATTGATACACAAAGACACTTAATCTGGCAATTAGAATTGATACACATAGATACTCGTAAACTGGCAAGTAGAATTGGTACACAAAGATACCCTTAAACTGGCAAGTAGAATTAATACACAAAGAAACACTTAATCTGGCAAGTAGAATTGAAACACAAAGAGACACTTAAACTGGCAATTAGAATTGAATTGATACACATAGATACTCGTAAACTGGCAAGTAGAATTGATACACAAAGATACTCTTAAACTGGCAAGTAGAATTGAATTGATACACAAAGATACACTTTAGCTGGCAAGTAGAATTAATACACAAAGATACACTTAAACTGGCAAGTAGAATTGATACACAAAGATACACTTTAGCTGGCAAGTAGAATTGATACACAAAGATACACTTTAGCTGGCAAGTAGAATTGATACACATAAATACTCTTAAACAGGCAAGTAGAATTGATACACAAAGATACACTTTAGCTGGCAAGTAGAATTGAATTGATACACATAGATACTCGTAAACTGGCAAGTAGAATTGATACACAAAGATACACTTAAACTGGCAAGTAGAATTGAATTGATACACAAAGATACACTTTAGCTGGCAAGTAGAATTGATACACAAAGACACTTAATCTGGCAAGTAGAATTGATACACAAAGATACACTTAAACTGGCAATTAGAATTGATACACATAGATACTCGTAAACTGGCAAGTAGAATTGGTACACAAAGATACCCTTAAACTGGCAAGTAGAATTGAATTGATACACAAAGATACACTTTAGCTGGCAAGTAGAATTAATACACAAAGATACACTTAATCTGGCAAGTAGAATTGATACACAAAGATACTCGTAAACTGGCAAGTAGAATTGATACACAAAGATACTCTTAAACTGGCAAGTAGAATTGATACACAAAGATACTCTTAAACTGGCAAGTAGAATGGATACACAAAGATACCCGTAAACTGGCAAGTAGAATTGAAACACAGAGACACTTAAACTGGCTAGTAGAATTGAATTGATACACAAAGATACTCTTAAACTGGCATGTAGAATGGATACACAAAGATACTCTTAAACTGGCAAGTAGATTTGAATTGATACACAAAGATACTCTTAAACTGGCATTAGAATGGATACACAAAGATACTCTTAAACTGGCAAGTAGAATTGAATTGATACACAAAGATACTCTTAAACTGGCAAGTAGAATGGATACATAAAGATACTCTTAAACTGGCAAGTAGAATTGGTACACAAAGATGCACTTAAACTGGCAATTTATTATTGATACAAAAAGATACACTTAATCTGGCAATTTATAATTGATAACAAAAGATACTTAATCTGGCAATTTATAATTAATACAAAAAGATACTTAATCTGGGAATTTATAATTGATACAAAAAGATACACTTAAACTGGCAACTTGCAATTGATACAAAAAGATACACTTAAGCAGGCATGTAGAATTGAAACAGATATTGCTCACTAGAAAATAACAGTACTTATTTCTTTGCACTATCCACTAATGATGTTTATAAAGAGAATAACAAGTTTTACATGAAGTTGTGAACCACATGGATACAAACAGATTGAATTACATTTATTTAAGATAAATTATTGAAAATACGAAAAAATGATCTTATGAAAGTAATTTTTTAAAATTTCCAGGTGATAAATAAACTGAAGGATAAAAATATTATTGCAGATCTTTTAATGAAAAGTTCTAATTAAAAATTTGCATAAATAGCCTACCACTGGGAAGTAAGGCATAGCTAAGAAATATGAATGTATAATAGAACAAACACGTATGTGTACATTTGTTGATCTTTGCATTGCTAACTGTGTAGGTTTATGGGTGGATGGTTTGTATTTGGATTTAATTTACAATGGGATGGGAAGTACATGCACCCATTTGAAATCTTAAGTTTTGGTTCATTCCTTTTGTGATTTGGACCTTTGTTGTTTATTTGCTTTGAAATGTTGTATGTGATATGATTTAATCTAAACATTTGCCTCAGAAAAGCTGTTTTTTTAATTATTATATTGCTATGCAAATCAAATCTCATATTTCTTATTGTTCAGAATGATATTAATAACTGTATTTAGAAAGATAACATTTAATTAGCTCTAGAAACTTTGTCATTATACTGACAATTGTCATTATATGATACAAGTCGCATGACTTGAGTATACAAATTATTTTTATATATTTGACTGATAAGTGTTTTTAAGTCTAATGAGAAATAGAGATTTGGTTTTTTTTGTGCTTGTGTATGTATGTATTTCTCATTAATATATGTACATATCTGTGTTGTTTCTTTCCAGTGTTCAAAGTTCAGTCTGGTTCTTTGCCAACAGTATCTTAATCAGGGATGCTACTTTTGGAGAAATTTGAAAGCTATAAACCAGGAAATATTTTGCAAGTCTATGATTTAAACTTGTTTCAGGCATTACAATTTTTACATTTCGGTCATTGCTTACTACACGCATGAAAGTGCATTTTTCGTTAAATAATTCTACATAATGTAAAAAAAAGCAAAAATTTCATAAGCTCATTTGATGCAAATATTTCTTGGTTGGTTTACAGTAGCATCTAAAGGGTTCATTTTACAACATTGGACATCTGACATCAGATTTGAACTTTGACCTCTGCCAATTCAAGCCAGGTTCAAATCCTCCCTTAATCATCACCTCTCCTTGTCTCTCCATGCCAGGCTTTCAGTACAGCCTTCCACCCCTATATCACTGTAATAGACTGTTCTATAAATTTTATCAGAATAGTCTAAAATCACTTAATGGGGTGAGAGGCACATTAGGCCTAATCAGGTATTCCTATAGATCTTGCATTCAATTCAGCAGACTGACATTTCAAATAGATTTTCCCAGATTTGACAAAAAATGTAATTTTTACCTAGTGGGTCATATCTATTAATGGAGAACAATTATAAGCTGATTAGATTAGCATAATTGTCAAACTGTTCACATATGCCAATTCCACAGAAATTCACATACAGTTGATATGAATGAATTTTACATGTTCATGTTAACAAGTCTTTTAAACAATATCGCTCTTACAGACTAGTCAACAATATTGTTTTGACAGTAATGTGTTGTCGAAACTTAAATATCAAATCTATAGTCATAAGTCAAATTGGTTTTTCAAAGCAATTTCATTGTAATTCAGAATTAAGGGCCACAGTTAGACTGACAAGCTTGCTATACAAGAGACAAGTAAGCAGTTTTCATCTTCATCAATTCATCACATTTACCTGTATTTGCCATTTGCTAATTCTCATGTGTGCCGTGTGTTTCTCATGCATCCTTCTAAAGAGGAAGAAAACTGACACCATTCACAACAATTTACTTTATCTTTCATTTTGTTTGCTTAAACTCTAAAGCTTCTTTTTTCAGTAGTACAGGAATTCCGTTTTGAGGGATATTTACTCAGGGAAAAGTTCTGTTTCGTCCAACATGATTACAAATGCATTTTTTTTCTTCAGAGGTACACATGTTCAGGATTTATATTTTTACTTTTCAGTGTTTTAAAAACAAAAGAAACTTGAAGTCAGATATAGGGTTAAAAGTAAGCTGTGAAGAGTTCTATACAAAATCCGAGAACATTTGATATCCATCCCCACAGTATTACCTTGTTGGAAAGTGGAGTCCATAAAGCCAATTAAGTCTGTCATTTTTGTGACCTTTATTTAGGCTGTGTAACTTACTATTGCTTTTGTATAATTTGATATGCCTGTTTTTTGGACTGTTCTATCGAAGAAAACCAGGTCACTGTGACTTGCTCTGCTTCTCGATATTTCATAAAATAAAAATGTTTTTAAAGAAGTCAAACAGTCGTGATGCTACTGTATAAAAATAAAGGCAGTTAACTAAGATTAGTTGACGTTTTGTAGTCGCATTAGATTTTATAGAAGCATTGTAGATTTGGATTACTTACTTTACTGTGTACCAGTATGATCTTTGAATGCCATCGAGCATTGTAGATTTAGATTACCTACTTTACTGTGTACCAGTATGATCTTTGAATGCCATCGAGCATTGACTTAAGATTGGTGGATAACAAAAGTGATTCCCAGATTTTTTATATATATTCGTTTTTACGTTATGGTCATTTATGTCATTTAACATGAAAATTTTCTTTCAGATGATTTTTGTAATCTGTTTTAGCTTTTGGGGGTTTCCTATTAGTGTGTTATTCTCAAGTGATGACTTGTTTACTGGTTGTAGGGGCGCCGAGTAGTCTAAAGCGCTGTCCATTATGGATCACTGCCATCTCACCTCTGTCTGCGTGGGTTTGAGTCTCGGATTCTGCCAATGTGGATATGTGAGAAATCTTGCCAGTAGCTTCTCGTGGGTCAGTGGTTCTTTTCTTCAGTTTTCCTGGGTTCTTCCTCCACCATTACTGGCCGCCATGTAAAGCCTATCATGAGCTGAAAAATGGCATTAAACCCTACAACAACAACAACAACAACAACAACTACAACAACAACTACTGGTTGCAAGTTTCCTATTAGGCTTATATTCTAAAATTACAAAATTGGACATGTTCATGTTTTTTTTTTAATTTGCTATCGATGTGTTATTTTGAAATCATGAAATGAACATGTTTTTTTTTTAATTTGCTATCAATGTGTTATTTTGAAATCATGAAATGAACATGTTCACTGTTTTTTTAAAATATTTTCTGTCATGCTGTTATTCTGAAATGGTGAAATTGGATTTATTCAATGGTTTTACATTTCCTATCAGGCTGTTAGTCTGAAATAATGAAATAGACTTGTTTGCTGGTTTTAAGAATACTAGCATAAATAGGCCACTTGACCATTTTGTCATGCTGTTTAATGTTATGGTTCAGTTTCAAGTTTCATAGGACAAACGTCTGTGGTGTTATCATTTGCAAGTAAATTGATATCATAACATTTGCAAGTAAATTGATATCATAACATTTGCAAGTTAATTGATATAACATTTGCAAGTTAATTGATATCATAACATTTGCAAGTTAATTGATATCATAACATTTGCAAGTTAATTGATATCATAACATTTGCAAGTCAATTGATATAACATTTGCAAGTTAATTGATATCATAACATTTGCAAGTAAATTGATATCATAACATTTGCAAGTAAATTGATATAACATTTGCAAGTTAATTGATATCATAACATTTGCAAGTTAATTGATATCATAACATTTGCAAGTTAATTGATATCATTACATTTGCAAGTAAATTGATATTATAACATTTGCAAGTGAATTGATATAACATTTGCAAGTAAATTGATATCATAACATGTGCAAGTAAATTGATATCATAACATTTGCAAGTTAATTGATATCATAACATTTGCAAATTAATTGATATCATTACATTTGCAAGTAAATTGATATCATAACATTTGCAAGTTGATATAACATTTGCAAGTTAATTGATATCATAACATTCGCAAGTTGATTGATATCATTACATTTGCAAGTTAATTGATATCATTACATTTGCAAGTTAATTGATATCATTACATTTGCAAGTTAATTGATATCATTACATTTGCAAGTTAATTGATATCATAACATTTGCAAGTTAATTGATATCATTACATTTTCAAGTAAATTGATATTATAACATTTGCAAGTAAATTGATATCATTACATTTGCAAGTAAATTGATATCATTACATTTGCAAGTAAATTTATATCATTACATTTGCAAGTAAATTGTGATTGGTTGCATCCATGTGCCTATCCATAACCCATCATGTATCAGATGGCTCTGTCCATAACCCTTCATGTATCAGGTGGTTCTGTCCATAACCCTTCATGTATCAGGTGGTTCTGTCCATAACCCTTCATTTATCAGGTGGTTCTGTCCATAACCCTTCATGTATCAGGTGGTTCTGTCCATAACCCTTCATGTATCAGGTGGTTCTGTCCATAACCCTTCATGTATCAGGTGGTTCTGATGATCTCCATGTACAATGATTTAAGAAGGGATCATATTGAGTATCATGTTTCAAGTACTCTGAACATACTGTGATTTAAGAAAGGAGGTCATAGAGGGCATTATGTTTTAAGTAATCAGAATTTTATAGTGTTTTAAGAAGATAGATTATAGAGGGCAAGTAACCTGAACATTTTGCAATGATTTAGGGGAGATAATTAAGGGCATCATGTTTCAAGTAACCTGAATTTTATACAATGATTTCAGAATGAAGATATAGAGGGCAAGTAACCTGAACTTTTTACAATGGCTTTAGAAAGGAGATCATATAAGGCATCATGTTTCAAGTAACCTGAATTTTATACAATGATTTCAGTATGGCAATCATAGAGGGCGAGTAACCTAAAGTTTATACAATGATCTCAGATTGGAGATTATAGAGGGCGAGTAGCCTGAAGTTTATACAATGATCTCAGATTGGAGATTATAGAGGGCGAGTAGCCTGAAGTTTATACAATGATCTCAGATTGGAAATTATAGAGGGTGAGTAGCCTGAAGTTTATACAATGATCTCAGATTGGAGATTATAGAGGGCGAGTGGCCTGAAGTTTATACAATGATCTCAGAAGGGAGATCATAGAGGGCGAGTGGCCTGAAGTTTATACAATGATCTCAGATTGGAGATTATAGAGGGCGAGTGGCCTGAAGTTTATACCATGATCTCAGAAGGGAAGATCATAGAGGGCGAGTAGCCTGAAGTTTATACAATGATCTCAGATTGGAGATTATAGAGGGCGAGTGGCCTGAAGTTTATACAATGATCTCAGATTGGAGATTATAGAGGGCAAGTAGCCTGAATTTTATACAATGATCTCAGATTGGAGATTATAGAGGGCGAGTGGCCTGAAGTTTATACAATGATCTCAGAAGGGAGATCATAGAGGGCGAGTGGCCTGAAGTTTATACAATGATCTCAGAAGGGAGATTATAGAGGGCAAGTAGCCTGAAGCTTATACAATGATCTCAGAAGGGAGATCATAGAGGGCGAGTGGCCTGAAGTTTATACAATGATCTCAGGAGGGCAAGTAACCTAAAGTTTATACAATGATCTCAGAAGGGAGATCATAGAGGGCAAGTAACCTAAAGTTTATACAATGATTTCAGAAGGGAGATTATATAGGGCATGTTTCAAGTAACCTGAAGTTTATACAGTGATCTTAGAATGGAGATCATAGAGGGCATAACGTTTCAACTTAGTATAAAAGGTCCCATGGATTGGAGATGATGATGAAATGTGGGGTGGAGGAGATGAAGGAACTGTGCATTTGTGGGATGGAGTGGCGGTGGGCATGTTATTGTGATGGGAGATGGGGTGGGTGCTTAAATGGTTTGGTTGGTGGCCCACAGGGTGGAGAAGCTAAAAGTCAACAGTAAAATATTCCATTACCTAAACTCCGTCAACGTTGCTTTCAGAGGAAAGTGTGGTCATATTTGACATTTATGTTTTATGATAATCTTTGCTGCTTTTTCTGGAAAGGGTATTTGATGTTGTGTTTCATGTTTCAGGGGAAAGGATGATAAAACATGACGTGTATCTTGATGATTGTTTTATTATACTTAGGATTGTTTCAAATCTTACATAAAGGCGATGATTGCAGGGTGTCTTGTGAAATTTGTATAAACAAGTAAGGTCACATGAGTGATACATGAATGAGGCTCACTTGGATTGCTTGTTTCTGAGAGGAAGATGTAAATTGGTTAAGTCTTAGCTATTGAAGAAAAAAAAGCTATATGGATCATTATTGCTAGTGAACACGCTTAACCTCTTGGTAGTAAAATATGCACCATCTTTTATTTGCACTGATTTTTTTAATTAATTCATTCTGTTAATTAACAGCATGTGTAATTTTTAAGTTCTGAACTTTATTTTACCAAAGCACTAACATTGATAAATACATGTACACTCTCCCATTTGTTTGCACTCCCATCCAAGTTTTATAACAAAACACATCAAGGATATGAAAAATGCACAAAACTAGGTCATTTCATTCAACAATTTATAATTCCTAACCTGATCGTCACCATGAAGTCCTTAACACTGTCGACTTGTTTACTTTTCAAGCAGGGGCCCCAAGTGGTCTAAAGCGCTCTGAGTTATGGATCACCTGCCATCTCACCTCTGTATGTGTTCGAGTCTCATATTCGGCCAATATGGGTATGTGAAAAAGCTTGCCAGTAGCTTCTTGTGGGTTGGTGGTTCTTTTGAAGGGGGGGGGGGGTGTCCCTGGTTCTTCATCCACCATTAATACGGCTGCCATTTATAGCCTATCTTCTCCTGCTGAAACCGTAAAACTTTTTTTCAAGCTTAATAGAAACTCAATGCAAACAGACTGTGCACTGTCCTTTCCTGCTTTCTGGAATATAATATTTCAATAAATATTGTTGTCTATGTCCAATATTTGCAGTCTCTCTAAAATAAATTGAACAAGTAAAAATGAACTCTTGTATAGATGTGCTCAAAGAGATAAAGATTAAAAATGTTCATAATTATTGAGATTATTAAAGATGGTGAACTATATAACATATGCTGCTTGAAAACTTTGACCCGTTCATTAAAATATGGCAACCACATTTACTAAAGAAACTCCTGTTTGATTTAAACACTGGCAAGTTGACAGAGTTTGTGACCCCATAACAACAATTAGATAGCATTAATTGATGAATGAAACAACCAAGTTTTGTACAATTTTTAAAATTCTTGATACAGTATGTTTTTTTAATCAGTAGGAGGCAGTACAAAGAAACAGGAAAGTATGTGAATACTGTAAAGTAAAATATTCTTTTTTTAGGGGCAAGCAATAAGTTGCAGGGGTCCATTTTTGTGTATGGCTGTCCATATACAACCCGTACGTATAACTGGATATAGGTGAAGTGCTACTTTGGTTTCTACAGAATAACTTTTTTAAACTTTCTTGCATTTCAACCAAATTTGGTATGTTGCTTCAAATTCATGAAACAGTTGTAATTTTGATGAGAGCCTGCTTTTTATGAATTTCAAGTGTTTTCACCTTATTTTAAAGAGTTATGGCCCTTGAATACTTGACCTAACTTTGCTTTCCATGGTACAACTTTATTATGTTAATGAGTTTCAGCAGTTCAAAGTTTTCATACACCTTTATGTTGATGAGATACTGCAGTGTAACTTTACTTTGAAGTTTTACATTTCAGCCATAGTTATCATGCACCATTATGTAGATGAAAACTTGAACAAGTTGGATTTCTTTGTCAACATTTTGATCTTGCAATTTTAACCCCTAAATTGCAAGCACCACTACTAGCTCTAGTTTGAAAATGTACTCTAGTCAAGTAATTATGACAGCAAATCACTGATAGCAAGACCCTCTCCAATACACTCATTATTGCTAGTTTTAGTTTCAAAATTTACCCCAGTCAACTGTTATAGCAAGACCCTCTCCATTACACTCATTGCTAGTTTTAGTTTTAAAATTTACCACAGTCAACTGTTATAGCAAGACCCTCTCCATTACACTCATTGCTAGTTTTAGTTTTAAAATTTACCCCAATCAACTATTTATAGCAAGACCCTCTCCAATACACTCATTATTGCTAGTTTTAGTTTAAAATTTACCCCAGTCAACTGTTATAGCAAGACCCTCTCCATTACACTCATTGCTAGTTTTAGTTTAAAATTTACCCCAGTCAACTGTTATAGCAAGACCCTCTCCATTACACTCATTGCTAGTTTTAGTTTTAAAATTTACCCCCATCAACTGTTATAGCAAGACCCTCTCCATTACACTCATTGCTAGTTTTAGTTTTAAAATTTACCACAGTCAACTGTTATAGCAAGACCCTCTCCATTACACTCATTGCTAGTTTTAGTTTTAAAATTTACCCCAGTCAACTGTTATAGCAAGACCCTCTCCATTACACTCATTGCTAGTTTTAGTTTTAAAATTTACCCCAGTCAACTGGTATAGCAAGACCCTCTCCATTACACTCATTGCTAGTTTTAGTTTTAAAATTTACCCCAGTCAACTGTTATAGCAAGACCCTCTCCATTACACTCATTGCTAGTTTTAGTTTTAAAATTTACCCCAGTCAACTGTTATAGCAAGACCCTCTCCATTACACTCATTGCTAGTTTTAGTTTTAAAATTTACCACAGTCAACTGTTATAGCAAGACCCTCTCCATTACACTCATTGCTAGTTTTAGTTTTAAAATTTACCAGTCAACTGTTTTAGCAAGACCCTCTCCATTACACTCATTATTGCTAGTTTTAGTTTCAAAATTTACCCCCATCAACTGTTATAGCAAGACCCTCTCCAATACATTCATTATTGCTAGTTTTAGTTTTAAAATTTATACCAGTCAGCTGGAGTTAACAACAAATTGTAGAGCACAGGACTGTTTGTAATGCTCCAATCACTATGAGCTCTAGTTTCTGTTTCAAGAATTACATCAGAAAACAGTTAACTTAAAATGGTAGAGATCGAGGACAGTTTGTTAAGCAACCTTGTTTAAGTGTCTTTATTCACACCAGTCAGGCAGTTAACAGGAAATTCTTTAAGAGTAAGACACTGTGCAATACACCCTTTACTAATAGTTTAAGACCAGTCAGGCAGTTAACAGCAAATTCTTTAAGAGTAAGACCCTGTGTAATGCGCCCTTTACTAATAGTTTTAGACCAGTCAGGCAGTTAACAGGAAATTCTTTAAGAGTAAGACCCTGTGTAATGTACCCTTTACTAATAGTTTTAGACCAGTCAGGCAGTTAACAGGAAATTCTTTAAGAGTAAGACCCTGTGTAATGCACCCTTTACTAATAGTTTTAGACCAGTCAGGCAGTTAACAGGAAATTCTTTAAGAGTAAGACACTGTGTAATGCACCCTTTACTAATAGTTTTAGACCAGTCAGGCAGTTAACAGGAAATTCTTTAAGAGTAAGACACTGTGTAATGCACCCTTTACTAATAGTTTTAGACCAGTCAGGCAGTTAACAGGAAATTCTTTAAGAGTAAGACCTTGTGTAATGCACCCTTTATTAATAGTTTTAGACCAGTCAGGCAGTTAACAGGAAATTTTTTAAGAGTAAGACCCTGTGTAATGCACCCTTTACTAATAGTTTTAGACCAGTCAGGCAGTTGACAGGAAATTCTTTAAGAGTAAGACCCTGTGTAATGCACCCTTTACTAATAGTTTTAGACCAGTCAGGCAGTTAACAGGAAATTCTTTAAGAGTAAGACCCTGTGTAATGCACCCTTTACTAATAGTTTTAGACCAGTCAGGCAGTTAACAGGAAATTCTTTAAGAGTAAGACACTGTGTAATGCACCCTTTACTAATAGTTTTAGACCAGTCAGGCAGTTAACAGGAAATTCTTTAAGAGTAAGACACTGTGTAATTCACCCTTTATTAATAGTTTTAGACCAGTCAGGCAGTTAACAGGAAATTCTTTAAGAGTAAGACACTGTGTAATGCACCCTTTACTAATAGTTTTAGACCAGTCAGGCAGTTAACAGGAAATTCTTTAAGAGTAAGACAATGTGTAATGCACCCTTTACTAATAGTTTTAGACCAGTCAGACAGTTAACAGCAAATTCTTTAAGAGTAAGACCCTGTGTAATGCACCCTTTACTAATAGTTTTAGACCAGTCAGGCAGTTGACAGGAAATTCTTTAAGAGTAAGACACTGTGTAATGCACCCTTTACTAATAGTTTTAGACCAGTCAGGCAGTTAACAGGAAATTCTTTAAGAGTAAGACACTGTGTAATTCACCCTTTATTAATAGTTTTAGACCAGTCAGGCAGTTAACAGGAAATTCTTTAAGAGTAAGACACTGTGTAATGCACCCTTTACTAAAAGTTTTAGACCAGTCAGGCAGTTAACAGGAAATTCTTTAAGAGTAAGACAATGTGTAATGCACCCTTTACTAATAGTTTTAGACCAGTCAGACAGTTAACAGCAAATTCTTTAAGAGTAAGACCCTGTGTAATGCACCCTTTACTAATAGTTTTAGACCAGTCAGGCAGTTAACAGGAAATTCTTTAAGAGTAAGACACTGTGTAATGCACCCTTTACTAATAGTTTTAGACCAGTCAGGCAGTTAACAGGAAATTCTTTAAGAGTAAGACACTGTGTAATTCACCCTTTATTAATAGTTTTAGACCAGTCAGGCAGTTAACAGGAAATTCTTTAAGAGTAAGACACTGTGTAATGCACCCTTTACTAATAGTTTTAGACCAGTCAGGCAGTTAACAGGAAATTCTTTAAGAGTAAGACAATGTGTAATGCACCCTTTACTAATAGTTTTAGACCAGTCAGACAGTTAACAGCAAATTCTTTAAGAGTAAGACCCTGTGTAATGTACAAATAACTACTAACTCTAGTTGGTTGGTTGTCTAAATATTAGTTAGGTTTACACTTGGAAATTTAATAGACACAAATTTATATACAGGTGTTTAAGAAATCAGATACACAAATTTATGTACAGGTGTTTAAGAAATCAGATACACAAATTTATATACAAGTCTTAAATAAATTGGATACACAAGTGGCAATATAACTACTAAATTAAATCGCCAGAACTTTTTAAATATCATAAAACTAAGCATTACATAGTAGAAAAATGATTTATAATATAGCAGGATTAAAATTGACTGTAGAGACTACATGATCAAATAAAATTCTGTAGCTTAAGTTAAACCATAAGGAAGGTTGGATTTGAAAAACATGAATAATATTTTTTTTTACAGACCACTATAGTGTGAGGTAGGTATTGAAATCAGTTAAACACAGGTATCTGTGTGTGGGTATGTCAGTGAAAGTAAGTGATGGAATTCAGTGAAAGTTGGTTAAATTTTGAAAGATGATGCCAGTAAGAAAAATTTCATTTTTGGTGCTTTTTGCTTTTTATGGTTTAACGCCATTTTCAGCACAATATAGGCTATACATGGTGGCCAGTATTAATGGTGGAGGAAGAACCCGGACAACCCCCAGAAAGAACCACTGACCCACGAGAAACTACTGGCAAGCTTTCTCACATAACGACATTTGCTGAATCTTAGACTCGAACACACGCAGACAGAGGTGAGATGGCAGTGGTCCATAACGGACAGTGCTTTAGACCACTTGGCCACTCGTGGCCCCTTTCATTTTTGGACCCTTTTCTTTTATCAACGGTTCCAGGGCTTTAATGAATAATGACAAGTATGCGGGTTCTTTTAAGGATGTTTAATAATACCCTGCTACTGTAGTATACATGACTGCATGTTATCATTCCTTCTCAGTGACAACAATTAGGAGTGCATTCAGGGTTCAACTCAATAAATGCTATTGGAGGTAACTTTGTAGTAGTACAAATTTGTAAACAGAGAATTGCTTGGTTTCATCCTCACTTTTAGAACACCATTTTATGCAAAAACTCTATATTAAATGGTTTTCCTCTAAGCATCCATCGTTTTATGCACAAACTCTATATTAAATGGATTTCCTCTAAGCATCCATCGTTTTATGCACAAGCTCTGTATTAAATGGGTTTCCTCTAAGTATCCATCCAGGCCCGCACCTAGGAAATTATGGGCCCCAGGCAGCTGACAGAGTTCGGGCCCCTTTCGTGTTTCAAATATGTGCGTATATGTGCCTATCTAGCTCGGGCCCCTGACAAGTGCCATGGTTGCCCCCCCCCCCCCAGGTGCGTGCCTGATCCATCGTTTTATGCACAAGCTCTGTATTAAATGGATTTCCTCTAAGTATCCATCGTTTTATGCACAAACTCAGTATTAAATGATTTTCTTCTAAATATCCATCGTTTTATGCACAAACTTTATTAAACGGTTTTCCTCTATGTATCCATCGTTTTATGCACAAACTTTATGGTTTTCCTTTCAAGCTAGGTTTTTTTTTTTTTACCAATTCTCCAGAATGGACAGTAAGGCAAAAGAAAATGTGTTTCCTGCTGCACTGGTTTTAAAATTAAGGGTAGGTAGTTCATTTTTGTTAATAAACCCAATGGTGAGAACATGCTTGGATTGGCAACGAAAAATGGGGTTGGTTGGCTGACTAGGAAACACTTGATTTTTGTGTGGTCGGATCAGTTCCAATAGTAATCTAATTATGCCTACTTGGTCTTAAATAAAAATTATGCTGATCTTAAATCCAATATAGCTGCCACAGTCACAGATTTTAAAATCTCATGAATGTCAGAGTTGGTTTCAACACTTGTCAGATAAAATGAAGAAATGCTTGTATTTTCAAGTGGTGGTGGTGAGATTTGGACAAAATAATATTAGCACCATCAATGGAACTTTACAATTTCGGGGAAAATTTTGGACAAAAGAATATTTGTCCCATCAATGAAGTCTTGAATTCTGGGGAAAAAATATGGACAAAAGAGCCCCATCATGGAACTTTTGAATTCTGGGTGGAAAGTTTAGACAATAGTGTCAGCCCCATCAAGAAACTCTTCAATTCTAGGAAAAAAGTTGGGACAAAAGATTATCAGCCCCATCAAGAAACTCTTCAATTCTAGGAAAAAAATTGGGACAAAAGATTATCAGCCCCATCAAGAAACTCTTTAATTCTGGGGTAAAAATTTGGACCAAAGAGTATAAGACCCATCAATTAAAGTTCTAATTCAGAGAAATTTGGGCTACACCTTAAAATATGGCACATGTGACACACAACTTTCTTATTCTTTTAAAATTGTTTATTTGTTTTTTAATAATATTTTTCAATAGAACATGTTGAATGAAATGCAGTATTGTGTTTTATTTAAGCTTATTTAAGCTTCTTTATCCTCTTAGATTTCTGTATTATATACAGTGTCATTTACTCAGTTGAATTCTAGCCATCTGATCCCCTGATATGCAGACTGTACATTGATCTGAATAAAGAAAGCAAATGTCTGCCATCATACTGCAAAGTTGCAAAACTGTTCAAAATTATTTTAACTCGCATTTAATATGTCTGGATTTCAACAAATGAATGAAACTTTAGTCTAGAAGCCATTTTCTTCTAATAGCAGAATTTAAGACTGACTTGAAATTGATTTTTAATGTCTCTTAAACTCGAGTCTCTTTTCATGTCTGAGATGACTTTAGTTTAAGTTTGTAGGAATCTGGTACAGTTTGGTAAATTCTAAAATGTGCTGGAACTTAAGATCTGAGGTTTGAGTCTCCAGGTTTACTGTCATTTCTGATAGCTCAAAGAACATGAAGCAATGGTTTGAGTCCCAAGGTTCAATATCTTTTCTGATAGCTCAAAGAACTTGAAGCAATGGTTTGAGTCCCAGGGTTGAATGTCTTTTTGATAGCTTGAGGAATTGGAGACAGTGATTTAAATCCCAGGGTCCATAGTGTTTTCTGATAGCTTCAAGATTTTGAGGCAGTGATTTGAATCCCAGGGTCCACTGTTTTTTTTGCAATAGCTTCAGGAATTTGAGGCAGTGATTCAAGTCCAGTTGTATTTTCTTCTTCTGATACCTCAAAGAACTACAGTGAAAAGTTTGAGTCCCTGGTTCAGACATCTTTTCTCATAGTTCAGAAAACTTAAGGCAGATGTTTCGAGTCCCAGGGTCTTTTATGATAGCTCTCATGGATTTTCAGGTAAAGGTTTGACTCCCTCCTAGGGTCTGATCTTATTTACTATAACTCAAGGAGCTGGAGTTAAAGGTTTGATTAACAGGGTCAGATGTCTTTTCAGATAGCTCTAGGAACTTTAGTTAAAGGCTAGAGTCCTTGGGTGAGATCTTGTCTGATAGCTCATGAAACTTTAGTTAAAGGTGAGATCTTGTCTGATAGCTCAAGGAACTTTAGTTAAAGGTTTGAGTCATGGGGTTAGATGTCTTTTCTGATAGTTCAAGAAACTCGAGTTAACAGTTGAGTCACAGGGTCCAGTGTCTTTGCTGATTGCTTACTGAACTTGAGATTTGGTTCAGGTGTCTCATTTGTTTATATTTCCTCAACAACACCCCACCCCCACCCCCCACCCCCGATGGATATTCTTATACATTGAAAGAATAATTACGAAGCTAAGGCAACCTTTTTTCTGCTACATTGATGCTTGCTCTTTTGGCTTTAAGGTCAATGATATTAAGGTGTTGTTTACATGTTTTTTTTTTATTATTATTTGCTTATGTTTCCTAAACCTCTTAATTGATTTTCTTCATACCTTGGATTAAGCATTATGTGACACACACATTGTCCCTTTGTTTTTAAGGTCATGGTCACAATAATAATTAAATAGAAACATGGTATCAAGGTGAGGATTCTTTTGGGTTTTTTTTTCTCTTCATTTCATTATATATATATTATATACTAAACACCTTGATGGATTATGTTCATATATTGGGTGAAATATTATGAACTTAAAACTGTTCACATGACAACATATGTGTTGTCTCATTTTGACATTGGGGTCAAGGTCACATGTTTTACACTGATGCTATGGCAATGGGTTCTAGATAATGGACCTTATTGACAAACTGTTTTACCCGGAATCATGAAACTTTGTGAAGGTGTAGTCTAGATTTTGACAGGTAATGCATCTCATCACACAAGTTGGTATTATCACCCACATTTCATGCTTCACTGGCTTTAGATAAACTTTGTTGGATTTTTTTTCTTCTCTAAAACACTGTAAACGCTACAACCATTAAATAAGATATTTCACTGGCTATAATGTTAAGTTTATGTATAGGTCATGTCCAGTGGCTTGGGTTAAGTTTTTGTATAGGTCATGTCCACTGGCCTGGGTTAAGTTTTTGTATAGGTCATGTCCACTGGCCTGGGTTAAGTTTTTGTATAGGTCATGTCCACTGGCTTGGGTTAAGTTTTTGTACAAGTCATGTCCACTGGCTTCGGTTCAGTTTTTGTATAGGTCATATCCACTGGCTTGTGTTAAGTTTTTGTATAGGTCATATCCACTGGCTTCGGTTAAGTTTTTGTATAGGTCATGTCCACTGGCTTAGGTTAAGTTTTTGTATAGGTCATGTCCACTGGCTTGAGCTAAGTTTTTGTATAGGTCATGTCCACTGGTTTGGGTTAAGTTTTTGTATAGGTCATGTCCACTGGCTTGAGCTAAGTTTTTGTATAGGTCATGTCCACTGGCTTATGTTAAGTTTTTGTATAGGTCATATCCACTGGCTTAGGTTAAGTTTTTGTATAGGTCATGTCCACTGGCTTGAGCTAAATTTTTGTATAGGTCATGTCCACTGGCTTATGTTAAGTTTTTGTATAGGTCATGTCCACTGGCTTAGGTTAAGTTTTTGTATAGGTCATGTTCACTGGCTTGGTTAAGTTTTTGTATAGATCATGTCCACTGTTTTTTTTTTTTTTTTTTTGCATCCTGTATACCATTTAACATATAATCATGAATCTTGGTGAAGTGATATATTTTGTTTAGTAATACCACTTCATCAAAGTAGGTCATTGTGATCTATGTTACATGTGTCATTGATTTCAGTTGTTGTGTTGTAACCTTTTTTTAAGGACTCCTCATGTTACTAGGTCAATTTAGGCACTGTTAGTACCACACACTTATGGCAATAGATCACTTGACCTATATTTCACATTTTAGTGACTGAAGTTGAATTTTCATTTTTATGCCATTACCATGTAGTTTTTTTGCATCCAGTATACATGCTGTTGTAGCTGAAATTATGAGACTTTGTGACACTGTGCATTTTGATGTGCAAGTACTACGTGACTGTGATAATAATATCTAACTTTGACCCATGTTTCTTACTTAGTGGCTTTAGTAAAGTTTTGTATTTTAACTGTTCATGCTCAATTCCTTAAACCTGACAGCTGTATGCATTCATTAGTACCATACCTATGCTAAATTCCTTAAACCAGACAGCCGTATGCACCAATTAGTAGCAGTAGTAGGAAAGGTAACTGTGACCTACATTTTAAATTGCACCAGTTTTGCTTTTAGGTTCTAACTACACAGGTGGTGTTCATACGTTGTGTGTACTGTCCCATCTATATTCATGAAAGTTAGTGATCTGATGATAACGGTCACTGACCCACATTTCACATTTTGATTTCTTGGATTAAGTTTTTATGTTTAGGTAATGACCATAGTGTTACATCATGAATCATGAAACTTGGTGAGGTGGATGCAGGATATACAAGAGATATATGCTCAGCGCAGAAGTAGGTCATTATGGCCTATGTTTTGCCTTTCTCTGGAGTTAAATTTTGTATTTGATGTTTTTGCTAGAAGAATAAATTTTAGCACATGCAACTTAAACAAATTATACAAAATCAAGCTAACCCATTAGATATCTTAATTATACAGTATTCCAAACTTACAAGGCTATTAAAAAGCTAACCCATTAGATATCTTAATAATACACTATTCCAAACTTACAAGGCTATTAATGGGAGTGATCACAGTGACCTACATAATGTTTACTCAATGGTAAATTTGCCATTTTAATCAACATACATAAATTTTAACACTACTTTCTTTTACAAAAGAATTTCATCACAATCCATATTTCATCCTTTACTGACTATATGACTGCCTCAGAACTTTATAATTTGATGCTTTTGTTTGTTTGATTAGGATTTTTAATGTAGCTTTAACAATTTTTCAGTCATATCGCTACGATGTCTGCAGTGAGGCAGTTTATAGTGATGTCTAGCACTGAGACATCATGCCGCAGACATGTAGCATGATGTCTCACCCAGTCACATTATCCTGACACCAGGCCGACCAGTCCTAACACTAACCTCTTTATGCTGAGCGTCAAGCGAGGCAGCTGTTAGTACCATTTTTGTAAGTCTTTGGTATGACTCGGCCGAGGATCGAACCGACGACCTCCCGCTTCCGGGGCGGACGCTCTAACCACTAGACCACCGAAGCGGTTAAATTTGATGCATTTCTGTACAATCAAAACAGGTCACTGTGCCTTACATTTTATAATACAAAAATTGAAATATTGTGGACCCTTGTGTTTAGCTGAGGACCACATGCTATTTACATCCTGCCTGCACAGAAGGTCCTTTCTGACCGGTGATGACCACAGATATTTCCATGCTATTTACATCCTGCCTGCACAGAAGGTCCTTTCTGATCGGTCTGACCACAGATATTTCAATGCTATTTACATCCTACTTGCATAGAAAGTAATTTCTGACCAGTGATGACCACATAGATTTTTCCATGCTATTTACATCCCACCATGACAGATCTTTTCTGACCAATGCTGACCACATAGATCTTTCTGTGCTGTATACATCATACCTACATAGAAGTCCTTTCTGACCAGCGATGACCAAATATATTTATCCAGTGTGTGTGTGTGTGTGTGTGTGTGTGTGTGTGTGTGTGTGTGTGCGCACATCATACCGACATAGAAGTCCGTTCTGACCAGTGATCACATATTTTTCCAAGGTGTGTGTGTGTGTATACATCCTACCTGCATAGAAGGTCCTTTCTGACTAGTGATGACCACATAGATTTTTCCATGCTTTATACATCCTACCTGCATAGAGGGTCCCTTTTTGACCATTCATGACCAGATAGATTTTTCCTTGTTGTATACATCCTTCCTGGATAGAAGCTCCTTTCTGACCAGTGGAAGCAGAATCAATGTGTTTACTGGATGGTAAACTTGCCCTATTAATCACTATGCATTGTTTATTGTGATGGGTTATTCAGTGGTAAACTTGCCCTATTAATCACCATACACTGTATATTGTGATGGGTTATTCAGTGGTAAACTTGCCCTATTAAACACCATGCACTTTATTATGATGGGTTATTCAGCGGTAAACTTGCCCTATTAAGCACCATACACTGTATATTGTGATGGATTATTCAGTGGTAAACTTGCCCTATTAAGCACCATACACTGTTTATTGTGATGGGTTATTCAGTGGTAAACTTGCTCTGTTAATCATCATACACTGTATATTGTGATGGGTTATTCAGTGGTAAACTTGCTCTGTTAATCATCATACACTGTATATTGTGATGGGTTATTCAGTGGTAAACTTGCCCTATTAATCACTATACACTGTTTATTGTGATGGGTTATTCAGTGGTAAACTTGCCCTATTAAACACCATACACCTTATTATGATGGGTTATTCAGTGGTAAACTTGCCCTATTAAGCACCATACACTGTATATTGTGATGGATTATTCAGTGGTAAACTTGCTCTGTTAATCATCATACACTGTATATTGTGATGGGTTATTCAGTGGTAAACTTGCCCTATTAATCACTATGCACTGTTTATTGTGATGGGTTATTCAGGGGTAGACTTGCCCTATTAATCACTATACACTGTTTATTGTATACTGTAATTGATTCATCCATGTTTGAGTTGGATCCAAGTTACATTTTAGCTTTTGTGAAATTAGACAACCAGTCTGACGTTATAGAAGTACCTCAAGCCCTTTAAACTGCACATATTTTTTCATGTAAAATCGTCAAAATTGATAATTATTGAATTTTTTCAAAATGGCATACAGCTACCGATGCATGTTAATTTGAACAAGCAGTAATGCAAAGTAGGCATGCCATCACAGGACAGTCTAGGTCCCTTTATATTGCAGACAAGTTATGATAATGAACTTTCTGATAAATCAAGTTATCTTATTTTCAGATCCCCTGACATTACTATAAACTTGGCTTTTTTTATGAGGTTTCAAGGAAACATTAATGCTATAAGTGCATGATAAAGGGGGGAATACTTCCTTATTCATTGACTGCTATTTTGACAGGTGAAGATCCTGAATTGGGGCAGAGCAACAAGGAGTCCCTTAAGGGGCTGCTAGACGATCAGGGGGACAGCAAGACAGAAATGACTGACCAGGGTGCTAATGAAGGGTCGTCTGAAGAAATGGTTGCCATGGATACCAGTATGGAGGACTATGAACAAGATATGGAGGAGATGCCCTCAATTGAGAATGAGTAGATAGTTAATTATATCAGTGTAAAATCAAGACACTGTTGATATCTAGTTAGCTTATGACTGTACAGTTTTCGTGTTTGTAAAAGTAGAATTCAAATTATTTCATATTCCATGAAGTTTATAAGCATGTCATTAAAAGTTACTACCCGCCTTCTAATATAATGTGCTACTTTATTGGAATCACTTTGTGACCTTGAGGCTGTAAATTCCACTATGAACAGTGATACAGGTATGATGCCATGATGTTTTGTATGTTATGTCAGCATTTAAATTGGACTTTCTATGGATGGGATCGAGATAGCAGGCTTGTATTTGATGGTTCAAGAGCCATCTTGGTTAGAGCTTGTATCGTGAGACAAATTAAACTTACATCCATGAGACTGTGGAAAACATAGAAAGAATCCAGTCACTAGTGTGTTAGCAGTTTTCGTATAGTACATTGAGCATTTTATCTTATTCAGATTTTGTACTCTTTGGTGGCCTGATTTGTTGTTTTGCATGGATGTCATATAAGAGAGTCAGCTCTGTAAACATTAAACATATGTAATAACTGTTGATCTAGAAAATATCTATCAGCAAGTAAAATCCTTTCACTTTAGTTTATTTATGTTAAATACTCTCACAAAATATGAAATTGCAATGTTCATTTGTCTTGACATGTTCACTCTCATTATTGTACATTAATGATATTGTGGGTTTTTATCAGAGGAAAAGTCTTTATGATGCAAATGCTAAAATATACAAAAAGCTTGATGGATGTATGTAATAAACACAAAATCACATTTGTTTTTTGTTTTTCTTTGGATACTCTAAGTCAGGAAAAGAATTCTTTTGGTATTAAAGTCCTTTAGTCAAACTCGTTTTCTCCACTGACTCAACAACAAAGTGTAATTGTGTCATTTCTGTAATGATTTTGCAACAGCAAGAATCTATGTAAATTTATATCAACATTAGGTGTTAATTAGTGCTGCACCTGCTACGTAGTGCTGTATGGGCTAATTGGTTCTTTAGATAATCTTTAGGATAATTGTAAGATGATACAAAAATTGGTCAATAACCAGCAGTGTATTGTTTAGATTGAGTAGTTTGCATATGTGGCACCTTGTAATTTCTGTTCAAGTAAATGTGTTACTGTCAAATTGAATGTTGTATCCAGGCAAATAATCAAAATAAAAAATTAACTATATTCTCCATCTATTTACCGTCAAGCAAAACTAAGACTGGACTTGTGAATTTAGTTCTATCATCCTATGTCATGCCATCAAGATTACAAACCTAAGACATATGTAGTATGTTTTTATCATCCTACATTATGCCATCAAGATTATATAACTGTCATCCTAAATTATTCCATCAAAATTATATCATAACTGTCATCCTACATTATGCCATCAAAATTACATAACTCATCCTACATTATGGCATCAATATTACATAACTGTCATTCTACATTATGTCATCAAAATTACATCATAAATGTCATCATACATTATGCCATCAAGATTACATAACTCATCCTACATTATGCCATCAAAATTACATAACTCATCCTACATTATGCCATCAAAATTAATTGTCATCCTACATGATGCCATCAAAATTACATAACTGTCATCCTACATTATTCCATCAAAATTACATAACTGTCATCCTACATTATGCCATCAAGATTACATAACTGTCATCCTACATTATGCCATCAAGATTACATAACTGTCATCCTGCATTATGCCATCAAAATTACATAACTCATCCTACATTATGCCATCAGGATTACATAACTGTCATCCTACATTATGCCATTAAAAATTACATAACTCATCCTACATAATGCCATCAAAATTACATAACTCATCCTATATTATGCCATCAAAATTACATAACTCATCCAACATTATGCCATCAAGATTACATGACTATCATTCTATGTATGCCATCAAAATTACATCACAACTGTCATCCAACATCATGCATCAAGATTACATAAGTGTCATCCTACATTTTACCATACTCATTACATAACTGTCATCCTTCATCATGCCATCAAGATTACATAACTCGTCCTACATTATGCCATCAAGATAACATAAGTGTCATCCTGCATTATAACATTGATTACATAACTGTCATCCTACAATATGCCATCAATATTACATAACTGTTATCCTACATTTTGCCATCAAAATTACATAACATAATTGTCATCCTACATCATGAATCAAGATTACATCCTACATGATGCATCAAGATTACATGACTCGTCTACATCATGAATCGGGATTGAATAACTGTCATCCTACATCATGCATCAGGATTGAATAACTGTGAGCCTACATCATGCATCAGAATTGAATAACTGTCAGCCTACATCATGCATCAGGATTGAATAACTGTCAGCCTACATCATGCATCAGGATTGAATAACTGTCAGCCTACATCATGCATCAGGATTGAATAACTGTCAGCCTACATCATGCATTAGGATTGGATAACTGTCAGCCTACATTATGCCATCCATATGACATAACTCGTGCATCAAAATTACAAAACTAGAATGTATGTGTTGGGTCTTTTTTGTCCTCATAACAGAAGCTTTGTGAGACATTGAATTCCATTGAATCCTCATATTTTTTCATGTGCTAATTGAAAGGTCATAGCCAGATGCAATCTGTGAGCTTAAAGACCATTGATATTTATAACCAGTGACCATTGTTCATGTCAAATTGAGGAATCAAGCCATGGTACTGCAAAGTGCAACTCTAGTGTATAAATTGCCATGTTTTATTTTTGCTGCCAACAAATATGGCCTACATTTAACCTAATAATGTTAAATATGGATTTCATTTTAATCAGCTGAAATTAAATGTTATAAATCTAGACTTAAATCTGTACCATAAGTTTGTGGATTGAAGCCTGATATTATTTTAGTTTTCTATTTACATCCAGTCTTCCATCTCATCCCACCCATGTCCTTGTTGCAAAGACTAGTTTGATGCAATGAGCTCAAAAAGCTGTCTATATTAATTTTCCAGCAATTTCTGTACCAAAAATCAAGATGTAGCATGCATGACTCGTATCCATCATTCTCCAAATTTCAACTTTGTTTCTTTCTTGTTGTCTGCTTGTTCCCTATTGCAGATGAAGGAAAGAAGGATGAACAGAGAATTCATTAAAAATGATTTGGATGCCTAATTGCAATAGTGTTAGGGGCATATAGTGCTACCAATTTCCATACCTTGGATAGGTTTTATATTTAGGTCATTTGAGGCATTGTGGTGGGAGCTTGGTTTTTTGACCATATTTATAGTTTATACTGGTTGTTGGGCTTGATTAGATAACCTTCCTAGAAAAGAACCCTGCCTTTATGGCTATGATCTGATGATGCTTAGATAGCGTAACTTTCATTTACTGTAATATAGTGACGGGTTGGCTTAGATAGCAAAACTTATTCATTTACTGTAATATAGTGACGGGTTGGCTTAGATAGCATAACATATTCATTTACTGTAATATAGTGACGGGTTGGCTTAGATAGTGTAACTTTCATTTACTGTAATATAGTGATGGGTTGGATTAGATAGCATAACATATTCATTTACTGTAATATAGTGACGGGTTGGCTTAACATAACGTATTCATTTACTGTAATATAGTGATTTGTTGGCTTAGATAGCGTAACTTATTCATTTACTGTAATATAGTGATGGGTTGGTTTAGCATAACATATTCATTTACTGTAATATAGTGACAGGTTGGCTTAGATAGCAAAACTTATTCATTTACTGTAATATAGTGACGGGTTGGCTTAGATAGCGTAACATATTCATTTACTGTAATATAGTGATGGGTTGGCTTAGATAGCAAAACATATTTATTTACTGTAATATAGTGACGGGTTGGCTTAGATAGCAAAACATTTATTTACTGTAATAGTGATGGGTTGGCTTAGATAGCATAACATATTCATTTACTGTAATATAGTGACAGGTTGGCTTAGATAGCAAAACTTATTCATTTACTGTAATATAGTGACGGGTTGGCTTAGATAGCATAACATATTCATTTACTGTAATATAGTGAAGGGTTGGCTTAGATAGCAAAACATATTTATTTACTGTAATATAGTGACGGGTTGGATTAGATAGCATAACATTCATTTACTGTAATATAGCGACAGGTTTGCTTAGATAGCAAAACATTTATTTACTGTAATATAGTGACAGGTTGGCTTAGATAGCAAAACATTTATTTACTGTAATATAGTGACGGGTTGGCTTAGATAGTGTAACTTTCATTTACTGTAATATAGTGATGGGTTGGATTAGATAGCATAACATATTCATTTACTGTAATAGTGATGGGTTGGATTAGATAGCATAACATATTCATTTACTGTAATATAGTGACGGGTTGGGTTAGATAGCATAACATTCATTTACTGTTATATAGTGATGGGTTGGCTTAGATAGCATAACATATTCATTTACTGTAATATAGTGACTGGTTGGATTAGGATTTGAACCCATGTCCTTTGGGAACTCAAAGCAAGAGATCTACTTTGTAAGCATTAAAGTTAAAGTTTTTTTCAAGAAATGGAGATACAGCTGCAGTAAGATTTAGAGTTCCCAAGCCAGACCTTATGTCCCTACAAAATCCACTTACTACCATACTTATATCCCTACAAAATCCACTTACTACCATACTTATGTCCCTACAAAATCCACTTACTACCATACTTATATCCCTACAAAATCCACTTACTACCATACTTATGTCCCTACAAAATCCACTTACTACCATACTTATGTCCCTACAAAATCCACTTACTACCATACTTATATCCCTACAAAATCCACTTACTACCATACTTATGTCCCTACAAAATCCACTTACTACCATACTTATATCCCTACAAAATCCACTTACTACCATACTTATATCCCTACTGGTTAAAGGCCAGAAAAGTTTGTTAGCAGTTCTGCATGTGGCATACAATGTACCGTATGTTAGCAGTTTATCACTACTTCAAAACTAGAGGGGGGGGAGGGTTGTCTCATACATGGTACTTAAAATTACAAATTTAAAATGGTGCCTGTCAGATACTTAACATGGTCACAATGGAGGCTATCTTCAAACGTTTGTTATCATTACTCTGTAACCAATGGTGATATTGAAATGGGAGGTTTGATATCGGTAATATATTAGTTATTTTGCTTACCTTTTCCACAGTTGAAACACTTAACTGACCCAGTCTGATTCTACTTTATAGGCCCAAGAGCAATAGTCCATGATTCTTTTTCCAGACATCTTTGTCAACATGAAAACAAATGCTCGCATAATAGGGCCTTCCATTTAGTATGCATGTGTGGAGGGGGGTTAACCCAAATGCATATGCTTGCGTATGGGTGATGATGTCTACTGATAATGTATGTATGCATAGGAAACTGGGTTGAGGGGTGCAACCTTGAAATTTTTTTTACTAATACGCAACATGTTCGACTGGGTTCATTCGGCATTTGAATATTTTGCGGACACTAGACAAAAATTTTAATGTTATGCATCTTATTTCTTTGATGCAACCAGATAGTCAGCATCTGTGGACTATCTGTTTTATTAAACACGTTAATATTATTAATCCTTGATCGTTTCTGGGTAGACTAAATAAATTCTTTATAATTCTGGGATGAGTGGGGTGTTAAGTGATACGTACACAGATTGTGGGTGTAAAAAATACTCGTGTACAGGAAATGGGGAGGTGTCAAGCTTTGCCAGAATTTTGCGTACGTACTAAATGGATGGCCCCAAATAATAATAAAAATACCTCATTGATGGCTTGCTGTATCAGGACCTGGCAATAAATTTTTTTTATAGCAAAACATAACCCATCAGTTGTCAAATATATTTTTTAAAATTGTTTTGATAATCTAGAGACAATTGTCAATGAATCAGTGTATCCTCCCTTCTCCTCATGGTCCAGTAACTTGTAAGCAAAATGTAAGCATTTCAGAATTAAAATTACCCCCCCCCCCAACTAAAACTATGATACAGATGGTCCTAAACAAAGAAACAAAATATTTTTACTTTATAAAAATGGCATGTGATTCATTGGTGATTATAAAAAGTGTATATATATATATATATATATATATATATATATATATATATATATATATATATATATATATATATATATATATGACCTCCAACATGGCTGTCATAGTGGATGTCTTTAAAATCCTATTTTCACTTCTAAATAGATGGTGATATTAAAAATAGAGATTATTTTAAAACACTTACAATATCTAGTTGTTCCTGATTTAAACTTGTGCCAATCTGACATCCAGCTGCTATGATGTGCATATTAAAAAACAAGGCCTCCTCTTTGGAATGTATGGTTTTATTGACACGAGGTTTTCACAAAATCTATATTGTTTAATTAAACCTTAAAAATTGGGTCTAACTGTACCTCGTAAAATAGTCCAACATAGCTTCTGGTGCATACGCTTCTCAACATCTCTTATTTATAATAATAATAATAATAATAATAATGAGGACTTTGTATAGCGCCTAATCTTTAGAAGTTCTAAGTGTTTTACATCATTAATGATTTGACTACAGAAAAACAAAAAACAAAAACCATGAAATTGGAAACCGTAACAAAAGCTGAAAATATTTAAGGTACGAAACATTATTAGGTCTTTAAGGTCGTTCTTGCAGTTGAAAAAGGTGAGTTTTAAGAGCACTCTTGAAAGTTATCACTGTGTCTTTGTCTAATTTCAATGGGCAGTTCATTCCACATTGCTGGCCTTGGTATGCAAAAGAATATTGTCCATATGACTTCGTTTTCATAGTGGGAACAATGAGTATGTGATTGTACGAATAGAAGTGTAAGTATCTTTGCTAGTGTATACACATGGGCGAGGCCGGATAAGTATGTTGGACCGGAGTTCATCAGTGAAACATAGCACAGAGAAGACATTTTGTGTTTGATTCTAGATCGAATGGATAGCCAGTGTAGGATAAGGATACAGAGTAGTTGGGAGGTGTTCTCTGATCGGGCACTCAAAAGATGATCCAGGCAGCTGTGTTTTTAACATTTTTAAGTTTCTGGAGTAGATATTGAGATGAACCAGCTAGCAATAATCCAGTCTTGAAAGTACTAATGAACACATGTTTTAGTGGCATCAACTGAAAGATAATTGTGAATGGAGCTGACGCGTCTCAGCTCAAGATATGCAGCCTTGCATATGTTCATGACATGTGAGAGTACTGTCTAGAATAACATCAAGGTTTCGTACTGACTGAGTTAATTTAATGTTGGTGTTGCTGATATTTATTTTTATTTAATTGATATTATTTGTTGTTATTTATTTGATATTTATATCCATATTCTATGCAACTACTTTGTATATTCTCAAGAAATTCAAATCGTGTTGGCTTCCACGATTGTTTTCTTATCTTGCAAAGTGAGCAGCAACTGACGGAACGATAAAACAGTTATTCAGCAATTGTTCAATATTGTCATTCTCGGACAAGCCTCGTGGGGAGACATATAATGTAACCCCGTGGCTGGGATTTCATTGTCTTGGTCCAAACCCCAACGTAGATTATTTTTCTCACCCAATATTAACCTTTAAAGTTAAAAAAAACAACCTCTTTACGTCGCAATGTTTACATGTGGCGCATGAATATAAATATGCTAATGAGGGCTTTGGTGTGACTGTTGGGTCGAAAGTACACAGTTCATACAGGTGAGCAAAGAAAATTAACAACATAAAACGTCGCATAGTAATGAAGTATTATCACATTTAAAATATGGATGTTATATGAAATAAATAGTTTTAATTTATTAGAAAGAAACTGTTTCCTTTTATCATTTCCAATTTTGAATATCCCACTCTCCCGTATAAAAGACCCTCGTCACCCTCCAAATATGACCCTTCGTGGCTGGTCCACTTAAATTTAAATCCAAATATGTGGACCCTAGAGGATAATCATGTGCTAAATTTTCAAGTTAACGGATTCTTTGAAAATTTATATTTCTGTCTTGGAAATATGGCAAATGATACAGTGAAATTTGCTTACGGATTAGTGTGTTGAGGGTTAAATGATTCCTTCTGGCTGGTAAGTATTATTTGTCAATAAATATTGCATGTTTATTCAGCTGGAGCACAACGGAGATGCTTAACAAAATTATAATAGAGCATATTTGACATAACACATTTCTGACTGTTGCCATGTTTTCGTTGTTGTTTAGAGAGTTGGGTTGCTATGAAGTGTATAGGTATATAGTCTTGTGTGCATGGATCAGTATTTTCTGACATAGTTCATTTCAAACACCATTGAGAATTTTATCCTATCTGTAGCACAGTAAATTTTTAGGTCAGCTTCATTAAATGATGCTAACAGTATATGCTACGTTTCACGCAGAGTGTTTACAACTAGTTCGCTTGCTTTAGCTACATTTAATGATCTGAAAATGTACTGAGCTAGTCCTGCATATAGGATAAACTTGGAACAAACTAACATAATATCAAAACCTTGAAATAGTATGCGTGTGTGTATTTGTCTTTTTCAAAATATTTTTGTTTGGTGTGTTTTCTAAGACAGATTGACCTTAAGTAACTATGTTTTGGTTATATATTATTTGTTGTTGTTTTATTTGAGAACAACTATGGCACAGCACAAGACAAGAAGGGTTTCTTTTGTTAAAAGTAGTTCTGAGCGCATGGACACCATGACTGAGATGATTGGTCTGAGATGACTAGACTGAGATAAGAAAAGTAAGGTTAGCAAAACAGATTTATCTGTCGCTTGAGTGAGAAAACTTTGGTGTTATGTATGATTTTGAATGTTGACCACACATTATGTGAACTTTCAAATTCTTTCTTAACACCAATAATACTTTCAATCAGATTATTAGTCGGATCAAACGGATCTCACTTCGGTAAGTCATATATTATTCTGTCAAGATTAAATCTTGAATTAGAAGGCTTGATTTTAGATAATCTCTCAAACTCCTCCATAGTATAATTGAGACAAATATATATATATATATATGTTTCAAACAAAGAATATATGCAAGTGGCCAAAGATAGGTTCTATAATCCCTTAAGACAAAGCCTATGTAAATGTACGTCGTGTTAGTCGAGGACCAAAACCGTGTTTGAAATGTGGTATTGTGGTTGGAGGAGAAACATGGCTGTGTGTACAATGTGGTGGTAAAACTACAGAGCTAAAATGGTACGATAAAAATAACGTACAGTTTTAAGGCAATAAAAAATGCTGAAGACTATCAAGCAAAATTTCAAAATAATGATTTTGGCAAATGATATTTCATAAATGGAGCAAAATGAGTTTGTGAAGCATCGAATCATCAGGGATTACGATGCATCTCGTGATGGTGTAGTCATGCAAAAAAAAAAAGAACAGTTGGTGTTGCCATTGTTAATGGTTATCTCGTGTTCAGTGCTGGGAACAAAATGTATCTTTGTCGTAGGTTCGTTTTTAAATGTTTCAATGGATTAATCAAAGACTGTCTTGTGATCGATTATATCAACGTTGTAAAAGATCAGTTGCATATACAAATACAGAGACAGGTATAAAAAAAAATATTTCAGTCAATATATGCAAGCTGGTAAATATTTAGATATTTGCAGGCGTTCAATATATGATGTCGCAAAAAATATAACCAGGTCGGTGTTTTCCGAAAACTATAAACCAAAAATAATTGTTTCAATATAGAAAGAATCAGATGAAGAGAGATAACTTTGTCAAGAACACGTAGAGCATTAAAGAGTTATCTTGCTTGCATTTTATAGTAGTATTCGCTTATAGATAATAAAATGTTTATTATCATTCTGAGAAGTCTATCATCGGCGTGGAAATGTGCCAATATTTATTTAATTATATAATGCTTCATTTCCACAGTCACAAAACATGCGTGGTATTTTTGTTTATATAAATATTGAGATTCATGTTATACTGATACTTTTTGTTCATCACTCGCAATATACCCATTAATCTGAACAAATTTGATAATCTGATTTAATTTAGATAATATACCCATCAACCTGAAGAATTATATATTTTTTTACCGTATTTACCGCATACAGAACTTATGGTGAACTTTTTTAAACCTACATCATGTGTCCCAAGACTTAGGAAATGAAAAACATGTTCAATTCCCCCCCCCCCCTCCCCCGCCAACAACTGGCCACACTGCATGTTACAATAAAATAGATAAATAAAATGCGTATTTGATCATAAAATAAAATAAACAAGAAACTAAACTTGTAATGTCATCATTTATTCACATTTTTTGTCGACATTAGCATTTTATTAAAGGAAAAATATATCCACAAACTCCGTATGAGTAGCACATGAATCCATTATCCATAGTGTAATAGCTTTCGTCAGACAAGGCAACACATTAGTCATTGACGTGAATATTGAGAAACGAATCATGTTTAGTTGTCCTCAAAGGTTTGAATGTTGTGAAAATGAAAACTGGATTCCGCAAAATCACATATGAATGAGATAGAGAAAGAAAGAGTGAGAATTAGTAGCCCCATTGGTCGAAAGCAACTGACATTTACGCGTGATACGGTGTAAGGTACAAAATAACCAAGAGTGTATTATATCCAGGGTAACAATATGACAATATCTCGCAAACTAAAATCATTATTAGAAATACATTCACTGTGAGTACAAATGACAATCTTTTTGATTCCATGGGATACAAAAAGTATTATTAAAGCAAGTTAATGTTGTATATACTATTTACCGAATAACTCGAAACCAGTTTTTATCAATTATGACTGCAGACGGCATATAAATGAAAGTCCAGGTGTTGAATAAACACACCTTGTAACAGCCATAAACTCATTGTCTGAACTTACTGGCAGGATATCAAATACAAAGGTTAATTTATTACAAAACAAACCGACCCCGGAAGCTGACATTGGATTTCTATTAGCGTGGAGATTTTTGTGATGTAAAATCTGTCTTTCCTTTTCCTTGCCAAGATATTTGAAGTCACTGACCGTATCACTCAAATCTCAGCAATAATTTCATTTCAGTTTCCTAGTTAGAATATAAATGAAGTCTTATCTTTGAAAGTCTCTGGTTGAGCACATTTCCCATTAATTTTTGAGGCTACACCGTGATTATCACCAAAATAATGTTAAGAACTGGGAACATGTAACTACGGTGTATTGAATATGGTGTAAGTATCGTATGTATGAAATATACGCTTGTTTACCTGACTGAATATAGCATTAATAGTGTTAGTCTCAACTGATGGTATTTATAGTTTGAATATGGCATAAGACAAGTCTGTTTCAAGTGTAGGTTCCCATACCTTTGCCTAAGAGATTCTGACATGATAACACTTGACATGACAACAGAACAAGATAATAAAGGAAAGGTAAACTCTCTCTCTCTCTCTCTCTCTCTCTCTCTCTCTCTCTCTCTCTCTCTCTCTCTCTCTCTCTCTCTCTCTCTCTTAAAGGACTGCATAGTCGCAGAACATGACCCATCTATAATTGGTTTCTTCACTAAGGAGTCACACTGGTTTGGTTGATAATATGGAACACAGTATACCCTTCAGACATAGATTTTGATTCAATGAGGTGAAGCAGAGATATTTGTGGCATAGTTAACACAGAGACATTTTGTTAAAATGTTTCTTTTCAGATGCATGTACAATTTATAAACAATAAACAGTGGAAACGGGTAGTATATCGGAGGAAAAGAATATTGATATATGATGACAATGACTTAGTGTTATGCAGCATAGATGTTTCAATATGTATTCTACATAAGCTAGGCCACAACATCAAAAAGATAGTGAAAATATTATATATAAAGTCACATAAACATGCTTTGAATAAATATTTAGGATATTTCTACATTTAATATACCGACTTATCGATTAATCTACATCAGTATGGCTTGTGAAACTGGGTAACTATTAACAAACGCAATATTAAGAGAGAAAAATGTTTGGTTAAAAACATGTTCAGAATGTACGGCTGTATCCTGACCTTTAAAAACGTGAAAATAATTACAAATCTTAATAAATAACTGGGATAAATTAAACTTTATAACGTTTTTTTGGCAGTTGGTTGACACGATATTTGGACTTACCGAAGAACAAACAAAAGGTAAGAGATGTAAATTTATAACACCCCAGCTCCTGTGCATATTTAATTAGATATGCAAATTTATAAAACCGCAGCTCCCTGCATATGTGCAATTTATAACATCACAAATGTCTTGCATGGTACAAGAATTGAACGCATTGATGAGAGAGAGAGAGAGAGAGAGAGAGAGAGAGAGAGAGAGAGAGAGAGAGGCAGGCACGTTATAAAAATGATGGCTGGCAACAGAACTTAAGTTTACAATTTAGCGATTTTATTGGATGAAATGTACATTTCAACAGTTTGAACAATCAAATGACTTGAGTCAAGGCTTGAAGGTTTATACCTGTTGGTTTACCTGGGACGAGATCAAAAGCTATAGTAAACAGTTTGTTGTGTGTGTTGAAGATCCTGGAGTAAATTCATCTGAGTCGTTCCTGTTATCGTAATTTTAGACCATGACGTCTTTAATATACAAAATCTGTCGCGCTACAAACAGTTTGAGGAAATTTAAAGTTATTTACCAAACTTGCTCAGTTTCAATCAAATGACTCATATAGACGTATTTACGTGACGAAAATTTGAAAACATTCCGACCTGCTCATACTGCCAAATTCATTATACATGCATTAACTTTCTTCAAACACGCTGATCCGTGACAAAAGGACGGAACTAGTTCGGTGACACTATTTTCGAGCACAACGGATTTACAATGCTGGAGTCATTCTTCAACCTTTTAAAAAAAAAATCAGTCTAACCAAATGATACTGAGCGGCATACTGCTCTTAATATACGATGAAGTACGAGTCACAAAATTATTAAAAAATTACCACGCTAAATGTCTAAGCGTCATTTCATATATTTAAAAGAAAAGTAAATATAATATCCCTGTAAAGAATACAGCGACACATTTTTGCCAACAATAATTATATTGAGAAATATGGACAACTAAAATTTTATATTCAGAGAGATGGACAACTCATGTTATATTGAGAGAGATGGACAACGCATATGTTATATTGAGAGAGATGGACAACGCATGTTTTATTCAGAGAAATGTACAGTTCATATGTTATAATCAGAGAGAGAGAGAGAGAGAGAGAGAGAGAGAGAGAGAGAGAGAGAGAGAGAGAAGCACGTTATAAAAATGATGTCGGGCAACAGAAATTAAGTTTACAATTTAGCGATTTTATTGGATGAAATGTAAATTTGAACAGTTTGAACAATCAAGTGACTTGAGTCAATTCTCGAAGGTTTATACCTGTTGGCTTACCTGGGACGAGATCAAGCGCTGTATTAAACAGTTTGTTGTGTGTGTTGAAGAGTAAAATAAAAACTTATCCTGGAGTAAACTCGTCTTGTTACATTTACACCAAGTGTATTCGGGTGAGGTATACGCGTACGCATTCTATTATTGTTTCTCTATTGCTTGTAAAAGATAAAACTATTTATCTTAAAATAAATAGACCCTTTTAATCAATACCAAATAGCCAGCATTGTGCCATTAAACACCAGCTATTTATCCATCCACACATACAACGCATTTATAATGCATTGTTATCTTCACCGACAATTACCATACCCAGTAACAACAACTTGTGATTTTAGACCATGACGTCTTTAACAAACAAAATCTGTCGCGCTACAAACAGTTTGAGGAAGTCTAACGTTAGTTACCAAACATGTTAAATTTCAATCAAATGACTCATATAGACATATTTACGTGACGAAAATTTGAAAACATTCCGACCTGCTCATACTGCCAAATTCATTATACATGCATTAACTTTTTTTCAAACACGCTGATCCGTGACAAAAGGACGGAACTAATTCGGTGACACCATTTTCGACCACAATGGATTTACAATGCTAGAGTCAATTTTCAACCTTTTCAAAAAATAAATCAGTCTAACCAATTGATATTGAGCGACATACTGAAGCTCTTAATATACGATGAAATATGAGTCACAAAATTATTAAAAAATTACCACGCTAAATGTCTAAACGTCATTTCATATATTTAAAAGAAATATTACAAAGAAACCCACACAAGTAAATATAATATCCCTGTAAAGAATACAGTGACACATTTTTTTTTTTGCCAACAATAAATATATTGAGAAATATGGACAACTCATATTTCATATTCAGAGAGAGAGAGAGAGAGAGAGAGAGAGAGAGAGAGAGAGAGAGAGAGAGAGAGAGATGACCCACTCATTCTATATATCAGAGAAAATGACCAATCATATTTTATATTGAGAGACGTGGATCATTCATATTTTATATTGAAAGAGATGGAACACTCACACCTTAGATAGATGGTGTCATAGTCTCGCTGGTCATGAGCGTTATTCGTACAATATTGTACAAGCCCACTTGTCAAAGGTATTGCACAACTTATAAAAACAGCACCCTAACCCACCTCCCCCAATACTCGCTATTTAGGAGATGACCGCCCACGGTGTAATCGCCTGGTTCGAGTATAGAATCTATATGGCAAACTGAGATGATATATTGAACAAAGAAACTAAGAGCCCCCGTAAAGATTAATAAACAATTTAATCAAAAACATACACAGTGAAATTTCCTTTCCTTCTGAATACACGTGGTTTTGGAATTAACCGAATTACAAATAAATGGCATATAGAATTAAAACAAATATAGCCGTTCTATTACTGATAGCTAATTTCATCATAAGAATCGAGTGTTCAATAAAATTCGTCCACGTTGTTCGTTTTTTTCATGACCTGTTTCGTCGAACTGCGTTCTCTGCTCACTCAAATGTTGATCCAGAGGTTCCTGTCTCTCAAGATACTTTCCCTCTTGGATGTTTGCTCGAACTCAGACTTGTCCTCTGTGTTGATGTATTCCCCTTGCAACTCCTACTTCACAATTCCTTTTCCCCGTCTTGTACGTCCTCTATTTCCGTACTGCTCGTCTCCAAATAAAAACTATTTTCCTTTCAAAAGAAAAGTAAAACACCCTAAGTCTCTTGTTACACGGCAATAGCTCAGACTGTCCGTTTTGCTGGTTCGAACAATCATATATTACTATCAGTGATAACATTTTTATGGCTAGTAATCAACTACACATGTCTTAAGATCAATACAGCTAAACCACTTGTTAATTCAGTTTGCCTTCACCTTATACATTATACACTGTCGCTAAATTATCTACGACATCAAAATTCGGTGAATTCACATGTATTCCCGTAATTCATTACTTAAAGTAAGACATTAAATCTTAGAACACAATCAATATTCCAACAATATGATATATTCAAGAATTAACGTAACACTCAATCATAACTTCACGTAGTGGTTTTACAACATCAATTAACACTGCATCATTCTTACTATGAATTAAGGTAAGAATTCTAATTCATAATTTAAAAGCACATTACTAAATTAATGTAGCAAATGAAACTATTCATACAGATGTATCAACAAATCATGCAGATCTGTAACGAAGAAGCATTATATCAATTACATCATAATAAGCGCGGATTTGAAAAAATACCTCGTGTTTTTGGTGCTCCTCTTAACCGTTGGATTTCGGCGGTCTGTTCTGAGCTTATGTTTTCGAAGGTACTTCTCTAAAATACTCTCCGGAGTCTCTATTTTCAAAATAATTCCCTCCTCGGCTTCCTTGCAAAGCCCTTTAGATGACTGAAGTACATTTTTTAGCTAGTGGATATATATATATATATATATTCCAAAGATTTCTCTTGTAAAACACACCCTTTATTCAACAGTGACCAATCAGAACCAATATAATTTCTCGCGCTTTCTCTTGAAAGTCGCTTCGTCAGCGTGTCAAGATGCCACGCTTTGGTTTTAAATAACAACCCTGTCTGTTTCAAATCAACTCTGACATGTTTCGTGAGAGAATGACCCTTCCATGAGGTCACTTTCGGTCAGTACTGCTTTAACAAACACAGTTAAGTGGGTGAACCGATTAGAAAAATATCTCTCTGTGCAGAATGTCCCATAAATCTATCAAATGGCTGCTGGCTAGAACTAAGAGTTATTTAATAGATTCGACCGAAAATTTGGCACTTCACACATAGGACACTTATATTTTTCTATATGTTTTTACATCATGTATGTGGATACAATAACATTAGATATCAATTTAAAAGAAATATTGGGGATATTTAGATTGTCAAGAAAAATGTATGACAATGAATGAAATATCACATATAACATAAATAATGATGGCGCTCTAATGTTTCGTATTTTTTGCAAATGGTTAGATATTTAAAGAAAAAGAATTTCCTATGGTTTCCTCAATGATTATACTGGCTATTTAAAAGACATTCTGTATCTTAGATCTTGTTATTTTTAATTTTCTATACTTTGATGTATGATTGATGGGTGAGTTATAACTTATCTACATAGTCTTTCTTTAACCGCTCCGGTGGTCTAGTGGTTAGAGCGTCTGTCCCAGAAGCGGGAGGTTGTGGGTTGGATCCTCAGCCGATTCATACCAAAGACTTACAAAAATGGTACTAACAACTGCCTCGCTTGACGCTCAGCATTAAGAGGTTAGTGTTAGGTCTGGTCGGCCTGGTGTCAGGATAATGTGACTGGGTGGGATATCATGCTAGACATCACTATAAACTGCATCACTGCAGAGATCGTAGCGATATGATTGAAAAATTGTTAAAGCTACGTTAAAAATCATAATCAATCAAACAGACAAACAAACACAAATCAACTTAGTCTTTCTTTAGATGTGAAAATTTTAAAAACTTCAAGTTTCGTTCGATCATTTTCACATATTGGATTTCAGAGGTAAATTGTATTTTAAAATAGAGCCAATAAATAATAATAATGAGGACTTTGTATAGCGCCTAATCTTTCGAAGCTCTAAGCGCTTTACACCATCAATAATGATATGACTACACTACAGAACAACAAATGACAAAAACAATGAAATTGGAAAACATAAAAACATGCTGAAAACATATAAGATACAAAACATGATTAGGTCGCTAAATTTGTCCCTGCAGTCGAAACAGGTGAGTCTTAAGAGCACTCTTAAAAGGGACCACTGTGTCTTTGTGTCTAATTTCAATGGGCAATTCGTTCCACGTCGCCGGGCCCTGGTGTGCAAACGAACGTTGTCCATATGACTTTGTTTTCACCTTGGGAACAAGGAGTATACGATTATCAGAAGAAGAGCGTAAGGATCTAGCTGGTGTATACACATGGGTGAGGTTGGATAGGTATGTTGGAGTGGAGTCTGTCATTGAAACATAGTACGGAGAACAAATTTTGTGTTTGATTCTGTATCGAATTGATAGCCAATGTAGGGTACAGAACAGTGGTGAGGTTTGCTCTGATCGAGGTACTCTAAAGATGATCCGTGCAGCTGTATTTTGAACTTTTTGAAGTTTCTGGAGCAAATATTGTGATGAACCAGACAGAATTGAGTTACAATAGCCCAGTCTTGAAAGTACTAATGAACACACAAGTGTTTTCGTGGCATCAACTGAAAGATATTTACGAATGAAACTGATGCGTCTCAATTCAAGATATGCAGCCTTGCATATTCATGACATGTTCGTGCAATGTGAGAGTACTGTCTTGAGTAACGCCTAGATTCCGTACTGACTGAGAATTTAATGTTGGTGTTGCTGATATTTATTGTCTGAGGTAAAGGATGTGAATGAGAAAGTCTTTGTGTTGTGATCAGAATAGTCTCAGTTTTATCATCATTCAGCTGCAGCTTGTTACATGTCATCCATGATTTCACATCAGAAATGCATTTCACTACTGCATGGATGGTAGCATCAACTTCAGTTGTGTGGCTAGACTTGTATATTTGGGTGTCAACAGCATACAATTGGTGCAACACTGGGTCATGGTCTATGACACTTGAGAGCGGCTGAGTGTATAGAATGAAGAGAACAGGTCCAAGAACAGATCCCTGTGGAACACCACAACATACGTCAACTGGGCTGGAGTGTATTTAATTTGCAGATATAATTTGTGTCCTGTTCACTAAATAGGACTTGAACCACTGTAAAGCTATATTCTGAATGCCAAATACATGCTGGAGACGGTGAAGTAATATATCATGGTCTATTGTGTCAAATGCTGCAGATAAATCCAGGAGAGTTAGGACTGTAATCTTTCCACAGCGGAGAGAATGTCATTAAATACTTTCAGAAAAGTAGTTTCCGTACTGTGGCAAGGACGATATGCAGACTGTACATTGCTAAAAAGACTGTTTGAATTCAAATGAGATACAAGTTGAGTTAGAACAACCTTTTCTAAGATTTTTTATATGAATGGGAGATTAGAAACTGGGCGGTAGTTCTTTAAATCGTTATGGTCCAGTGATGGTTTCTTCAGCAGTGGCTTTACGATGGCAGTTTTGAAAAATGATGGGAATTCCCCTGATGAGAGAGAGATATTAATAACACCAGTTAGTGAAGGTAATATTGGTTCTAAGCACTCAAGCAGCAGTCATGTCGGAATTGGATAAAGTTCACAAGACTTTGGTGCACTTTTCATCACGATTGTCCGTACTAAATCAATAGAAACAGGTTCAAATAATGCTCGTAACGGTTGTCGCTGAAATTCTGCATCATAACTGTATGGTGACGAATCAGTTGAAATTGTGCTATCAAGCGAATCTCTAATGGTTTGTACTTTATCATCGAAGAAATTTGCAAATTGGTCTGGTAGGTCTAGTGGAGAGAAGGTTGTTGGAAGTGGTGTACATTTGTTCCTTGACATTAGTTTGTTATCTCGAAGAGCTCTTTGCAGCTGGAACTCTCCACGATCTTAGTACTGTAGTGGGATGATTTGGCTAAATGGACTATGTTTGTGACGTTCTTCTTAGCGGCTTCGTAGATTTGTTTATGAAGAGTGAGTCTGGTGGAAAGCCAAAGCCTCTCTGCTTTTCGGCGATGTCTTTTAGCAGTGCGAAGCTGGTCCCTAACACTGCTATACAATGGAGAACACTTTCTTTTTTATTGAAACTCCGCATTTGGTGGCTGGGGCATGTTTTTCAAGCAATGAACACAGACAGTTATCAAGTTGTTCCGATGTTGGATGTAAGAAAGTTGTTAGGTTTTCTTGGATGTCATGCATGAATTTGTTTCTATTTATCATACGGAGGTTTCTCTTAGTAGCAAATAGAGGTGGAGGGTTAGGGACTGATACGTCGAGATGACATACAATACAGAGGTGATCCGATGCAAGTTCGTGGGATACAATGGTGGATTGCAGAATATTATCATCAGGTCTATAAAGAAACCAGTCTAAAATGTGACCAAGTTTATGGGCAGGTTGGTTAACTGACTGTTTAAGATTGAAAACATGAATGGAATCTAGGAGTTTTTACATGTATGGTTGACCAGGACAGTCAAAGTGAAAGTTGAAATCTCCAAGAATAATTAGGTTGCCAACCTATCGAATTTCCATACTCTAGAAGATTTGAAAACTGCTCCAAAAAAAGAGATTCAGTCAGCTTGTTTTTTTCTACTAGGAGGAGGACGGTAGAGACAGAAAAAATGGACTGACCTTTGTTCCAGTGTGAGAATTGTTTGGACTAGTTCAAACGATGTGTGGCAGAAATTGAAGGTTGTGTGATACTTAAGGCATTTGATCATGGAATTCTTTGTAATTACAGCAATTCCACCTCCGCGAGAGTTTTGAGGGAACGACTTGATGGAGTAATCGCTGGGTGTCAAATACGCACACTTACATTCATCACCTACCGAATGTAACCAAGTTTTTGTCAGGAAGAAGACGTCAATATTCTGGTCGTTGATAAAATTAACAATTTCTGTGCGCTTTTCCGGTGATCCTACTGATTGAGCGTTGAATAATGCAATATGTAGTGGTATCCCTGGGACAGTTGACACAACGGTTGACAATTTAAGAGGAATTTGAACCAGGTTATTAAAATTAACGGCAGAATTTTTAAGTTGTTTAGCCGTTACGGGCGAAAGGGAGATAACTGGAATTCTTCTTCCTGTTCTACGCCGGCCAGCTTTGAAAGAACGTTTGTGTTTTCGCTTCCGTTTACATTTAAGAAATGATGAATGTATTCCCAGATCGTTCAGTCTTGAGCACAATGTAGTATCTAGAACCAAGGTGTGGTCATTTAATCCAATTACTGAGGGTCCGTCGTATTGTAAGCAGTCACGTGACGGCGGTTTATTAAAAATGAAATGACGTCTTAACATTGGGACAAAACTGCTGAGAAAAATTCTAATTGTTCTCGTTTCTAAAACAAGGAGATGAATTAACACATACGAACGGAACAGCCAATGCATGATGAAACACAATAATGTAGACGATGATAGAGGACAAGCACAAATATTATAAATATAGCACAAAATCGGAAGAGCCTATCTTGATCAGTTAAGCGATGGCGGCCATCTTTCCGGAAGTCCTTTGGATTTGGATGCATATTTTATAGTTTGTAATTTATTAATTGCACTTTCAGAAGCTGATATTGCCTATAATTTTGGCATAATTCGTTTTTCCTACTTCAATAATTGCTAAAGATAGTTTGCATCAGACTAATTCAGGCAGATCGTTGGAGCACATTAGAGCAGACATTTTGGTTAGCTGTGTGCTTAGGTCATGTACAGTTTCGACAAGTACAATATCCAAAAGAACTTTCATCTACAGTACATCAAAGCAATACAGAGTCATGTCAATACTTTCCAGTGTGCACATTCCAAATGCATTTAACTTCATTCTACACATTTCACTCTTAGAAGTTCAATTTGAAGTATTGAAATGATTAATTTAAGTTTTTAAATGATTTAATTTGAAGTATTGAAATGATTAATTTAAGTTTTTAAATGATTTAATCTGAAGCATTGAAATGATTTAATTTGAAGCATTGAAATAATTTAATTTGAAGCATTGAAATAATTTAATTTGAAGCATTGAAATAATTTAGTTTGAAGCATTGGAATAATTTAATTTGAAGCATTGAAATAATTTAGTTTGAAGCATTGGAATAATTTAATTTGAAGCATTGAAATAATTTAATTTGAAGCATTGAAATAATTTAATTTGAAGCATTGAAATAATTTAATTTGAAGCATTGAAATGATTAAATTTGAAGCATTGAAATAATTTAATTTGAAGCATTGAAATGATTTAGTTTGAAGCATTGGAATAATTTAATTTGAAGCATTGAAATAATTTAATTTGAAGCATTGAAATAATTTAATTTGAAGCATTGAAATAATTTAATTTGAAGCATTGAAATAATTTAATTTGAAGCATTGAAATGATTTAGTTTGAAGCATTGAAATAATTTAATTTGAAGCATTGAAATAATTTAATTTGAAGCATTGAAATAATTTAATTTGAAGCATTGAAATAATTTAATTTGAAGCATTGAAATAATTTAATTTGAAGCATTGAAATGATTTAGTTTGAAGCATTGAAATAATTTAATTTGAAGCATTGAAATAATTTAATTTGAAGCATTGAAATAATTTAATTTGAAGCATTGAAATGATTTAGTTTGAAGCATTGAAATAATTTAATTTGAAGCATTGAAATGATTTAATCTGAAGCATTGAAATGATTTAATTTGAAGCATTGAAATAATTTAATTTGAAGCATTGAAATGATTTAATTTGAAGCATTGAAATAATTTAATTTGAAGCATTGAAATAATTTAATTTGAAGCATTGAAATAATTTAATTTGAAGCATTGAAATAATTTAATCTGAAGCATTGAAATAATTTAATTTGAAGCATTGAAATAATTTAATTTGAAGCATTGAAATAATTTAATTTGAAGCATTGAAATAATTTAGTTTGAAGCATTGAAATAATTTAATTTGAAGCATTGAAATGATTTAATTTGAAGCATTGAAATGATTTAATTTGAAGCATTGAAATAATTTAATTTGAAGCATTGAAATAATTTATTTGAAGCATTGAAATAATTTAATTTGAAGCATTGGAATAATTTAATTTGAAGCATTGAAATAATTTTATTTGAAGCATTGAAATAATTTAATTTGAAGCATTGGAATAATTTAATTTGAAGCATTGAAATGATTTAATTTGAAGCATTGAAATAATTTAATTTGAAGCATTGAAATAATTTAATTTGAAGCATTGAAATAATTTAATTTGAAGCATTGAAATAATTTAATTTGAAGCATTGAAATGATTTAATTTGAAGCATTGAAATGATTTAATTTGAAGCATTGAAATAATTTAATTTGAAGCATTGAAATGATTTAATTTGAAGCATTGAAATAATTTAATTTGAAGCATTGAAATGATTTAGTTTGAAGCATTGGAATAATTTAATTTGAAGCATTAAAATAATTTAATTTCAAGCATTGAAATAATTTAATTTGAAGCATTGAAATAATTGTATTTGAAGCATTGAAATAATTTAATTTGAAGCATTGAAATAATTTAATTTGAAGCATTGAAATAATTGTATTTGAAGCATTGAAATAATTTAATTTGAAGCATTGAAATAATTGTATTTGAAGCATTGAAATAATTTAATTTGAAGCATTGAAATAATTTAATCTGAAGCATTGAAATAATTTAATTTGAAGCATTGAAATAATTTAATTTGAAGCATTGAAATAATTTAATTTGAAGCATTGAAATAATTTAGTTTGAAGCATTGAAATAATTTAATTTGAAGCATTGAAATGATTTAATTTGAAGCATTGAAATGATTTAATTTGAAGCATTGAAATAATTTAATTTGAAGCATTGAAATAATTTTATTTGAAGCATTGAAATAATTTAATTTGAAGCATTGGAATAATTTAATTTGAAGCATTGAAATAATTTAATTTGAAGCATTGAAATAATTTAATTTGAAGCATTGGAATAATTTAATTTGAAGCATTGAAATGATTTAATTTGAAGCATTGAAATAATTTAATTTGAAGCATTGAAATAATTTAATTTGAAGCATAGAAATAATTTAATTTGAAGCATTGAAATAATTTAATTTGAAGCATTGAAATGATTTAATTTGAAGCATTGAAATGATTTAATTTGAAGCATTGAAATAATTTAATTTGAAGCATTGAAATAATTTAATTTGAAGCATTGAAATAATTTAATTTGAAGCATTGAAATGATTTAGTTTGAAGCATTGAAATAATTTAATTTGAAGCATTGAAATGATTTAGTTTGAAGCATTGGAATAATTTAATTTGAAGCATTGAAATAATTTAATTTGAAGCATTGAAATAATTTAATTTGAAGCATTGAAATGATTTTATTTGAAGCATTGAAATAATTTAATTTGAAGCATTGAAATGATTTAGTTTGAAGCATTGAAATAATTTAATTTGAAGCATTGAAATAATTTAATTTGAAGCATTGAAATAATTTAATTTGAAGCATTGAAATAATTGTATTTGAAGCATTGAAATAATTTAATTTGAAGCATTGAAATAATTTTATTTGAAGCATTGAAATAATTGTATTTGAAGCATTGAAATAATTTAATTTGAAGCATTGAAATAATTGTATTTGAAGCATTGAAATAATTTAATTTGAAGCATTGAAATAATTTAATTTGAAGCATTGAAATAATTTAATTTGAAGCATTGAAATGATTTAGTTTGAAGCATTGGAATAATTTAATTTGAAGCATTGAAATAATTTAATTTGAAGCATTTAAATAATTTAATTTGAAGCATTGAAATGATTTAATTTGAAGCATTGAAATAATTTAATTTGAAGCATTGAAATGATTTAGTTTGAAGCATTGGAATAATTTAATTTGAAGCATTGAAATAATTTAATTTGAAGCATTGAAATAATTTAATTTGAAGCATTGAAATAATTTAATTTGAAGCATTGAAATAATTTAATTTGAAGCATTGAAATAATTTAATTTGAAGCATTGAAATAATTGTATTTGAAGCATTGAAATAATTGTATTTGAAGCATTGAAATAATTTAATTTGAAGCATTGAAATAATTGTATTTGAAGCATTGAAATAATTTAATTTGAAGCATTGAAATAATTTAATTTGAAGCATTGAAATAATTTAATTTGAAGCATTGAAATGATTTAGTTTGAAGCATTGGAATAATTTAATTTGAAGCATTGAAATAATTTAATTTGAAGCATTGAAATAATTTAATTTGAAGCATTGAAATAATTTAATTTGAAGCATTGAAATAATTTAATTTGAAGCATTGAAATTATTTAATTTGAAGCATTGAAATGATTTAGTTTGAAGCATTGAAATAATTTAATTTGAAGCATTGAAATAATTTAATTTGAAGCATTGAAATAATTTAATTTGAAGCATTGAAATAATTTAATTTGAAGCATTGAAATGATTTAGTTTGAAGCATTGAAATAATTTAATTTGAAGCATTGAAATAATTTAATTTGAAGCATTGAAATAATTTAATTTGAAGCATTGAAATAATTTAATTTGAAGCATTGAAATAATTTAATTTGAAGCATTGAAATAATTTAATTTGAAGCATTGAAATAATTTAATTTGAAGCATTGAAATAATTTAATTTGAAGCATTGAAATAATTTAATTTGAAGCATTGAAATAATTTAATTTGAAGCATTGAAATGATTTAGTTTGAAGCATTGAAATAATTTAATTTGAAGCATTGAAATAATTTAATTTGAAGCATTGAAATAATTTAATTTGAAGCATAAAATGATTTAGTTTGAAGCATTGAAATGATTTAATTTGAAGCATTGAAATGATTTAATTTGAAGCATTGAAATAATTTAATTTGAAGCATTGAAATGATTTAGTTTAAAGCATTGGAATAATTTAATTTGAAGCATTGAAATGATTTAATTTGAAGCATTGAAATAATTTAATTTGAAGCATTCGAATAATTTAATTTGAAGCATTGAAATGATTTAATTTGAAGCATTGAAATGATTTAATTTGAAGCATTGGAATAATTTAATTTGAAGCATTAGAATAATTTAATTTGAAGCATTGAAATGATTTAATTTGAAGCATTGGAATAATTTAATTTGAAGCATTGGAATAATTTAATTTGAAGCATTGAAATAATTTAATTTGAAGCATTGAAATAATTTAATTTGAAGCATTGGAATAATTTAATTTGAAGCATTGAAATAATTTTATTTGAAGCATTGAAATGATTTAATTTGACGCATTGAAATAATTTAATTTGAAGCAATGAAATGATTTAATTTGAAGCATTGAAATGATTTAGTTTGAAGCATTGAAATGATTTAGTTTGAAGCATTGAAATAATTTAATTTGAAGCATTGAAATAATTTAATTTGAAGCATTGGAATAATTTAATTTGAAGCATTGAAATAATTTAATTTGAAGCATTGGAATAATTTAATTTGAAGCATTGGAATAATTTAATTTGAAGCATTGAAATGATTTAGTTTGAAGCATTGGAATAATTTAATTTGAAGCACTGAAATTATTTAATTTGAAGCATTGGAATAATTTAATTTGAAGCATTGAAATAATTTAATTTGAAGCATTGAAAAAATTTAATTTGATGCATTGAAATGATTTAATTTAAAGCATTGAAATAATTTAATTAGAAGCATTGAAATGATTTAATTTGAAGCATTGAAATGATTTAATTTGAAGCATTGAAATAATTTAATTTGAAGCATTGAAATAATTTAATTTGAAGCATTGGAATAATTTAATTTGAAGCATTGAAATAATTTAATTTGAAGCATTGAAATAATTTAATTTGAAGCATTGAAATGATTTAGTTTGAAGCATTGAAATAATTTAATTTGAAGCATTGAAATGATTTAATCTGAAGCATTGAAATAATTTAATTTGAAGCATTGAAATAATTTAATTTGAAGCATTGAAATAATTTAGTTTGAAGCATTGGAATAATTTAGTTTGAAGCATTGAAATGATTTAATTTGAAGCATTGAAATAATTTAATTTGAAGCATTGAAATAATTTAATTTGAAGCATTGAAATAATTTAATTTGAAGCATTGAAATAATTTAATTTGAAGCATTGAAATGATTTAGTTTGAAGCATTGAAATAATTTAATTTGAAGCATTGAAATGATTTAATCTGAAGCATTGAAATAATTTAATTTGAAGCATTGAAATAATTTAATTTGAAGCATTGAAATGATTTAATTTGAAGCATTGAAATAATTTAATTTGAAGCATTGAAATAATTTAATTTGAAGCATTGGAATAATTTAATTTGAAGCATTGAAATAATTTAATTTGAAGCATTGAAATGATTTAATTTGAAGCATTGAAATAATTTAATTTGAAGCATTGGAATAATTTAATTTGAAGCATTGAAATGATTTAATTTGAAGCATTGAAATAATTTAATTTGAAGCATTGAAATGATTTAATTTGAAGCATTGAAATAATTTAATTTGAAGCATTGAAATAATTTAATTTGAAGCATTGAAATAATTTAATTTGAAGCATTGAAATAATTTAATTTGAAGCATTGAAATGATTTAATTTGAAGCATTGAAATGATTTAATTTGAAGCATTGAAATAATTTAATTTGAAGCATTGAAATAATTTAATTTGAAGCATTGAAATAATTTAATTTGAAGCATTGAAATGATTTAGTTTGAAGCATTGAAATAATTTAATTTGAAGCATTGAAATGATTTAGTTTGAAGCATTGGAATAATTTAATTTGAAGCATTGAAATAATTTAATTTGAAGCATTGAAATAATTTAATTTGAAGCATTGAAATGATTTAATTTGAAGCATTGAAATAATTTAATTTGAAGCATTGAAATGATTTAGTTTGAAGCATTGGAATAATTTAATTTGAAGCATTGAAATAATTTAATTTGAAGCATTGAAATAATTTAATTTGAAGCATTGAAATAATTTAATTTGAAGCATTGAAATAATTGTATTTGAAGCATTGAAATAATTTAATTTGAAGCATTGAAATAATTTAATTTGAAGAATTGAAATAATTGTATTAGAAGCATTGAAATAATTTAATTTGAAGCATTGAAATAATTGTATTTGAAGCATTGAAATAATTTTATTTGAAGCATTGAAATAATTTAATTTGAAGCATTGAAATAATTTAATTTGAAGCATTGAAATGATTTAGTTTGAAGCATTGAAATAATTTAATTTGAAGCATTGAAATGATTTAGTTTAAAGCATTGGAATAATTTAATTTGAAGCATTGAAATAATTTAATTTGAAGCATTGAAATAATTTAATTTGAAGCATTGAAATGATTTAATTTGAAGCATTGAAATAATTTAATTTGAAGCGTTGAAATGATTTAGTTTGAAGCATTGGAATAATTTAATTTGAAGCATTGAAATAATTTAATTTGAAGCATTGAAATAATTTAATTTGAAGCATTGAAATGATTTAATTTGAAGCATTGAAATAATTTAATTTGAAGCATTGAAATAATTTAATTTGAAGCATTGAAATAATTGTATTTGAAGCATTGAAATAATTTAATTTGAAGCATTGAAATAATTGTATTTGAAGCATTGAAATAATTTAATTTGAAGCATTGAAATAATTTAATTTGAAGCATTGAAATGATTTAGTTTGAAGCATTGGAATAATTTAATTTGAAGCATTGAAATAATTTAATTTGAAGCATTGAAATAATTTAATTTGAAGCATTGAAATAATTTAATTTGAAGCATTGAAATAATTTAATTTGAAGCATTGAAATGATTTAGTTTGAAGCATTGAAATAATTTAATTTGAAGCATTGAAATAATTTAATTTGAAGCATTGAAATAATTGTATTTGAAGCATTGAAATAATTTAATTTGAAGCATTGAAATAATTGTATTTGAAGCATTGAAATAATTTAATTTGAAGCATTGAAATAATTTAATTTGAAGCATTGAAATAATTTAATTTGAAGCATTGAAATGATTTAATTTGAAGCATTGAAATAATTTAATTTGAAGCATTGAAATAATTGTATTTGAAGCATTGAAATAATTGTATTTGAAGCATTGAAATAATTTAATTTGAAGCATTGAAATAATTGTATTTGAAGCATTGAAATAATTTAATTTGAAGCATTGAAATGATTTAATTTGAAGCATTGAAATAATTGTATTTGAAGCATTGAAATAATTTAATTTGAAGCATTGAAATAATTTAATTTGAAGCATTGAAATAATTTAATTTGAAGCATTGAAATAATTGTATTTGAAGCATTGAAATAATTTAATTTGAAGCATTGAAATAATTTAATTTGAAGCATTGAAATAATTTAATTTGAAGCATTGAAATAATTGTATTTGAAGCATTGAAATAATTTAATTTGAAGCATTGAAATGATTTAATTTGAAGCATTGAAATAATTGTATTTGAAGCATTGAAATAATTTGATTTGAAGCATTGAAATAATTTAATTTGAAGCATTGAAATAATTTTATTTGAAGCATTGAAATGATTTAATTTAAAGCATTGAAATAATTTAATTTGAAGCATTGAAATAATTTTATTTGAAGCATTGAAATAATTGTATTTGAAGCATTGAAATAATTTTATTTGAAGCATTGAAATAATTTAATTTGAAGCATTGAAATAATTTAATTTGAAGCATTGAAATAATTTTATTTGAAGCATTGAAATGATTTAATTTGAAGCATTGAAATAATTTAATTTGAAGCATTGAAATGATTAATTTAAGTTTTTAATTGATTAATTTAAGTTTTTAAATGATTTAATTTGAAGTATTGAAATGATTAATTTAAGTTTTTAATTGATTAATTTAAGTTTTTAAATGATTTAAACAATTTAAGGGTACAAAGTAAGTTGTACTCTACTCTACATATTGTGTAAATTAAAAACCAAAGAAAAAAATTCTATTCAATGCTTAATTTGAATCTTTGCAAAAAACTGTGTTTAAAACTCAAACATAATAAACAAGGACATTCTCTTTGCTGGCTAAACATTACATTAATAATATTAAGTTCCTCTGAATTCTTTCAAAATGTCTGTAGCTGAAAGAAAATTTCGTTAGGCCAGCACATTCTTGTTACTTCGTTAATTTCCCCACAATAAGCAATCATAAACAAACAGTTGGTAGACATCAACTACTAATTTACTCTCACGATATTTTATGATTACTTCCTCGCGTTTAAGTAACCACTTTCTTTTGTTGACTTGAGTATAGGGTTTGTTATGTTGACTTGAGTATAAGACTTATTATGTTGACTTGAGTATAAGGTGTGTTATGTTGACTTGAGCATAAGGTTTGTTATGTTGACTTGAGTATATGGTTTGTTATGTTGACTTGAATAAAAGGTGTGTTATGTTGACTTGAGTATAAGGTTTGTTATGTTGACTTGAATAAAAGGTGTGTTATGTTATAAATGGTAATACTGTATTGACAAATTGTAAAATTGTATTGACAATATCAAGGTACAACATAACACATGGACAAAATGTTAATACGATATTAACAAATGGTAAAATTGTATTAACAAAAGGTAAAATTGTATTGACAAATGGTAATAATGTATTGACAAATGGTAATACTGTATTGACAAATGGTAATACTGTATGGACAAATGTTAATACGTTATCGACAAATGGTAAAATTGTATTGACAAACGGTAAAATTGTATTGACAAATGGTAATACTGTATGGACAAAATGTTAATACGATATTGACAAATGGTAAAATTGTATTGACAAATGGTAATAATATATTGACAAATGGTAATACTGTATTGACAAATTGTAAAATTGTATTGACAATATCAAGGTACAATTACATGTTTCAGCTTATCGAGATGCCTTTGACCAGTTTGATAAGGATGGGAATGGGTACATCACGATGAGCGAGCTTATGACAGTAATGAAATCTCTGGGTTACAATCCCTCCAGGAAAACTCTTGAACGGATCATCAAAGAAGTGGACATGGATAGTAAGTAAAACATTGTGTGTGTGTGTGTACCTGTGCGTATTTGTGAGTGTATTTGTACATATTATTATATACCCGACGAATGACTTGAGCCACGTTAGCTTAGTATGAGAAGCGTCGCAGGTCAATACATGCTCAGGTCAGCTTTTGTCGATCACTCGTGTCCTTAGGAAATAAACTTCAAACCCAAGCTATATCGTTCTTGTACAGGGTAACAATGTTGGAATATCGCATGTCCTGAGGGACTGCACCCTCATCCCAGCACTTACAGAGAAGGTCGTGCATGTGTGTGAGCAGCACACTGCAGCCGCACTTGATGACTTCTGCTGAGATGCCATCCTTCCCTGGGGATCTACCTAAGGACACTTTCTTTAAGGCTTTCTTTAGTTCTGCCACTCTAGTTTTCTCGTCCAGTTCGGCCATGAGTAGGATGCTTTCAATGGCGTTGAGGGCATCGTTGGCCACGCGGTTCTCTCTGGAGTACCGTTTAGTGTAGTACTCCACCCAGCGATCCATCTGCTTGCCCTTGTCGTGGATGGTATCGTCTGGGGCAGACTTCAGCGGTGCTATCACTTTCTTCGCGGGACCCACGGCTTTCTTTATGCTATCGTACATGCCTCTGATGTTTCCGGTATCAGCTGCTAACTGAATGCTCTGACAGAGCTGATGCCAGTATTAATTGGTGCACTGCCGTGCTAACCTCTGCCCTTTGCTGCTGGTAGACATGTATGCCTATAGAGTTCTCTGGGGGGGGGTGGAAGGGGAGGGGGTCATTTGTATTCCAGGTGAGCACTACGACGCTTTTCTTTGGCTGGCGTGAGTGTGGCGGAGTTAGCCTCAAACCAGTCGTTGTTCATTGACTGCTTCTTACCAAAGATCCGCGTGACTGTGCTGTACAATGTCTCTCTGATGTGATCCCATCTCTCTTTGGCACTGCCTTTTAGAAGTTCTGAATCAAACGTCTTGGAGAGGGCATAAGTGAATTCATTAGCCTTGTCTGGATATGACGTCTTGCTCACATTAATTCGTAGAACGGCGTATCTTCTTTGGATTAATTCGTATCTCTGGAAATATTTAATGTGCTTATACTTAATTCTTGGACAAAGACAGTTTATAAAAATATTATTCGGATTTCAAACACAGCAGTGTTAAATCTTGTTATTCTACAAGGAACTATAGATAAACACAAAACAGACTTCAGCATACGTCATTGTCTTCAATCATAGATTTTCCAACAAGACTCTAACTACGTCATCGTCTTCCATCTTGGATTTTCCAATATGATTCGAACTTGAATCCATTAGAACATTTTATTGTTAGGACTTTTGTAATTTAAATCGTGGATTTTTCTGATTATATTTGGATTTGATTCTTAAAAGTGTAAGTTCTTAACAGCAGAGAGGTGCATTTCCAATGAGAAGCCATGGATGACATATAAGAAGCTGCAACTGAAGCTGATTACCACACAACAAAACATTCTCATTCACATCCTTTACCTCAGACAATAAATATCAGCATTGACAGAATTAAATTGATACAGTCGGTACGAAAGCTAGGTGTCACTCTCGATGGAACTCTCATCACAAAAACTGCAGCTCCATTCACAATGTTCTTTCAGATGGTACCCGTAATTCACTTATATGTCGGGATCGTCTACAGACACTTCAATATATAGAATATGAAGAACCGATCATACCTTCCAGTTGCTCTGTAACCTTTCCTTGCAAGCCGTTCGATCCAGAATCAAAAACAAAATGCGTTCACTGTGGCACAGTTTGTTAATTAGTTTTAGTCCAATATACCTTTTTAACTCACCAAGTGTAAACTCCATCTAGAAACTTACGCTCCTCCTCCGACGCTAGAAGTCTCATTGTTTCGTCTGTTCAAACAAAGTCACACGGGTCTAACTATGTGCAACTAATTATACCTAGATCTAAGACACAAGAACACTGTGTCCTCATTAGAAAGGGCACTGAAAAAATAATGTTTCGACTACAAGAACTAATTATACCTAGATCTAAGACACAAGAACACTGTGTCCTCATTAGAAAGGGCACTGAAAAAATAATGTTTCGACTACAAGAACTAATTATACCTAGATCTAAGACACAAGAACACTGTGTCCTCATTAGAAAGGGCACTGAAAAATTAATGTTTCGACTACAAGAACTAATTATACCTAGATCTAAGACACAAGAACACTGTGTCCTCATTGGAAAGGGCACTGAAAAATTAATGTTTCGACTACAAGAACTAATTATACTAAGATCTAAGACACAAGAACACTGTCCTCATTAGAAAGGGCACTGAAAAATTAATGTTTCGACTACAAGAACTAATTATACCTAGATCTAAGACACAAGAACACTGTGTCCTCATTAGAAAGGGCACTGAAAAAATAATGTTTCGACTACAAGAACTAATTATACCTAGATCTAAGACACAAGAACACTGTGTCTTCATTAGAAAGGGCACTGAAAAATTAATGTTTCGACTACAAGAACTAATTATACCTAGATCTAAGACACAAGAACACTGTGTCCTCGTTGGAAAGGGCACTGAAAAATTAATGTTTCGACTACAAGAACTAATTATACCTAGATCTAAGACACAAGAACACTGTCCTCATTAGAAAGGGCACTGAAAAATTAATGTTTCGACTACAAGAACTAATTATACCTAGATGTAAGACACAAGAACACTGTGTCCTCATTAGAAAGGGCACTGAAAAATTAATGTTTCGACTACAAGAAATAATTATACCTAGATCTAAGACACAAGAACACTGTGTCCTCATTAGAAAGGGCACTGAAAAAATATGTTTCGACTACAAGAACCGACTTTACTGAACAAAATGCTTACTTCCTTAATTATTGTCATCACGTTTTGTTCTGTAATTTCAGGGTGTTTGTTTTGTTATCTTGTCTTTTGTTTTATGTATTTTCTAATATTGTAAACCGCTTATAGTTTCTAGAGATTAGATACTGTATTAATTCCACGTTATTATTATTATTATTATTATTATTATTATTATTATTATTATTATTATTATTATTATTTCTGATTTTATAACTTTAGTAATTATTAGAAGACGAGAAACAGTTGAAGTCTTTGTGAGCATTGATACTATTTAAGATTTATGACACCTTGGATATTTGACGGTCTCTCTTCATTAACTTTAGATAGCAGTACAGTCGATTTTTCTGAGTTTTTAATATTGTTTCTAATAATAATCATACATTTTCTCTTCATTAACTTTAGATAGCGGTACAGTCGATTTTTCTGAGTTTTTAGTATTGATGGTGCATCACATGAGGGACGAATTCTCACATGAGGACCTGAAAGAGATTTTTTCCGTGATAGACAAAAATGGAGATGGCTACATTTGCGCTTACGACCTTAGGCAGACCGTAAGGAACCTTGATTTCCAGTTGTCCTATGATGACGTCAGTGTAATGATGGCAGAGGCAGACGTTACTGGTGAAGGAAACATAACGTTTGAAGGTAACAACTCTAATAACGTTCCTTTGAGATCGAACACACATTAATTTGCTCATGAAACAAATATGTAATAAAAATATCCAACTCATTTAACAATTCTCAACCGATATAAACATGGCCCAATGATATCGAGTACTGAACTCAGTGTCGAAATAAACAAAAATAAAACTGAAAGCTGATTATGTTTTCTCACCCACGCGACAGACAAATCTAGCTGTTCCGCTAACCTTAATTTTCTTATCTTGGTCTGATTGTCTTCGTAATAGTAACCACGAGCTAAGAACTGCTTTTATAAACGAAGAAACCTTTGTTGTCTTTTAATGTGCCTGGCGGATTTGTTATTTAATCCAACAATAACAACACACACACACACACACACACACACACACACACACACACACACACACACACACACACATATATATATATATATATATATATATATATATATATATATATATATATATATATATATATATATATATATATATATATATATATATATATATATATATATATATATATATATATAAGTAAATTAAAATCTCTTCAACCTTGATAATACAGCAAACAAAGCAATTAGAAAGAAACACACACGCACCGAAGTCGAGCTCTCTGGTATTATGCAGGAAAAAAAATAGTTCCACACAACATGGTGAATTTTATCCTATCTGTGTCTCAGTAAATTATTGGGAGACAACGTAACCCTTGACTGATTTGCTTGTCTCAGTAAATTATTGGGAGACAACGTAACCCTTGACTGATTTGCTTGTCTCAGTAAATTATTGGGAGACAACGTAACCCTTGACTGATTTGCTTGTCTCAGTAAATTATTGGGAGACAACGTAACCCTTGACTGATTTGCTTGTCTCAGTGAAAACCCCAAGTTAGGTCCTATTAGTCAACATGCTTACTTTTAGTATATATTAGTCAGGAAGCAAAATACTTTCTTTTTCAGATTTTGTGAATATAATGCTTGCTAAGTAACGAAAGTAGAAAGCATGTCCGGGAAGACAGTTTACGTAAGTAAAATCTGATTTTATTTACCAGTGTCTGAAAACAAAATAAATAATTAAATCAATACACGCAAGTATTCTTAAAAAAATATTTCATAGTGTAATTTTCGGTACTAGTTCATATTTTAAAGAATTGTTTCTTTAAAATGACGAGATTTTAAATCCTGTTATCTTCATCTTAGGTTACTGCATCAAAATGACCAACTTGAAAACCAGCTATTAAGACAATTTATCTATCCATTACCAACTTGAAAACCAACTATTAAGACAATTTATCAATCCATTACCGACTTTTCAGTGTACATAAGGATGTAACATTTTTTTTTTTCATTATAGCTTTACAACATTTATACGAAATTTTAAAATAACAAAGACGTTTCACGGCAGTAAGATATACGGGGTTCAATGACTTTAGGACACATATATTAAAACATGACTACAGGGAGGAATACATTAGACATGTAGACTAAAATGTGATTAGAAGACACGAAGACCAAAAATGACTACAGGAACAATGAACAATACGACATACAGACCGAAAAATGGCTATAATTGTTTATCAGTATATCTGAAGTATCTACTAATATTTATTTTTTTCAAATAAATTTTACTCATAACAATAATTAATTATCGCCCCTTTAAAACTGAGGAAACATCGGCGTTTTGTGCAGTAGCTGAGGATAAAAGATTTACTGAAATAGATATTGCATATTCTTGTGAGCGTGATATGAACATTTCTGTAGGTGTTATAGAGGACGTTATATCAACATTCTTGTAGGTTTTACAAATGACGTTATATGAACATTTATATTGTTGTTGTTGTTGTTGTTGTTGTAGGGTTTAACGCCATTTTTCAGCACACGATAGGCAATAAATGGCGGCCAGTATTAATGGTGGAGGAAGAACGGGAGAAATCCCCCGGAAAGAACCACCTACCCCAAAAAAGCTACGGGCAAGCTTTCTCAACTACAACCATTCATGTATGTTTACAAAAGACATTGCGTGAGCATTCCTACTTTGGTTAATAAGGATGTTATATGAACATTTCTGTAGGATTTACAAAGGACTTTATTTGAACATTTCTGTAGGATTTACAAAGGACTTTACATGAACATTTATGTAGGATTTACAAAGGACGTTATTTGAACATTTATGTAGAATTTACAAAGGACGTTACATGAACATTTATGTAGGATTTACAAAGGACGTTATTTGAACATTTCTGTAGAATTTACAAAGGACGTTATATGGACCTTTATGTAGGATTTACAAAGGACGTTATTTGAACATTTCTGTAATATTTACAAAGGACGTTATATGAACATTTCTGTAATATTTACAAAGGACGTTATATGAACATTTCTGTAATATTTACAAAGGACTTTATTTGAACATTTATGTAGGATTTACAAAGGACTTTATTTGAACATTCATGTAGGTTTTAATAAGGAAGCTATATAAACATTTATGTAGGTGTTAATAATGATGGTATATTTACATTTATGTAGGTGTTAATAATGATGGTATATAAACATTTATGTAGGTGTTAATAATGATAGTATATGAACATTTCTTTTGGTTTTAAAAATGACGTCATGTGATCATTCATGTAGGTGTTAAAAACGACGTTATGTGAACATTTGTAAAGGTTTAACAAAGGACGTTAGTGAACATTTATGTAGGTTTTACAAAGGACGTTATATGAACATTTCTGAAGGTTTAAAAAAGGACGTTATGTGAACATTCATGTAGGTGTTAATAATGATGGTATATGAACATTCCTTTTGGTTTTTAAAAATACCGTTATGTGAACATTCATGTAGATGTTAATAAGGACGTTATGTGAACATTTCTGAAAGTCTTATGAAGAACGTTATATGATCATTCATGTAGGTGTTAAAAAGGACGTTATGTGAACATTTCTGAAGGTTTTATGAAGAACGTTATATGAACATTTATATAGTATTTACAAAAGACATTATATGAACATTTCTCAAGGTCTTACGATTGACGTTGTATGAATATTTCTGTAATATTTACAAAAGGGCGTTGTATGAACATTTGTTGGATTTACAAAGGACGTTGTATGAACATTTCTGTAGGATTTACAAAGTACATTATATGAACTTTTCTGAAGGTCTTAAGAAAGACGTTATATGATCATGTAGGTCTTACGAAGGATGTAATATCAACATTCTTGTATGTTTTACAAAGGATTTTTAGTATGAAAATCAACCATACGACCAGAGGGTTGTATTGTTTAATGCGGTTTTCTCCATACAACTAGGATATATCAACGTTTTATGATAAATTTCTTTTTCATTTCAGATTGATGATTTTACAAGATCAAATGAAAGAAACCTTTGTTGAAAGTCCTTCAAAATCATTCAGAATTAATGAGAAATAACTTTTGTGATACTTTTATATCATATTTCATGTTTGTTACTTTTGACTCCACTGTGCTGAAAGGGAGATCAGCATTGTACACATTTATTCAAATATCGTCATTGTTTAAACATTTTTTTATTTTCAGTGTATTTCATTATCATTATAACTATTTTTATATGATACTCAAATGTCAAACTTTAATAAAATTTCTAAAGATGCAAGGAAGTACAGGGCTTTTTGTTTTAAAAAATGGCTTGACAATATCCTGCCGTTTGCGTGGAGACTAACCTTAAATACAAGTAAATCTTACATTCTTTACAAGGAATGAACAGTAAAAGGAAATGAGGATCGTTATAATTTTTATATGAAAGCAATTATTCATTCTCTAATACCATATAACCATTTTAACATGACATGAAGTCATTACATGACATGATCCCTTGTCATGTAAAAACGTTTTGTTGTTTTCTTAAATGCCCAATTCAGTAGGTATTATACATCACAGAATAGTTCTTTTCACGATCTAGTGACAGTTCATCCAAAGAGATCCAAACTTTTCCCAGTGAATTTAAAAAAAGCATCCTGTGATCTTTACTATCAACAAGAAAGCCGAGGATATATAGCGACAAGGGAAATTTAACATGGTGGGCCTGTATAGCGACAAGGGGAATTTAACATGGGAACTATTTGGGCCTATCTAGCGACAAGGGAAATTTAACATGGTGGGCCTGTATAGCGACAAGGGGAATTTAACATGGGAACTATTTGGGCCTATCTAGCGACAAGGGAAATTTAACATGGTGGGCCTATCTAGCGACAAGGGAAATTTAACATGGGGAATATTATTTTTATTTGGGCCTGTCTAGAGACAAGTGAAATGGAAGGCAAAGAAAGCAAATATCTTTTCGAGGTATATGAGTGTCCCTGAAAACAAACCACACAATCTCCTATCAAAACAGAAGGGAAGGAAATTAAAATCACACAATCTCCTATACACACAGAAGGAAAGGAAAACAAAACAAGGATAATTAAGAACACCATACATTATATGTGAAATATGTTCATTGTTTTCATTCATTCATCAATTTAGTAAAATGGTAGTGTGATATTTATTGTCGACTGACTTCTTAACATATCTCAAATTTAAGGGATGTCCTGTGTTTCTCAGCACACGCTACAAACAATGTTGCCAAGTTTTAACAAATCTAAGTCGAAGGGGGATAAAAAGCAGCACCAAAATGTGCATTGTTCTATCGACAGTTTAAGCTGTGTGTTTTGATTTGAAATTCAAAGCTAACCATAAGCAGGGTTATACAGTGCAAGATCACTCGCGTCATGAATGAAATAGTTTTGTATTTGTTTCCTTTCTAAAAAATACGGTTGATCTCAAACAATATGACCTGCAAAACACAAAGATATACGGCAAGCATGATTAGAATGAACACAACAACACCTAACTAGTAACAAAGAGATGATTTTCTTCACGTTCGCTTAACTTAGATTTTCAATCCTCTTTCAAGACAAACTTGGTATCCTTTGTGAGCGTGAAATTAAAATACTGAAAAACGTAAGCGCTTTGCTATAGACTATAGTAAAATGGACTGACCTTTGTTTTAGTGTGAGCGTTGTTTGGACCAGTTCAAACGATGTGTGGCAGAAATTGAAGGCTGTGTTGTTTTAAGGCATTTGATCATCGAATTCTTTGTAATTACAGCAATTTCACCTCTGAGAGAGTTGCGGGGGAATGACTTGATGGAGTAATCGCTGGGTGTTAAATCCGCACACTTAGGTCCATCATCTGCCGAATGTAACCAAGTTTCTGTCAGGAAGAAGACGTTCAATATTCTGGTCGTTGATAAAATTAACAATTTCTGCCACTGAGCGTTGAATAATGCAATACGTAGTGGTATCCCTGGGACAGTTGACACAACGGTTGACGATTTAAGAGGAATTTGAACCAGGTTATTAAAATTAACGGCAGAATTTTTAAGTTATTTATCCGTTACGGGCGAAAGGGAGATAACTAGAATTCTTCTTCCTGTTCTACGCCGGCCAGCTTTGAAACAACGTTTCTTTTTTGCTTCCGTTTACATTTAAGATGAATGTATTCCCAGTTCGTTTAGTCTTGAGCACAATGTAGTATCTGGAACCAAGGTGTGGTCATTTAATCCAATTAATGAGGGTCCGTCGTACTGTAAGCGGTCACGTGACGGCGGTTTATTAAAAAACAAATGACGTCTTAACAGTGGGACAAAACAGCTGAGAAAAAAATCTAATTGTTCTCGTTTCCAAAACAAGGAGATGAATTAACACATACGAACGGAACAGCCAATGCATGATGAAACACAATAATGTAGACGATGATAGAGAACAAGCACAAATATCATAAATATAGCACAGAATCGGAAGAGCCTTTCTCGAGCAGTTAAGAGATGGCGGCCATCTTTCCAGAAGTCCATTACTGGCATCCACAATGATAGTTTTGTTATATTTATTTTACCAGCAGCGATTGGAGCAACACCAGCAACAGGGCCAGCACCATGCCAGATTGCATCATTATCACTACCTTTTCGCACGAGTACTACTGTATGCTTCGCTCCATAGATAACTTTACTAACATTTCTGCAGAATCCATAGTGGAATAGCGCATGAGAATAATCTACGCGGTCCTTTCAATATTGATACGCGTATTGCAAACCCCAGGTTGTAATCACTATTAATGCCCTTTATAACATCAAAGGCAGCAGCTGGTCTAGCTTGATGTTCAATATCAACTGGTTGTGGATCAACTGCGGTATCCTGTTGTGTCAGTAATTTAAGATAATGAATGTGATCAGTGTGATCAGTAACATCCTTAGCAAACATCATAGATGGACCTGCTGATCTTGTATAATCATCAGAATGTCTTGCTAACCCCACTATTGTTGTGGCAACATCAACATCATGACTCATGTTCTATAGACTCGATCTCTCTTCCATCAATCATATATCTGGCGCTCTCAAACAGGGCCATGATACCATTATTGACAAAGCCAACTCGGACATTTAGGTCATATGGTGGATCATTAGCAGCGGGATTATTTCTTTTTTTGTTTGATTAGGATTTTTAACGTAGCTTTAACAATTTTTCAGTCATATCGCTACGATGTCTGCAGTGAGGCAGTTTATAGTGATGTCGAGCACTGAGACATCATGCCGCAGACATGTAGCATGATATCTCACCCAGTCACATTATCCTGACACCAGGCCGACCAGTCCTAACACTAACCTCTTAATGCTGAGCGTCAAGCGAGGCAGCTGTTAGTACCATTTTTGTAAGTCTTTGGTATGACTCGGCCGGGGATCGAACCGACGACCTCCCGCTTCCGGGGCGGACGCTCTAACCACTAGGCCACCGGAGCGGTTGGATTATTTCTTACAATTTCTCCTTCTACTTCGATAAACGCTACAGCGGGTAGAAAGTATTTGCTGGTATCAAGTTCGATTCTTGATCAACTTTTTGGTTGTATTGCATTATAGGAATAAAACTGATAATCGCGTACAGAATCATCTTTGCGCCATGGGGCATCTAAATTGAACGCTGTGTCAAGGGACGATTTGAACATTTTATTATATATTTCTTGATCTTAATCGCGATTTCGCTCCCGATTTCAAACCACTTCGCGCTATCATTTTTGCAGTAATATTTTCCTGGCCGCTGCTCAATGATGCTATCTTTTGATCCACTGCGTTATTTATTATTTTGCTAATACTCGCAGGCATAATTTCCGTAGATGGTAGTGGTCCCAGCGATAGTGATTTTGTCATCAATGACGAAGTCATAGGTAGCTCTTTCGTCGCCGAACTAACGCTAGTAGTTTTTCTTTGTCAGGGGAAAATGCTTTCCCGGCAACATCACCAACAGCGCTAATACCCTTATCACGAATAGCATCAGTAGCTTTCATCGATAACTGTTTTGCGATTCATGCTATTTTTGGAGCCATTCTGTAAATAACCCTTCAACGACACCATCTCCGTAGTACATCTTATAAACAGGCAATCGTGAGTTTACTACATAGGTCATGGTTGGTTTATTGTGGTTGTAGTGTATGATCATCTTATTTAAATGCTATTTATCTAATGTGGTGACAATTAGTCACTATGATAATCATCAACGAGTTCATCAATAAACTCTCGATATACACCAATATCCATGATACCACCTTCAAATAGTCGTCTGCAGATGTCAGCTGCCTCATTAATTATTTCCGGCGAGTTATTTCCGGCTCTTTTCCCCCCTACGAGAACTTCTAATCGTGATATATCCCCGAGAATATTATTAGGTCAACGAACAAGACCACTACTTGAAACTCCGCTTGGATATCCCTTTCCATCTTTTTCAGTTGTACCTGTTGCACCCTGCACAGAGGATTTTTCTATATCTAGAAGTTTTGATTGCTCTGGTAATCTAAGAAATCCAGGATCTGATTGCTCTGTTGGTGATGATTCAACTTTCTTTTATTTCTTTCATACGATCATTATATGTTTCATCTTTATTTGATGCCTTAGATACACCTATAAACACACGATATAATCCATTATACCATGATTGTTTACTCACGGCGATATAATCAGGTTGGATATATTTTTTCTTTTGATGGAAACTCCTAACAATAAATGTAGCTAATTCTTTAGTAGTATTAAATCTCATTTGTTTTATTTCATTTAATTTGCCCGGAATTAATTTATCATTGAATGCAACTCGTTCAGTAGTATCATTTTCTTGTTCTTGTTCTTCACCCTCTTGTTGTTGTTCAATATCAACTTCTAGTTCAGATTGTTCAAGTTGTTCAAGTCGTGCAGTAGCTATTATATGACCAGGAAGTGTTTTAAAAGTCTTTTTTGTTTGCTTGGATCTCTTTGCTATTTTTTCAAGTACAGGAAGAAGGTTTTTTTCCCTCTCTATTCCTCAGTAATATCTCCTAATATAGCTTTTTTCAGTGGTCAATGCGGCTTCCTTAGTAGCAGTAGTTACTGGTTTGAATAATTGTTCAGTGCCCGTTGTAAATTCGGTTTGAAATTCTTGCCTTGCTTGTAACTTATTTCTAACAGAGTCACGAACCGGAATAAATCTCTTTTTTTGCGGCTAATCACTCGCGAGCTAATTTAGTTGTTAAGGCTTCACCTACCATTATGTAAAAATCCATAGGATTTTCTAATTGTAAGCGCGAAATCCATGAATGCTCACCCACCCCGAATATTCTTTTAAATTTCACGACAGTGTTTTTTTTTATATTACCTCCTTGTTCACCGGTGCAAAAAAAAAAAACAATCATACCCTTCCTTAGAATTTATCTCGGTGATTTTTATCAATGGGGCCTATAGAATTTCAACCCATTAAAATTGTCACGCGTAGTGAGTAATCATTTACCTGTAAAACATCGTATGCAGCGTACATGTAAGTACATGTTAGTTTGTGTTCACTACGAGGTTGAAATTCCATGTTGGAGCGTTAATGGCTGGTTCACTAGATATCGAAAAAAAAATCTTCGATTTTTAAACTCTGAATGATGATATAACAGCTCTATAATGTTTGAGGGAACTGTCATATTTCCTATAATAATACAATTTTTGACACTTCCCTCATTGCTTATCACTCGGATGTTGTTGACATATCTCGGATCCGTGGAGAGATTTTTCACAATGTTGGGGCAGCCGAGAGGGGAAAGTGATGTTGATTCGTAGTGTTTTCAAGTGTATTATTTTGCCTGATGATATTTTTAATCGTTTTGATTTTTGAGTTTATTGTGCGTTTGACTTGATATTGCTGGCCAAGTTCGGCCCTGACCCTTTCGACTGCTGTGAATAACGGGATGAATTTGTTTATGTCGTTACAAAATGCAAATGAGTCGTTCACCGCATGCTGAATTCTTTTAATCAATTCATACTGCCTTGGAAGGACGTATCTATTATCCTGAGCGCTATCATCGATATCTTGAAAATCAGCGAGAATCTGATTACAATCTAATTTATCTGACAATTGTATTTTTTGATTTTTCAAATTTGAAGTATCATTTATAATGTCATTCATATTTTCGAAATTCATTATATGATTATTTATATATCTAATATTTGTATATATCTAACATGATATATTTTATATATCAAATACAAAAAAATTAGGGGTCAATTTTGACCCGTTTTCGTACGGTAAATCTCCATTCGCTCTAAGGTGTCATCAACATCTTATCACGCCTAGAGATATACATGTAATCTTAATTAAGTTATATATGATATATAGACGGTACGATCTCCATTCGCTTTAAGGTGTCATCAACATCTTATCACGCCAAGAGATATACATGAGAAAACCCATTTGGAATCCCTAAAATATGTTCGTATGTTAGAGACCCAGAGGTCACATATATAAGACAACACAACCCCATGTGGGCCTCTCATGTGTTATTTACATCTGAACAGACCCTGGGGCACCACAAGGCATAGTCTCCGTGTGAGGATCTAACCCGTCAAATAATGGTTTAGAACCGCAGAAGGTATGCTTGGTGTATGACGTCACATAACATATAAGTATTTACAAATTATATATGATATATGATATATTTACAAATGATATATGATATTTACAAGAGTTATGTATACACAATACAAATATGACAATACAATACACAAGGGGCTGTTCTACATTCAACTGAAACCACCCTACCCCCAACAAAATCACCCCGGGTTGAATGCAAAAACACATTCACACCGTGTGACGGTGTGTGACGTAGAGTGGTTTCACGGTTGAATTTCGAATGGCTTAAAGCCCCAATTATGTATAAACACCTTCAAGAACGTCGACAATAATGCCTGCCACGAAATTCGAACGCTGGGCCTCGGGACGAGATCCAGCCGCGTACGGAATACGCTAATGTCGAAATCTATAGTTATATACTTTTGAATATAATATATAGTTAGAGTAATGTATCACGTAAAAGGGTTTAACGGATGGTGTATACTGCAGATGAAAATCGTAGATTTGTTTTTACTGTAGTTAAAAATCGTAGACGAAATTATAAATTTTCTAGTCAAACCAACACAAAAAGCAATTCAGTCAGACCATGAGTCATCGAAAAATCCCGTTGAGATCCGTGACAACAAGGAGTTATCTCGGTTTCAAAAGCTACACACACAAGCCTACACGAGTTATTCCACTTTGGTGTTATATATAATAGTACAAAATGAAATTTTTTATGTACTTGAATTGAATTTTATTTCCAGTTCGTTTGGAAAGTGCGGATTTAGTAATACTCTCTGCAACATATCGTACTCAGGACTCACAAATATCAAAATACCTACCGGCTTCAGTCATTAATTAAAATACTCTTTCTTCGTTAGTTGATGTATTTATAGATTTTATGCATTTTTCCAATTGATTTACAAGTACAGTTTTACCAAATGCAGTATTCTCACTCTGTGTAATAGATCGTAAATTCGATAAAGAATTATCATTTCTTATACCGTTTATGTGATCAATCACAAAACCAACCGGGATTTCTCTGTTGAATACCCGTAGACAAATCGATGACACAGATATCTTTTCTTTCCATCACCAAATATAAGATATCCAAGATTATAGCAACACCGACTGGTTTCTTCAGCCTGCGGTGTCTGACAATACGTTCACGAGATGCTTTATAATAGATGACCGTAGGATGTGGTTGAAATTCTTGGTTCATTTATATACTATATAGTATTTGTCTAATTCATTATTTGGTTTAAGTATTAATTGAGAATCTATTAATGTAGTCTTGAAGTGTTCTTATGATTTTGTCCTTGACGGAGTCAATGTCATTGACGGAATCCTTAATTCTCTTATCATAATAGCGCTTAAGCTCTCTGTATCGCTTATCACCACAATTGAGATACAACGGCGACTTACCCCGCACATCTACCCCACATCATATGCAAGGTAGCGGACCCAAACTCTCACGTCGTACGCTTTGTGAGTGATATCCACAGAATTCATTTCTGCATGATTTGTTACAGACAGTTACTGATCCTATTATAAGCTACTTACAAATGATTCATTATATATAAATTCTTTATTTAAATACTTGTTTTAATTATAATATGGAGGAGTTCGAAAGATTATCGAAAATAAAACCCTGGAAAAATGCTAAATTCAATCTCGATAGAGTATCTACTAATTAACCTGATAAGGGTCTAATAAGTGATAGAAGCATGATAGGTAAAATCCATGATGCATTTAATGAATTCAAGCGCAATGGAGCATCTCACTATTGGTCAACAGTTTGAATCGATGCTGGTGTTGATGCTACCATGAACGACGAAAGAGCAGCAGTGATAATCTCGCATCTTGACCAGAAAAAGTATTTTTTTAGAGTGAAATTCATTATCCGCTCAGAAACGGGAAATTGGATTATACGCGACAAATTTGAACCCATCTTGAAAGATGAAAGAATCGTCACTGTGAGTCAGGATTCCAAACCAGGAATGCTAACTGGGATTGACAAGCCGTATTACGAGAAAGCTTATCCCGTGACCGCGGTTTGTTTATGGGATCTATCCGTTAAATAAAAAACCGAGTATTGAGAAACTAAAACCCATGAAATTGTCAAGTATAAATTATGTAGCAGAACGAATAATAGAGCATTTTACAAATGCGTTGCGTGGAAACAAATTGACGGATCAAAGATGTAATAAAATTAACGAATGGGGTTTAACAGTCCGGGAGACTGGGGCTACAATTCAAAATGTTGCCGCGTTAGAAAAAATACTAAAATTCCAAAAAAACCGTAGCGACGATAACAGGAGAGGTATTATATGAATCAAAATATAAATCGAGAGGATCTCTAATCAAAATTATTGACCATAATGCACACGCGAGGACCTCCGCACTAACAATATTCCGTGAGATAGAACCATAAAATATCTACCCGTGGAGTTCTCGGGAGGAAACCTCCCCCAGGAGAAAATATTTCATTTTAATTTACGAGTTAAGTAAAAACTATCCTGTGTCAGTGTGGTTACTTCACAGTTTTGAAGACGAAGAGGGTAAATTCGATCAATTTGTAAGACCCAACGGCGAAATATATCGTACTGAAGCTCTTCACGACGCGATGAGAAAACTAGCTCGTGGTTTCTCAACGGAACACGATGAACAATTACTAACAAACTGTTTTACAATTCAGTCAGTTGCAGCTCATTTCGCGAGAAAGAGAAATCTATGGAAACCAACAAGAGCTGGATTTCTCTCAGATGTCCAAGCCAGTTGTGTTGAACTCAGTCATGATGGATTATGGAATACCAAATATGAAGACAAAAGTGTCATTTCGGTTGATATAGTCGCGTGTTATCCAGGGAGTTTCCTCGGGTACGGAGAAAGCTCTGAGTATTTTAAACGATTTGGGCATCCCACACATGAGATGACCCGTTTTGCGATTAATGGGCCGCTACCCGATTTTGATATAACCGGATTCACTCGTGTGGTATCATTTGAGACCGCTAAAGGACTTCATCCGTGTTGTTATGTTTGGTTTGGTAAACACATCTCTAAAAAAACATTGGATGCTAATAGTATTATTACGGTATGATTGATTCTAAAATACTAATATCGCTGATTGTCAGTGAAGCAATTATATCATATCGGGCGCAGACTGAGGTATGGTTACCACAACCCGATAGTCTAGAAAGTATAATCAGCGAAAACAGAAAACAATTTCCGTCCCTCGACGAAGAATATATCGTTAGGTGGTCCAAGGAGATCTTTGAAGTTAGAAATAGACACGCAAAAGATCTCGGTAGAAGAATAATTGGTAAATTCACCCAAGGTGGAAAAATATACAACCACAAGCAATATTCTTTGCGATTAATTATAGATGATGCTGAATACGACTTTATTATCGCAGATGCAACATCTAGATGTATATATGTCAATCGTAAAGACGCTTTCTTGTCCGATGGAACAAAATTCGGTACAGTTGTTACTTACAACGACGAATATAATCTTCAAAATACATACCTAAGGGCATCCATGTTGCTGGCTTATGCTTCTATCAATTTGCTATCAATGATAGATTTCCTGATATCGCGGTTAGGAATAGCGGAGAACTCGCCCCATGGAGAACTCGCCCTGGGAGAACTCGCCCCATGGAGAACTCGCCCTGGGAGAACTCATCCCAGGTGTCAGGAGAAGTCGCCCCATAGTGGTTGGAGAAGTCGCCCCACTTTGCCTGGAGAAGTCGCCCCAAGGATAATATATAATAATTCTGAGATTTCGCCACATGTTTGTCAAGGCTTTATTTATTGTTGTTTTTTTTTCAACTTAGTAACTTATTAAATCGATAAAATTTGCAATTTTTTAACTTAACCTACATAAGTCATCCTGAGATGACGTTATGACATTGACTTTTATAACCCGAAATCGACTGAATTGGCGCTGACCGTCAATAAGCCAAAGTGTTTTGTTATTATTTCTCTAAGTGAACAATTTAATCTGATTTTTCATTGAGATTTGCTAACTATTAACAAATGATAATTAAACTAAATTTTAAAAAAAAACAACAAACCATTATTGATGCCTATGCGGTCGCTATCGCAATAATCATCATTACTAATGCGCAGAAATCGGACGGTTTCTGAAAGATCAGTTGTACTACATCATTTAGTTTATTTCTTCTTCTTTGTCAGTGTTTGTAATTTTATTATTTCTCAATAATAACACACTATTTCAATCTAAAAGAGAACTTTAAAAACTAATTCGCTACTAAATTACGATTGTAAAATAAACAAGATTACATTATTTATTAATATATAATAACACAATGATCACGCGTACTAGACCAAAATTTACTAATGAGGCACAAATCAATGTCGTCGACTCGTTAACTCATTATATACGTTTCTTTCCTTAATGCATACATTTTTGCTGTATCAAACAATATACGTCTATCATTCCAAAAAGGTACTGATACATAGGTAACCCTTTTTATGCACAGCGGTGGTTTTTTGTGTGTGTGGAAAACAAAGGGTTTTGTGAGTATAAAAGGCGCTGAAAATTAACTTGTACGTTTATTATAAATAATACAGCCAAATAAATGGTTATTGTTGATGCATATAATTTTTTTAATATGGATAACTTACGTTACTTTGTCCTAATAATAGGAAATCAAAATGATAGGATTGAATAAACCCATCTGAAATATAATCATGTATCATATGTCTGAAAATTAAATCTTGATAAATCTGTCAAGTAATATTTCGACTAATTTTAGCATAAATAATGCTTAATAATATGCATGTTACCGATACATACGTGACAAAGATATACCACACTACGGAACACTTGATGATAGCCGGCCAAGTTAGCATGACAAAAGGTGTCATGCCGCCATATTTCATTTCTCACTATAAAAGAAAAACATCAAGTACAACGAGGACAAGCCACTAAAGTTATATTATATTCATTGTACTAAACACCACATATACGTAAGGGGGATTTAAATTAAAAAAATTGAATGACACGTTTTTATTGGACATTGAATCAGTGATTCATATAACATTCTTACCATTACGTTTGCATGACAAACAATAAAATATAATTAGTATACAGGTGCAGCATATAATCTGGCACATTTAGTAAGCAATGCATTAACACTTAGTTCATCGTTTTGGAACATATCCCACAAATGAAAGATTCTTCCTTGTTTTTCTTTAGTTTTTTGGGTCTGTCTTCTTTTTAGCTTCCCTTCCGAAACCATCTTCAGTTGACTAAGAAGAGCGTTTGCCTCCTTGTATAGAAGAGTCACTACCAGATACAGTGACAGCTTCGATTTCATTGCACGGCGATTTAAGCGGTTATGCCAACCTTCAACGTCGTTGTTAGTTCTAATTGCCCTCTGGAATACTGATCATGTTGCTGGAAGCCATGTTGGATTTGTTATCCATGTGTTTTCAACATACTCCATCAGTTGTAATAACTGTTCAGTAATGGCCTTTTCCTTCATTTTGTAAAATGTATGGTTGATCAGTTCTTCAGCAAGGAATGGCAAGGCTAAGACTTTTCGAATGAATTTATATACTCCATCTTTCATGTTGTAGTCAGACTGAAATATTGCAAGGAAATATATATAAAATGTGTGTGTGTGTGTTTGAAAGAAACGGAGAACTTATTTTATTATATGAAAAATGAGGATCTCTATAATTTCATATATGGAAGCGATGATTATTCAATGTAGTGTCTCTTATATTTGCACATCGAGTGCACCGGTGTATGTTACATTTAGATGACGAAAATGTTCTTTTTTCTTTTTCTTTTCTGTCTGTTTAGTACTAATAAAAAAAATCTTGCAAATTCTTGGATCTTCTTTCAGCGATAATTGATTTATTTTTGTAAAGTGTTTTTACGCTGGTAAATTGATAAATTTATTTGATAAATTTAGGAGACTAAAAGTTATTAATTATACGACGTAGATTAGATAATGAAGGATTCGATTGTATTATGAAAGGAATTTCATCTCTCTCTCTCTATTGTACATACTGCTTTGTTTAAAGCCAAATGTTGAGTAATATTACGGGCTTTGTTCAGCGCAGAATCAATTATATGTGTAATATAATTTCTGTTTTGTAAATGTTTGGAATTTATTCAACGAATTTTGTAATGGACAATCATCTGAAATAATACGTTGGTTTATTTTCGACTGGCTATGCGGTATACCGTTTTTACATGACATGGGATGACATGAAGAATATTCTACATATTGGTGGATTTTAATTTCCTTGGTATGAATATTTGCAGAGATAGTGTTATCAATATTTTATATCACATTTACATCTGAAAATGAAACATGCGTACTAGATGCAGTATAAGTAAAATTTATTGTCGGGTAAAATTGATTTAGGCGATCAACTAAATTTTACATTTCTGCTGTTGACTGCTTCCAGATATAAATATGTCATCGAAAAATCTGAACCAAAAAGATGAATTAAACTTTTCGTTTTGAAGAAAGTCCTTTTCAAATTTACCCATGAAAGGAAAGTGTATGAAGGAGCCATATTAATACACATTACCGTACCCATTATGTATATGTATTTCGTATTATTACATTGAAAATAATTATTTTCCAACATAAGTTTTAATATTATAAAATATCTTCACAAGATAGTGGGCTATTATTAGGATTGTAATCAAGAAAATTTGAACACGCTTCAATACCAACTGCATGCGGAAATTTGATATATAGTGATGTTACATCTAATAATACCAGGATTGAAATCCTATATGTGGAATAGACTCCAACTTTTTAATGAAAGTTGTTGTATCATTATGAGTTTTGGGAAACATCTAGAATTGAAGTGTACGCATGTTAAGAGAGAAAGTATCAAATTCCTCATATACGGAATTATTTATTTTACCATCTCATTAATGCATGTTGATTTTTTAAAATTTAATTTCCATTGACGGATCTTCGACAATATGTTTGTAGTAGTTTACATCATTTAATTATTGTTCAACTTTTTGAAAATAATCTTGTTGATTCATAATAATATTAGTGTTTGACTAATCATCATTTGTAATCACTATACTGTCGTCAGTCATTACAAGTTACCGATAAATCATCGAAGTGTCTATTCCCAAACATAGCACATAACAAGCACTTCAATATCAACACTATACTGTCGTCATTCATTATATTATATACAAACTGAATTTCGTCTTAGAAATATTACTATAATATTGTTTTTTTGTGATCGAGTTTAAATAAAAATCTAAATATGAATCACGTAAAAGATGTTTTAATTCTGCTATTAAAAGGTTATCTGGGATATGGGGCGACTTCTCCATACGAAGTGGGGCGACTTCTCCAACCACTCTGGGGCGACTTCTCCTGATACGCTGGGGCGAGTTCTCCCAGGGCGAGTTCTCCATGGGGCGAGTTCTCCCAGGGCGAGTTCTCCATGGGGCGAGTCTGCTGAATAGCGGAGAACTCGCCCCATGGAGAACTCGCCCTGGGAGAACTCGCCCCATGGAGAACTCGCCCTGGGAGAACTCATCCCAGGTGTCAGGAGAAGTCGCCCCATAGTGGTTGGAGAAGTCGCCCCACTTTGCCTGGAGAAGTCGCCCCAAGGATAATATATAATAATTCTGAGATTTCGCCACATGTTTGTCAAGGCTTTATTTATTGTTGTTTTTTTTTCAACTTAGTAACTTATTAAATCGATAAAATTTGCAATTTTTTAACTTAACCTACATAAGTCATCCTGAGATGACGTTATGACATTGACTTTTATAACCCGAAATCGACTGAATTGGCGCTGACCGTCAATAAGCCAAAGTGTTATGTTATTATTTCTCTAAGTGAACAATTTAATCTGATTTTTCATTGAGATTTGCTAACTATTAACAAATGATAATTAAACTAAATTTTAAAAAAAAACAACAAACCATTATTGATGCCTATGCGGTCGCTATCGCAATAATCATCATTACTAATGCGCAGAAATCGGACGGTTTCTGAAAGATCAGTTGTACTACATCATTTAGTTTATTTCTTCTTCTTTGTCAGTGTTTGTAATTTTATTATTTCTCAATAATAACACACTATTTCAATCTAAAAGAGAACTTTAAAAACTAATTCGCTACTAAATTACGATTGTAAAATAAACAAGATTACATTATTTATTAATATATAATAACACAATGATCACGCGTACTAGACCAAAATTTACTAATGAGGCACAAATCAATGTCGTCGACTCGTTAACTCATTATATACGTTTCTTTCCTTAATGCATACATTTTTGCTGTATCAAACAATATACGTCTATCATTCCAAAAAGGTACTGATACATAGGTAACCCTTTTTATGCACAGCGGTGGTTTTTTGTGTGTGTGGAAAACAAAGGGTTTTGTGAGTATAAAAGGCGCTGAAAATTAACTTGTACGTTTATTATAAATAATACAGCCAAATAAATGGTTATTGTTGATGCATATAATTTTTTTAATATGGATAACTTACGTTACTTTGTCCTAATAATAGGAAATCAAAATGATAGGATTGAATAAACCCATCTGAAATATAATCATGTATCATATGTCTGAAAATTAAATCTTGATAAATCTGTCAAGTAATATTTCGACTAATTTTAGCATAAATAATGCTTAATAATATGCATGTTACCGATACATACGTGACAAAGATATACCACACTACGGAACACTTGATGATAGCCGGCCAAGTTAGCATGACAAAAGGTGTCATGCCGCCATATTTCATTTCTCACTATAAAAGAAAAACATCAAGTACAACGAGGACAAGCCACTAAAGTTATATTATATTCATTGTACTAAACACCACATATACGTAAGGGGGATTTAAATTAAAAAAATTGAATGACACGTTTTTATTGGACATTGAATCAGTGATTCATATAACATTCTTACCATTACGTTTGCATGACAAACAATAAAATATAATTAGTATACAGGTGCAGCATATAATCTGGCACATTTAGTAAGCAATGCATTAACACTTAGTTCATCGTTTTGGAACATATCCCACAAATGAAAGATTCTTCCTTGTTTTTCTTTAGTTTTTTGGGTCTGTCTTCTTTTTAGCTTCCCTTCCGAAACCATCTTCAGTTGACTAAGAAGAGCGTTTGCCTCCTTGTATAGAAGAGTCACTACCAGATACAGTGACAGCTTCGATTTCATTGCACGGCGATTTAAGCGGTTATGCCAACCTTCAACGTCGTTGTTAGTTCTAATTGCCCTCTGGAATACTGATCATGTTGCTGGAAGCCATGTTGGATTTGTTATCCATGTGTTTTCAACATACTCCATCAGTTGTAATAACTGTTCAGTAATGGCCTTTTCCTTCATTTTGTAAAATGTATGGTTGATCAGTTCTTCAGCAAGGAATGGCAAGGCTAAGACTTTTCGAATGAATTTATATACTCCATCTTTCATGTTGTAGTCAGACTGAAATATTGCAAGGAAATATATATAAAATGTGTGTGTGTGTGTTTGAAAGAAACGGAGAACTTATTTTATTATATGAAAAATGAGGATCTCTATAATTTCATATATGGAAGCGATGATTATTCAATGTAGTGTCTCTTATATTTGCACATCGAGTGCACCGGTGTATGTTACATTTAGATGACGAAAATGTTCTTTTTTCTTTTTCTTTTCTGTCTGTTTAGTACTAATAAAAAAAATCTTGCAAATTCTTGGATCTTCTTTCAGCGATAATTGATTTATTTTTGTAAAGTGTTTTTACGCTGGTAAATTGATAAATTTATTTGATAAATTTAGGAGACTAAAAGTTATTAATTATACGACGTAGATTAGATAATGAAGGATTCGATTGTATTATGAAAGGAATTTCATCTCTCTCTCTCTATTGTACATACTGCTTTGTTTAAAGCCAAATGTTGAGTAATATTACGGGCTTTGTTCAGCGCAGAATCAATTATATGTGTAATATAATTTCTGTTTTGTAAATGTTTGGAATTTATTCAACGAATTTTGTAATGGACAATCATCTGAAATAATACGTTGGTTTATTTTCGACTGGCTATGCGGTATACCGTTTTTACATGACATGGGATGACATGAAGAATATTCTACATATTGGTGGATTTTAATTTCCTTGGTATGAATATTTGCAGAGATAGTGTTATCAATATTTTATATCACATTTACATCTGAAAATGAAACATGCGTACTAGATGCAGTATAAGTAAAATTTATTGTCGGGTAAAATTGATTTAGGCGATCAACTAAATTTTACATTTCTGCTGTTGACTGCTTCCAGATATAAATATGTCATCGAAAAATCTGAACCAAAAAGATGAATTAAACTTTTCGTTTTGAAGAAAGTCCTTTTCAAATTTACCCATGAAAGGAAAGTGTATGAAGGAGCCATATTAATACACATTACCGTACCCATTATGTATATGTATTTCGTATTATTACATTGAAAATAATTATTTTCCAACATAAGTTTTAATATTATAAAATATCTTCACAAGATAGTGGGCTATTATTAGGATTGTAATCAAGAAAATTTGAACACGCTTCAATACCAACTGCATGCGGAAATTTGATATATAGTGATGTTACATCTAATAATACCAGGATTGAAATCCTATATGTGGAATAGACTCCAACTTTTTAATGAAAGTTGTTGTATCATTATGAGTTTTGGGAAACATCTAGAATTGAAGTGTACGCATGTTAAGAGAGAAAGTATCAAATTCCTCATATACGGAATTATTTATTTTACCATCTCATTAATGCATGTTGATTTTTTAAAATTTAATTTCCATTGACGGATCTTCGACAATATGTTTGTAGTAGTTTACATCATTTAATTATTGTTCAACTTTTTGAAAATAATCTTGTTGATTCATAATAATATTAGTGTTTGACTAATCATCATTTGTAATCACTATACTGTCGTCAGTCATTACAAGTTACCGATAAATCATCGAAGTGTCTATTCCCAAACATAGCACATAACAAGCACTTCAATATCAACACTATACTGTCGTCATTCATTATATTATATACAAACTGAATTTCGTCTTAGAAATATTACTATAATATTGTTTTTTTGTGATCGAGTTTAAATAAAAATCTAAATATGAATCACGTAAAAGATGTTTTAATTCTGCTATTAAAAGGTTATCTGGGATATGGGGCGACTTCTCCATACGAAGTGGGGCGACTTCTCCAACCACTCTGGGGCGACTTCTCCTGATACGCTGGGGCGAGTTCTCCCAGGGCGAGTTCTCCATGGGGCGAGTTCTCCCAGGGCGAGTTCTCCATGGGGCGAGTTCTCCGCATACCCGCGGTTAGAGTCGCCAGTGATTCATTTTTTATATAGATGTAAAACACAGCGAAGCAGTGGCCGAATTTAAAAATTCCGACGAGAGCTGGGGGTCATGGAGAATTAAAAAGGAAAAAAACGCATGATTATTCTAAATCAGCAGATGTTACAATTGAAAACAATTACTTGACCAATAATCAAATATCAGAACTATCTAATGCACCTTCGATATCCGATCCAATATGTAGATATAAAAGCAGTTACCTAAATGGCTGTGGTGGGTCAGGGAACACGACTCGTGTGATTGAATTATTTCGAGGGTAATCAATCATGATTGTGCAAACACCACACACACAGACTTGCAAGAGAGATGAAACAGCGGCGGATTAATGCTTACACTTATCACAGCTTCTTTCGATGGAAAGGTGATGAATGGACTCTTGATCGAATGGGCGTGAAATATATTCCTGAAATCATCATTTGGGATGAGATATGCACAGTGTCGTTAGATGTATTACAAAAGTTTCTCGATTGGCTATTGCTAGCGAATACAAAAGTGATAATGTGTGGCGATCATGGCCAACCACCACCATTTGTCGGTTTGTCTCCACATAATTGGTTGAAGAATTTTGTAGACTATTATGAAGAAATTAATACCGATCATAGATCACTTGATCCAGAATTATGTGATTTTAAGAAACTAATCAGATTACAACCGGATAGAATCCAGTGTGAAATAGCTCGTGAAATAATTTCAGAAACCTCATTAAATGATTTCTAGGAAGCGTGGAGACCAAACGATTTGATAGTGGCAAGTAGAAAGATAGAGATACACTTCAGATGAAGTTATTTAACACGCATAAAGAAATATTTGCAACACTTCCAGTACCGCTGTGTTATAGACCTTCGGATTCACGAAGACAAAATATCGAAGTTGATATTCCCGGACGGACTGATAAGCAGATTCTCGTGTTAAATGATATTGTGCTGGTTGATATCGGTGTTGTCGAAGATGCATTGCGTGCTGATAAATCCCCATGGAAGCTAGGATACTCAGCGACGATACATTCTTCGCAGGGGTTGAATATATCCGATACGATTATTTGGATCATAGATGATCTCATGGAGTGGTCAAATCTAGTTTACTTAACAGTTTCCAGAGTACAAAGAATAAATCAACATCGAAGAGTTGTTTTAGATGCTAATGACACCAGAATCAGTGATATTGTCAACTATGACATAATCAGGGAAAAAAACTCACTGGTTATAAACAACAGGACAAAAAAAAAATAACAGAAAATTTGACATTGATGCTGAATTTATAATTACACTAAAACAACAGAATAATCGCTGCGTGAGTTGTAATTGTATAATGCGTTGGTGTTGGTCAATAAAGACCCCCGCCAATTTATCGCAGAGAATAGATAGCAGCCTTGGTCATATCAGAGATAATGTGATGTTGACTTGTCTTGAGTGTAAGAGACGCAGAGGCGCTAGTTAAGACCATGCGGTGGTAATTGAGTATCCTCGGGTATCACTTGTAATTGTTTACGTGTAAATCCGCGCTGAGGAGCAGTTGAATCCAACCTATAGACTGGTGGTCTACCCGTGGATCTTACTATGCTAGATATTTCATGTGCGGTGACACTCCAAATAGGATCAGTAGCTCGTTTTTTTTACCGCCTTCAAGCTCTCCTGGTTCATATAAATTTCTCACAGTGACATTACCGAGTATTCGTTGTTTTGAACATTTTGTGGTTTTTGTATAGTTACATACTTCTTTTTAATCGCGTTGTTAGGTTTCATATTAATTGTTCGAGTAATCTCATTATTTAGCGCGGTAATTACACCCGGTAATCTCTCGACCCATTCACGAGATCGTTTATTCTAAAAAAATTCCTTCGCGTATTGATATTCAAATATCCGCTAAGCAAGTGTCCGATTAAATCGTTCAACAATTGCCTGATCGCGATGTAGTGCAGTATGTCCTCGTCTGATGGTGACATTATGATGCTTCATTGTTGACAACACTGCACCCTGAAATTCCTCGCTAGGATCAACTTGTAAACAGATTTGGCCACTGCAGAGGACCACGCCGACAAATCCTTTCAAACGCAGAAGCCACTTCAGTTGATGACTTTGTCTTTAATGGCTCTGCTTGTTTGTATCTGCTCGCAACATCATCTACGGTTAGTGCATACTTGTAAAAACATGCGGCAAAAATAATATATCTGCCTGACGAACTTCATTAGGGGCGCTGACATCAAAATGTAATTAGTTAATTTGTTTATGCGGTGGTAGATAAATCTGCCATATCGCCTGTTTAGATAACCAATCCTTTGCTGTAGTATTTTTCACCTTTGCGATGCTAGCGAGTTTACTGATTGCTGATTTACCCCTCCAGTATCTTCTTGGGGAATAATAAATAGATTCCACGTTATTAATTACCAGCACCCAGCATTAATTTACTTTTCATCGCCGATTTTATCAACCATGAAGCTAATTTTTCTTTAAAGGATTTATCAGTGATAGAATTGAACGCATGAATCAATTTCACATCTGCGATATGTCTGTGTTGCAGATTACTGCTTTTATAAGCAAAGTCATGAGCATGACACGCCTTATCAATAGCGTTTATCGGATATTCACCGGGTCGGGGTTGGTTTTGATCATAGAGTCTGATGTAAAGTCTGGTCCCAAGTCCACAATAACTATACCCTGGAAGATGTTTTTCTCCCGGATATTTTGCCCATGGTGTTCCTGGTAATTTTACTAGTTTGGCTGGAATATAACCGCCTCGTTTTTATAAAATCATTACCCGATTTCACAGAAACAAATCTAAAATTTTTGTACCACAATGTACACACTTACCAGGAAGTGCTGATCTGTTATTTTTAGTTGTAATTGTTGTCAAGTCGTTTGTGCTAGTATGCTTCTTACATTTCACACAATATAGATCCATAATTTATTTATAACATGAATGTAATTGATTTTTCCGCGACAAAAACACAAGATCCCGTTAAGCATCATTCAGCGCTACTGAATTCTATATCGCATGATTATAATTGGACCATTAGGAAGTGGCAAGAATTGTTACTTAATTTAATAACGAGATGGATGAAATGGGACAAGATGTATTTAGTAGTCCGAAGTGTGATCAGCGATGTTACGAGGTGTTAAAGGATTTTAATGAGAAAGCAAAATCGGAAATCGATGAGGATATTATCGAATTTATAACCGATATCGAGGAAGCACCGAGCATTGATGTTATTGATGGAAGTATTAACAATTTAGTCGTATATGATGATGTGATGCTAGACAATCAAAATAATCCCGCTAGGATATTTTCCAGAGGTAGGCATAAAAATACTGATGTGATATATGTCACTCAGAGATATACACAAATACCAAAAGTGATCAGAGATAACTGCAATATTCTTGCTGTATTTAATGGAGTTGACACACACACGCTACAAAATATTCATCAGACCTGGTGCAGTGGAGATATGGATTATAATCTCTTTAGAAATTTCTTTAGTCATGCTCAGTCAATTCCACATGGATTTGTAACGATCAATTTGCATGACCCTAGATCAAGATATCATATTGGACTTGATAAAATATTCGGTTGAAACAGTTAGTCTCCACAGCGCAATTGGCGACGGGTCTATTTACTCTGTCTCCGTAGCGTGAGAAACCGAAACCATTTATCATTCTCTCTTTTTTTTTTGTCTGCCTGAAATGGTTTCGGTTTGAAATAGTTTCGGTTTGCTTGAAATAGTTTCGTTTTTTTTCTGATTTTGTCTGAAATAATTTCTGTCTGTTCACGCGCCCTGCTACTAGGTACATGTATCAGTCTATATGCAAAATACCTAGTTAGTCACGAGCCAAATCCAAAAACTAAACCTAAGCCAGTAAAATGTGAAGTGTATGTCAGTGTCCTTCCTTTAGTATAAGGATGTGGAACTAACCATCATATCATCTTAAGATTCCGTTATAAAAGGTTCTAAAATTAGTTAAGCATGAAATATAAGTCATAATAACATATTTGCAATGCATCCGTTTCCAAGTTTCATGATTCCAGATATATCAGTATTTACACAAAATACAAAATACTAAAGATAACAAAATTCTTTAGGAGTTTTTGCTTTTACCAATTTACTTCCCTCCCCTGGTGATATATGCTATGAAGTCACTCAAAACTGATGCCTAGGAAGAAATGACTGTCATTATATTAAGGTGTGCATATGAAAATGTTTTTACCTGGACAAACGCAAGTGCCGACACCAGGGGTAGTACAATTCCTTACCCATTCTGCATACTGAGTTAAAATTGACTCTCAGTTAAATGACAACTCTTAAACCCAGCAACTTTCAGTGAAGATTGGCGCCATCCATAAATGATGTCACACGATTTTGGCAGATTTTGACCTCCCCCTCGCCACACTTTATCACAAAAAGTCAGACCCCCCCCCCCTCAAATACAAACTTGGTGAACTGCCCAGCACAGATTTCTGGTTCATTTGCCTTGATATGGTATGCATGAAGTTAGTTCATTAAACTGATAGCCATTGCTATCATGATTTAGAAAGATGGCAACTGATATCAGACTCGGGTGTCAACAGCAACATCAATAAGGGGCATCAACTCTTGTCTACTAGTAATGGAACATCTTTCACAATAAAAAAGGATGTCATATGTATATAATATATTTTAAAGAACTTATAGGAAGCCTTGTGCCTTAAAGGGGGTAAAATTAAGGGATACTTCTGCAAAGAAGATTAAAATAAAAAAATAATAAGCTTTCATAAAAAGCACTGGGAAATCAACTTAAAACTTCGAAAACATAGAATAAAAACATGAAATTATGAATTTATTTAATGTTTGCCTGCGACGGTGGTACAATCTTTATGCATGTTAGAGTTATCTCAAAAATAGTGACTTTTTTCCTCATCTCGAATTATTTTGAATTTGTATAAATTGAGATCATGTAAATCATAATCACACTGTACTTGCTAAATTTGGGGTATTTAACTAAAATGAGAATTTTTTGGGGGAGAAACAGTTCATGATTAAAAACTTGGGTGGATGAAATTTAAATACAAAGTAAAAAAAAAATCCAAACTTTAAGATATAATAATTATTTTACATTTTTATGCTCAATTTATTTCCTGTTTCTTCTGATAATGATCAGAAAATAACATTTTAAAAGTTTATTCTTTAATTAACCGCATTTGTGCTGTGTTTTAATTTATAAACAAAGGATTTGTAAAAGAAAATGCAAATTTTAAAATAAAATGATCATGTGATGAGCCTTATGAAAATCTCAATGAGGTCATGCATGCTTACTAATAGTCAAAAATTTCCAGGATATTCTAAACACTGCCTTTTATACCAAATTTGATCTATATCCATGTATTAACATTTACTTTTATACAAAATGTGATATATATCAATGTATTAACATTGATGTTTATACTAACATCATCTATATCCATGTATTAACATTCAACTTTGTACCAAATCTATCTACATCCGTGTATTAACATTGATGTTTATACCAATCTATCTACATCCGTGTATTAACATTGATGTTTATACCAATCTATCTACGTCCGTGTATTAACATTGATGTTTATACCAATCTAGCTACATCCATGTAATAATCTAAAACTCTTGGTAGGAAATAATCAGCACACTGTATGCCTGCCACATGTTCACTAGCTCTATGTAGACACTAGCAGTGTATGCCTGTCACATGTTCACTAGCCCCTTGTAGACACTAGCAGTGTATGCCTGCCAAATGTTCACTAGCTCTATGTAGACACTAGCAGTGTATGCCTGCCAAATGTTCACTAGCTCTATGTAGACACTAGCAGTGTATGCCTGCCACATGTTCACTAGCCCTTTGTAGACACTAGCAGTGTATGCCTGCCACATGTTCACTAGCTCTATGTAGACACAAGCAGTGTATGCCTGTAGTGCTAATAAAATCAGATAGCCCCAATGCCCAGGGAATCTCAAATATTAGATCAGACCCACCCTTTATTCTAAGAGAAGTGCCAGTCGGCTTGTCTAAAAAAAAAACCACTTTGATACCGCTTATGAAATGTGTACACGTATTTTAAAGACATCGACATACCTGCCATAACACACCGGAATCTAAATCAGATTACCACTGTTATATATGGAATTGAGATCTGAAATTGAAGCATGGTGTGTCCTGCTAAAAATACAGTTCTGTTCTCCCAAACCCCGACATGATCGTGTTTTGAGAAAACACAATTTTCAGTGATGTCAGGTATAAACCACCATTTTATATATTACTTAATTGACTGACAATAGCTAGTAAGAGTTACTTGAAAGATACAGCAGAATTTATATTCAAACTGTAGCTATTACAACATTGTGAGTTTTTTTTAATTCATCAGCCTGGTGCCTGTGTCTAAATACATTTTCTGGCCTGCCACATATTCACTGGTTCTCTCTGTGTAGACACCAGCTGTGTATGGTTGACTCTATTACTAATAAACAAGTCTCAATGATCTTCATATTGGCCAAGGAATGTGGCCTTAAACTAAAATTAATGTGCTAAAGCATCCATGACAATGACCTTTAAACTCTAAAATCTGTTTTTCTATTACCTAAGTGCAATCTATCAAACAAAAATCTGGTCATGTTATTCAAGAAGCTATTCTGCAAAACCCATTTCTCTGATCCACAACGTCCTTAACCTTTTGACCCCAAAATCAATAGGCTTTCTTCCATACACTGTGTATAAACTCTTCATAAACTTTCTTCCTTTAATCTGAATGAACTTCACCTCTGACCTCATGCTCCAAACCAATATGCTTCTTTCTTACTCCCATTAAAGTCAAGCACAAACCTTTGCAATGGTACATGATCAAAGAGTTATATTTCTGCAGAAACCATTTTTATTCCTTTCTGTAAAGTTTGGCAAATTAGTTGCTATAGAACTGAGATTATCATGTTAAAAAGGAAAGCTTAATGGACATATATATATATATAGAGAGAGAGAGAGAGAGAGAGAGAGAGAGAGAGAGACTGGCAAACAGAATTATATCATAAAATCTATCATCAAAAATATAAAAAAGGGAACACAGATGGATTAAGGTAGCACTATTAATTTAATAGGCTGAATACAAACAGATGCATAACATGATGTACTGTATAGTCATGGCATAAAAAATAAAACTTGCATCCATTACTTACATTTTTATTATACATGGAAAGAAAACATATTGTACCCAGCTGTAGAAGAAATTCTTTTCTATCTAGTGATGTTCTTTTTATTGTTTATGAAACCCAATATATCAAATCATCCAAGAGATTCAGGTTATACTACTCTATGTGGGATGTTACACCTGTTACAAATCATCCAAGTGACTTGAGCAATGTCACGATCACTGTGGGATGTTACACCTGTCAAAAATATAATTTTCTTGCACAAATATTACAACATGGAGTATACAGACCAGGTAAAATGTTCAACTTTTCCATGTAGTGACTCCATTTGATATCATGGTCATGCATATAAAATTTATTTGTTTCCAAAATGAGACAACTTCCGCTTCGATACTTTAACATCAATAACTCCGTCATCACATTAATTCATGGAACTAATTTCAAGTTCAAGAAGATAAAATGCACGAATGATGCAAGATTTGCAAGTGCAACCTAAAGTGGGAATAGCTCAAATGATAGAACAACGCTACTGAACTGGGATTAGCTCAAATGATAGAACAACGCTACTGAACTGGGAATAGCTCAAATGATAGAACAACGCTACTGAACTGATGCTAAATAATCCTTCACTTCTGCTGGTGTCAATCGGCGAAAACCATCCTTATTACAGATTCCAATTTCAATATTGTCTTCAGTCATCTGTCCCTCGAAGCTTTCCTTAAGAGTTAAGATAGCTGTGTGTACAGCATCTTCTAATTCCAGGTTGTCACTATACCTGAATGACAAAAGATATGTGTGATAACATCTGGCATGGAGAAGAAAAAAAATGTTCTAGAACAATAAATGACTAATATTTGCAATTTGATGACGAAAAATAATTATAAAGCAAGTTTGTTTCAGTTGGTTTATCACTGTTGTCAACGAAAGAAGAGGAAATAATGTGGGTATGTGAGAAGGTTTGTCAGTAGCTTCTCGTGGGTCGGTGGTTCTTTCTGGTGTTTCTCCGGGTTCTTCCTCCACTGTTTTACTGACAACATGAATAGCATGCTGAAAAATGGCGTTAAATCCTACAAAAACAACAACTGTTTTGGAAGGCCACATGTCATGAAGTAAAGCTGTTTTGAAAGTCAAACTAACAAATTACCACTGTTTTTGAAGAATACCTCTCACAAAAGACTATCTGGAGGACCATCCAACATAAAAGATCATTTGGAAGACCACCCAACATGATAGGTTTCTTAGAGGACCACCCAACATTAAAGACCATTTGGAAGACAATCCAACATGAAAGAACATTTGAAAAAAAACCAGCATGAAAGGCCATTTTGAAGACCACCCAACATGGAAGGCCTCTTCTGTATCAACAACGATTAAGAAATTTTCATGCATATATCAATGGCGTTATATACTTTGATGGCATCTAATGAGACATGTTTCCTTTGGATGAAGTGATGGTCCTCCTAAAAGACAGGTTTCATGTAGAAATGTGCATAGGCTTGCAAAACATTGAAAGGACAATGATACAAATTAATCCACATCCAACATTGCGACTGAGATCAATGCCAATATTTGACAGGACAGTGCCACAAATTAATCCACATCCAACATGTCGACTGAGATCAATGCCAATATTTGACAGGACAGTGCCATAAATTAATCCACATCCAACATAGCAACTGAGATCAATGCCAATATTTGACAGGTCAGTGCCATAAATTAATCCACATCCAACATGGCGACTGAGATCAATGCCAATATTTGACAGGACAGTGCCATAAATTAATCCACATCCAACATGTCGACTGAGATCAATGCCAACATTTGACAGGACAGTGCCATAAATTAATTCACATCCAACATAGCAACTGAGATCAATGCCAATATTTGACAGGACAGTGCCATAAATTAATCCACATCCAACATGTCGACTGAGATCAATGCCAACATTTGACAGGACAGTGCCATAAACGAATCCACATCCAACATGTTGACAGAGATCAATGCCAATATTTGACAGGACAGTGCCATAAATTAATCCACATCCAACATGTTGACAGAGATCAATGCCAACATTTGACAGGACAGTGCCATAAATTAATCCACATCCAACATGTTGACAGAGATCAATGCCAATATTTGACAGGACAGTGTCACAAATTAATCCACATCCAACATGTTGACAGAGATCAATGCCAACATTTGACAGGACAGTGCCATAAATTAATCCACATCCAACATGTTGACAGAGATCAATGCCAATATTTGACAGGACAGTGTCACAAATTAATCCACATCCAACATGTTGACAGAGATTAATGCCAATATTTGACAGGACAGTGTCACAAATTAATCCACATCCAACATGTTGACAGAGATCAATGCCAATATTTGACAGGACAGTGTCACAAATTAATCCACATCCAACATGCTGACAGAGATCAATGCCAATATTTGACAGGACAGTGTCACAAATTAATCCACATCCAACATGTTGACAGAGATCAATGCCAATATTTGACATAACAGGCTTAAAGTACCATACAATGTTTGCATTTTTACCATACATTTATTTATTAGGCCAACATGGGAACTCTAAAATAAATCCCAAATCTTAGAACATTTTCCCCCACGGATTATCATGATCAGAATAAATACCTTTTTTCAAGGAATGTCTTCCCATTGACATAATTTTTTCCCATAGCTGTTGCTTTCCATGCAAAGTAGGCACCCTAAATGAGAAACAGTAAATTAGTAAATTCTGATTTAAACATCAAAAACAGCATATACTCATCACCTAAAATAAAGTATATATTTCTACCTGGTGTGAAAATTGCTTTAACTGGGCATTCATTCTTTAAATTTACTATATTTGTTTTTATTACTTTACATATATGATTGCTTTTATTGGCCATTCATTCTACTTTACATACATAATTGCTTTCATTGGCCATTCATTCTACTTTACATATATAATTGCTTTCATTGGCCATTCATTCTACTTTACATATATAATTGCTTTCATTGGCCATTCATTCTACTTTACATATATAAATGCTTTCATTGGCCATTCATTCTATTTTACATATATAATTGCTTTTACTGGCCATTCATTCTATTTTACATATATAATTGCTTTTACTTGCCATTCATTCTACTTTACATATATAATTGCTTTCATTGGCCATTCATTCTACTTTACATATATAAATGCTTTCATTGGCCATTCATTCTATTTTACATATATAATTGCTTTTACTGGCCATTCATTCTACTTTACATATATAATTGCTTTTACTTGCCATTCATTCTACTTTACATATATAATTGCCTTTATTGGCCATTCATTCTATTTTATATCCATAATTGCTTTTATTGGCCATTCATTCTACCTTACATATATCATTGCTTTTGGTGGACACTCACCCTTTAAATTAAATTATATACAATTAAAATACACTTTGTGTTGTCCTCTCTTTCTTCCATTACACTGATGTTTTACTGATATCCAACTCAACAAGGTATCTTTAACAAAGTTACTGATGATTTAATATCAACTTAATATCAGTTTAACATCAACTTTAATTACCTCTAAGGTCAATACATTTGTTAAGTCTATTTATGTTAAAATATTTATGTCCAAGTCTGTATATTTTAATTACCTCTAAGGTCAATATATTTGTCATGTCTATTTATTTTAAAATATTTATGTCAAAGTCTGTATATTTTAATTACCTCTAAGGTCAATATATTTGTCAAGTCTATTTATTTTAAAATATTTATGTCAAAGTCTGTATATTTTAATTACCTCTAAGGTCAATATATTTGTCAAGTCTATCTATTTTAAAATATTTATGTCAAAGTCTGTATATTTTATGGCACTTTTCACTTTCCTTGAAGAGATAATCCCAAGAAAATGTCAAGATAAGACAAATCACGTAATAAGGTAAGGGAGATAATCCCAAGAAAATGTCAAGATAAGACTGAAATCGTGTAATAGGGTTAAGAGCTATTCCATTTTAAAATCCATGGTACCAAGGGGAGACAATTAAAAAAATTATATGCCAGGGTACTCAGCTTATCCAATGAGTTCATCTGGCGATGTGAACCTGAAGTTAGCTACAAATTAGGTTCTTCTCAGTTTTTTTTGACATGATTGGACAAACCAGATTGTATCTTTTTCTTTCTTGTTTTCATTTTGGTTCTGATGGACTAGCTGCATTAAAAAATCTACAAGTTCCACAACTTTTTACTTTTCTGTTGACCAGGACTGCAACAATTTGGAACCTGCACCTTGAATAATGGTGGAAGACTTGCACAAAATTACAAATGAATGTATACATTCATACATAGATATGCAACATCACAGAACAGCCAGCCTTTCTTTAAAAAAATGCAGGGAAAATTAAAACATCTATAATAAAGGGCAATGTGATGGACACAAATTATGCTAAATGAAAGCAAGACCATAAAAACTCAATTCAATAGGAGAAAATGAGGATCCAGTCAAGTCTTACCGAAGGGTCACATTGATAAAGATAAGGTCTCTCTTCATCATCATCCCAACCAGCAATTAGCAACGACACTCCAAAGGGTCTGACACCTCTAAAATAAAAATAAAAAGAAAGTAAGTACTCTTGAATGTAATAGCATTAAACTATTCTTGACTTACTCCTGGTCACAATGTTTACCTGTGAATAATAAAATCTGTAATCAGCAAAAACACAATTCCCTATTCAAATAAGGCATGACAACTAAAAATCACTGTTAGGCAAGTAAATTGTTTTGCTAAGAAGCTTAATTTTTAACTAGAAAATTAAACCCCAATTCAAGTTTTATGATCATTTTCACAACATCCTCCTGTTGGACTTGTAAGGGAAAATTGGAATTTATGGAACAGTCACAAGGCTACAGTTAGATCCAGGTCTGTTGTAGATTTGTTACATGAAAATTTGAATAAATTTGTAATGATGTAGGGGACTGACCATTCTACCACGAAGGTTTACTCAACACTTCAAATAAGAAATGTTACTCAAGATTTGGAATTCATACCTAATGATTGGTAAGATATTTTCTGAGCAAGTCTTGAAATCAAGTAATGCTTTATGATGGGGGGAACAGAATTAAAAGCCAAGTTAGAAGATGAAAGATGCTTTGATTTCACTCAATGCAGTCCTAAATTTAATGTGTATTAATTTAATTGCTCATTTAAAAATGACAGCCTCTAATATCAATGGCATTATAATTTTAAAAATCTCAGAATGTAGGAATATGCTGCCTTGCTGTTTGGGTCATATTTTTGGGATACTAGTAATGGAGAAAAGGTGGAAAGGTTCTACTTTGCTGTTGGTGTCATGTCAGACAAATGATATTAGCACCTGAGAAAATGGAGGAATATTCTGCTTTGTTACCGTTGGCATGCAAGGATGAGATATATAATCAACTGATAAAATGTACAAAAGAGTTGCTTTGCTGGCTATGTTATGTCTGGGAATTGACATTAACAACTATGAAAATGTAGGGATGTGCTATGTTGTTATTTCATTCATGTCCGAGGGAGGAACGTGATCAACTGAGAAATGTAGGAATGTGCTGCTTTGCTGCTTGTCATGCAAGGAGAGGGACAAAAACAACTGAGAAAATGTAAAAATGTGATGCTGTGCTGCCAGTGTTATGCCTGAGGGTGAGACATTAGCAACCCAGAATATCTAAGAATGTGTTACCTTTCTGCGTATGTCATGTCTGGGTGAGTGATATTTGCAACTGAGAAAGTGTAAGAATGGGCTATCTCACTAGCGATGTCATATCATTTGGATGGAAATATTAGCAACTGGGAAAATGTACGTTTTGTCTTTCTGTGTTGGAGGGGGGGGGGGGGGGGGGAAAGAAATAATTTTTAAAAAAGAAAATGGAGGAATGTGCAGCTTTTTGCCTGTCTTATGTCCGGGGATGTCATCAGCTATGTGTTTCTTTGGTGCAGATCGCTCTGGTGGTTTAAGTGGTTAGAGCATCCACCTTGGATGCAGGAGGTTTTGGGTTCAAACACTTGCAGACACATACCAAAGACTTATAAAAATGATGCCCCAGTGCTAGACATCACTATAAACTGCCACTGTAGACATGGTAGTGATATAATTGATTGTTTTTAAAAACTATGTTAAAAATGCAAATCACACGTTTTGGTGCCTGTGTTATGTCAGGGGAGGGTCATTAGCAACTACGAAAATGTATGTGTGGGCGGTCTATCTTTGTCGTGTTGGGGGAAAAGATATTACCAACTTAGAAAATATAGAAATATAATTTGCTTTGCTGCATGTGTTATGCCAAGGGAAGGACTTTAGCAACTGAAAACAATTTATGCATGTGCCATCTATCTGTCTCTGTCATGTTGGATGGGGAGGGACATTAGCAAATGATAAATGTAGGACATGATGCCCTGCTATCTGCATCATGTTAGGAGAATGGATATTATTAACCGATAAATCTATGAATCCGCTGTTTTGCTGCCTGTGTGATGGTCGGCTGTCAAACATCAGCGGTTCTTAAAATCATAAGCATGAAGCAATTGATTTTCTAACAGGATCTACATAAATTACATCCTCAGGATCCATAATAGGGTGTTATTCAGGTAAAATAATTGATTAGAGTCTGGCATTTCCGATAAACACTCCTAAAGTGCAACTTCGCTTCCTTGATTGCCCAGCATTCCCATACATTTTTTTAATTTATTAATAATCAAAGTTTAACATCAACTTTTGTAACAATTTTTCCCAAAGAAGCAGAAAACTATAAAAAGTTTTATGCTCTGTAGTCAATATTAATATAAATAAATGAATGCTCATAAATGCCTGAAAATACCTTGCTGTCAAAGAAATCCAACCGAATATTACACAACAATCACAAAAGAAAAGCGTGAAAAATTTAATTTTTTAAGACTGTGCTTAAGTCAGTTATGACACAGTCGACATGTCTAGCTCCATTAATAATTTCATCTAATATGGCATTCAATTTTTTAATGAATATATGATTTATACAATTTAAACAATTCCCAATTTTTGACTGAACCTATTTTTGAAACTTTTTGAATAGTATATTATTGGTATTGGTGTAATCATCTGACATGAATATAAACAAAAGTTGAAGTGACCTTTAATATTGGTTTGTTTTTATGCATCTAGAATATCAAACATGGAATTCAATTCTGTCTTCTCTTTTGACAGGTGGCTTCATTAGACAGACTCACAAGAAAAGGCTGAATAATGATGTAATAACTTAATTTGTAAAATATAATAACTTAATTTGTAAAATGTAATAACTTAATTTGTAAAGTCAAGAAAGACAAGCACAAAGGATGTACGACTTATTACCCTGACTGTGTGAATTCCTGCATTACATTGGCTATCCTCTGAACAATTTGTGCTGTAGGTATCTGTTCTTGATATGACAGATAATACTGCTGGGACAGCTTCCTGGCATCTTTCACCAAAAGCCTGTGAAATCGGAGAATAAAATTCATGTATTGCTTCAAAAATGCTGTAAATTATGTTACATAATATGCTAGTATACTTGAGCCACCAGAGAAGAGCAATCTAGCCAATACAGCTTTCAGATGACATAATTTTAACGCATTAAATCTTCAGGAATCATACCTTCACTTCACAAAATCAGGTATATTATATTGTGACATAACACCTAGAAAAAAAAATAATATACAAGGCTTTCCTAATCAGCCAGGAGCTGGGTGATTTACCTGGCTATATTTTTTTTACACACTGTTACTTGAAGAAAAAAAAGTTGCCCTCCCCCTCCAATTTTAAATTGAATGGCAGACCCTGATATAACATCAAGATGTAATGTGAAGATTTTCTATTAATTAATACATATTTTACATTTTTGCTAGAACACAGACTTGCATAAATACCTCTTAAATTTAATGAATCTCCCCATAATAATGGGCAAACATGTGAAGGTAATGCAGAATCTATTTGCTGTGTGCATAAAAAGACCTTGAACATTCATCAATACTAAAAAAGCTCAAACTTATCACATAAGTGTAATGTATCATTGCTGTATCATACTGCTGCAGTTCTAATAAGCATGGCATAGTGACACTGTCATAACACACAATCACAGTCACTGTAATGTCTCTGTTGTAACATGTAGTTCTAATAAGCATGGCATAGTGACAATGTCATAACACACAATCACAGTCACTGTAATGTCTCTGTTGTAACATGTAGTTCTAATAAGCATGGCATAGTGACAATGTCATAACACACAATCACAGTCACTGTAATGTCTCTGTTGTAAAATGTAGTTCTAATAAGCATGGCATAGTGACAATGTCATAACACACAATCACAGTCACTGTAATGTCTCTGTTGTAACATGTAGTTCTAATAAGCATGGCATAGTGACAATGTCATAACACACAATCACAGTCACTGTAATGTCTCTGTTGTAACATGTAGTTCTAATAAGCATGGCATAGTGACAATGTCATAACACACAATCACAGTCACTGTAATGTCTCTGTTGTAACTTGCAGTTCTAATAAGCATGGCATAGTGACACTGTCATAACACACAATCACAGTCACTGTAATGTCTCTGTTGTAACATGTAGTTCTAATAAGCATGGCATAGTGACAATGTCATAACACACAATCACAGTCACTGTAATGTCTCTGTTGTAACATGTAGTTCTAATAAACATGGCATAGTGACAATGTCATAACACACAATCACAGTCACTGTAATGTCTGTTGTAACTTGCAGTTCTAATAAGCATGGCATAGTGACACTGTCATAACACACAATCACAGTCACTGTAATGTCTGTTGTAACTTGCAGTTCTAATAAGCATGGCATAGTGATACTGTCATAACACAATCAGTCACTGTAATGTCTCTGTTGTAACATGCAGTTCTAATGCATATGGCATAGTGACACTGTCATAACAAACAATCACAATCACTGTGATGTCTCTGCAGTAACATGCAGTTCTAATAAAAATGGCATAGTAATACTGTCATACCACATGATTGCTGTCAATGTAAATTCTCTACTGTATAAAATTGGTTTTTATAATACATTTTATCTGTGTGTGCTCCTTAAAACCATATCTTGATAATTATAAAGCTATGAAAAAAGATATATCTAAATACTATATGTTGATAGATATATAGATATATATGATAAAAAGAGAAGAGTTTGATAGCATATATAGTTAAAATAGCAAAGGGAGACACACACATTAATATATATATATTATTCTCTCTCTCTCTCTCAACTACATATCCATTTATCCATTATATATATATATATATATATATATATATATATATATATATATATACACACACACATACAGGCAGATATATGGATATGTAGTTGAGAGAGAGAGAGAGAGAGAGAGAGAGAGAGAGAGAGAGAGAGAGAGAGAGAGAGAGAGTTAACTTGATTTTAATCATGTTTCAGTAGCATAATACTTTTTGTTGTCTGTTTCTGCTTAAAGATGAACTCATCAAGTCAAATAAAACATTCAATAAGAAAATAAAGCCTGCCAATGAAATTTCCCAATATCAATGAATGCATTCTTTATGGTTTTTTTTAATATTCTTTTGGGAAGTAATGTGTCCACCACATGTCTGCTTCAGCTATCTTGTCATCCAATTTTCACCTTAAAACTGGTGACATGCATGTAACAATCTTTGACAAGTCCACTTTTGAGAATTATCTGAGAAGATTTATTATTATCCATTTAATATTTGCCAAACAGTAAATATTTAATGGTCTCATGTAATACATGTGAGTACCTACACTTGATTTGTAGGTGGTAATAATTTCAAAACAAATCTGTCAAAGAAATCTCAAGAGTTATATTATCAACAATTAACACTGTCACCTTGAAATTGATAGTAGGCTTTAAAATAAAATTAGTTGGACACAATTAGCACCATTGACATAAGTCAGCTGGGTATCAAACACACGACTTCCCACATCTGAGGCAGATGCTCAAACCACTAGGTCACTAGAGCAGTTGAAGAATGAGGTACAAAACATAGTAATGCTAAACAAAAAAATGCTGATACATGTACTGTGTAAAGATTGCAGAGTATAAAATCTGCAGAACATGAAAAGTATTCAAATAATGCCCTCCCCCCCTCAATTTTTGGGACTTGCCTAGGAGCAAGTTCTAATGCAAACTTGAACTTGCTTATACCAAATTTGAGACTGTCCCAAGTGTAAGGTATGTGGACTTGTAAAAGCCCTGGTTAAAGTCACTCTGCAGTGACACCATAACAACATTATGCGTGATCATTACATGTAATCAGGGCTCATGCCACTGTACACCATAACAACATTATTCGTGATCATTACATGTAATCAGGGCTCATGCCACTGTACACCATAACAACATTATTCGTGATCATTACATGTAATCAGGGTCCATGCCACTGTACACCATAACAACATTATTCGTGATCATTACATGTAATCAGGGTCCATGCCACTGTACACCATACCAACATTTTGTGATTCTTACCTGTAATCAGGGCCCATACCACTGTACACCATGCCAACATTTTGTGATTCTTACCTGTAATCAGGGCCCATACCACTGTACACCATACCAACATTCTTTGTGATCATTTCAATCTTATGAATGCTATTCTCGTCATACAAGATGGATTTCTGTTTCTTCTCTGTGGCCAATACCACTCCATTTGTGGCTGGGAAAACAAGATTAATACCATCTTACTACAATATATATTTAAAAGAACTACATCTTACTACAATATATATTTAAAAGAACTACATCTTACTACAATATATATTTAAAAGAACTACATCTTACTACAATATATATTTAAAAGAACTACATCTTACTACAATATATATTTAAAAGAACTACATCTTACTACAATATATATTTAAAAGAACTACATCTTACTACAATATATATTTAAAAGAACTACATCTTACTACAATATATATTTAAAAGAACTACATCTTACTACAATATATATTTAAAAGAACTACATCTTACTACAATATATATTTAAAAGAACTACATCTTACTACAATATATATTTAAAAGAACTACATCTTACTACAATATATATTTAAAAGAACTACATCTTACTACAATATATATTTAAAAGAACTACATCTTACTACAATATATATTTAAAAGAACTACATCTTACTACAATATATATTTAAAAGAACTACATCTTACTACAATATATATTTAAAAGAACTACATCTTACTACAATATATATTTAAAAGAACTACATCTTACTACAATATATATTTAAAAGAACTACATCTTACTACAATATATATTTAAAAGAACTACATCTTACTACAATATATATTTAAAAGAACTACATCTTACTACAATATATATTTAAAAGAACTACATCTTACTACAATATATATTTAAAAGAACTACATCTTACTACAATATATATTTAAAAGAACTACATCTTACTACAATATATATTTAAAAGAACTACATCTTACTACAATATATATTTAAAAGAACTACATCTTACTACAATATATATTTAAAAGAACTACATCTTACTACAATATATATTTAAAAGAACTACATCTTACTACAATATATATTTAAAAGAACTACATCTTACTACAATATATATTTAAAAGAACTACATCTTACTACAATATATATTTAAAAGAACTACATCTTACTACAATATATATTTAAAAGAACTACATCTTACTACAATATATATTTAAAAGAACTACATCTTACTACAATATATATTTAAAAGAACTACATCTTACTACAATATATATTTAAAAGAACTACATCTTACTACAATATATATTTAAAAGAACTACATCTTACTACAATATATATTTAAAAGAACTACATCTTACTACAATATATATTTAAAAGAACTACATCTTACTACAATATATATTTAAAAGAACTACATCTTACTACAATATATATTTAAAAGAACTACATCTTACTACAATATATATTTAAAAGAACTACATCTTACTACAATATATATTTAAAAGAACTACATCTTACTACAATATATATTTAAAAGAACTACATCTTACTACAATATATATTTAAAAGAACTACATCTTACTACAATATATATTTAAAAGAACTACATCTTACTACAATATATATTTAAAAGAACTACATCTTACTACAATATATATTTAAAAGAACTACATCTTACTACAATATATATTTAAAAGAACTACATCTTACTACAATATATATTTAAAAGAACTACATCTTACTACAATATATATTTAAAAGAACTACATCTTACTACAATATATATTTAAAAGAACTACATCTTACTACAATATATATTTAAAAGAACTACATCTTACTACAATATATATTTAAAAGAACTACATCTTACTACAATATATATTTAAAAGAACTACATCTTACTACAATATATATTTAAAAGAACTACATCTTACTACAATATATATTTAAAAGAACTACATCTTACTACAATATATATTTAAAAGAACTACATCTTACTACAATATATATTTAAAAGAACTACATCTTACTACAATATATATTTAAAAGAACTACATCTTACTACAATATATATTTAAAAGAACTACATCTTACTACAATATATATTTAAAAGAACTACATCTTACTACAATATATATTTAAAAGAACTACATCTTACTACAATATATATTTAAAAGAACTACATCTTACTACAATATATATTTAAAAGAACTACATCTTACTACAATATATATTTAAAAGAACTACATCTTACTACAATATATATTTAAAAGAACTACATCTTACTACAATATATATTTAAAAGAACTACATCTTACTACAATATATATTTAAAAGAACTACATCTTACTACAATATATATTTGAAAGAACTACATCTTACTACAATATATATTTAAAAGAACTACATCTTACTACAATATATATTTAAAAGAACTACATCTTACTACAATATATATTTAAAAGAACTACATCTTACTACAATATATATTTAAAAGAACTACATCTTACTACAATATATATTTAAAAGAACTACATCTTACTACAATATATATTTAAAAGAACTACATCTTACTACAATATATATTTAAAAGAACTACATCTTACTACAATATATATTTAAAAGAACTACATCTTACTACAATATATATTTAAAAGAACTACATCTTACTACAATATATATTTAAAAGAACTACATCTTACTACAATATATATTTAAAAGAACTACATCTTACTACAATATATATTTAAAAGAACTACATCTTACTACAATATATATTTAAAAGAACTACATCTTACTACAATATATATTTAAAAGAACTACATCTTACTACAATATATATTTAAAAGAACTACATCTTACTACAATATATATTTAAAAGAACTACATCTTACTACAATATATATTTAAAAGAACTACATCTTACTACAATATATATTTAAAAGAACTACATCTTACTACAATATATATTTAAAAGAACTACATCTTACTACAATATATATTTAAAAGAACTACATCTTACTACAATATATATTTAAAAGAACTACATCTTACTACAATATATATTTAAAAGAACTACATCTTACTACAATATATATTTAAAAGAACTACATCTTACTACAATATATATTTAAAAGAACTACATCTTACTACAATATATATTTAAAAGAACTACATCTTACTACAATATATATTTAAAAGAACTACATCTTACTACAATATATATTTAAAAGAACTACATCTTACTACAATATATATTTAAAAGAACTACATCTTACTACAATATATATTTAAAAGAACTACATCTTACTACAATATATATTTAAAAGAACTACATCTTACTACAATATATATTTAAAAGAACTACATCTTACTACAATATATATTTAAAAGAACTACATCTTACTACAATATATATTTAAAAGAACTACATCTTACTACAATATATATTTAAAAGAACTACATCTTACTACAATATATATTTAAAAGAACTACATCTTACTACAATATATATTTAAAAGAACTACATCTTACTACAATATATATTTAAAAGAACTACATCTTACTACAATATATATTTAAAAGAACTACATCTTACTACAATATATATTTAAAAGAACTTAAAAATTTAAGTGATAGCAAGATATTTTCTAAAAATAATTTAGGAAAACTTTTTCTTTTAAGCCGAGATTTCTGTAGATGTGAGATGTATATTTCAAAAATGCACCAAGGTTAGCTATCTAAAACAGGTTATTTGCAAACGACCATTATTCCATTAGCTTAAGGTACAACCTATAATCATAAGTTAATCACACAATATAGATATCCATAAGACAAAGTGGTAGATTCCTCCAAAAACATTTCAATCAGATTAAACTGTGGAGTCTCATTTCATGTGCAACTATAAGGGAAGCCATTATTTGTCAAGGAAAAACAATAGAGAAAGCAAACATGAAAAAGAATGCTTCAGCAAATCTGAGAAATGGCCAAGCACTTTCAAAATCTATGAATCCTTTTTTCAAGGGAGACAACACAACAATAAACACAAAGATGCAAACAAAATATTTACGTACATAGTATTGCATTATCGAAACCAGTTCTTTTGACCTTAACTATTGTTTGTGTATCTAACCACTCCTCAGCTGAAGTGGTTACAGCATCTGCCTCAGATGCTGGAGGTCACAGGTTCAAACCTCAGCAGAGTTATGCCAAAGATGTGTAAAAATGGTACTAGCAGCTGCCTTTCTTGGCCTGGCACTCAACCTTCAGAGGTCAGTGTTAGAACTGATCATCCAGGTGTCAGTATAATGTGACTAGTTGGGACATGATGCTACATGTTTGTGGCATGATGTTAAAGTGCTAGACATCACCAAAAACTGCTACACTGCAGACATCGAAGCAATATGATGGACAAAGTATTATAGCTACATAAAAAATCCAAATAAGACACACACACATTGTATATTTCTTAAACAAAGTTGACGGTTACTACTCATTAAGCTGTTTATGGACTGGTGGCCCAGCTATATTTCATGGACATCTGGTGACCATTCTGCTATTAATTACAAATGTTTAGTGACCATTCTGCTATTAATTACAGATGTTTAGTGACCATTCTGCTATTAATTACAGATGTTTAGTGACCATTCTGCTATTAATTACAGATGTTTAGTGACCATTCAGCTATTAATTACCGATGTTTAGTGACCATTCAGCTATTAATTACAAATGTTTAGCGACCATTCTGCTATTAATTACAGATGTTTAGTGACCATTCAGCTATTAATTACCGATGTTTAGTGACCATTCGGCTATTAATTACCGATGTTTAGTGACCATTCAGCTATTAATTACAGATGTTTAGTGACCATTCAGCTATTAATTACAGATGTTTAGTGACCATTCAGCTATTACTGATGGACAATTGGTGAAATACTTGCATGAGGATTGATACTCAACTAAGTGTAGTGCAATGAAAACCAATCAATACATTTTTTAAGCTATGTCAGTATATCATTTTTTCAAAAAGTTAAATCCTTATAAATTGAAGTTAAATTATACACATACCTTTTATTCCCACTGAGGGTGATCCAGCTGCTACAGCAGCCAATGCATATTCTATCTGTACTAACTTTCCTGATGGGCTGAAAGTAAAGTATGAATATGCCATTATCTGAGGAAACTGAGCAATTATTTTTTCTTTCTTAACGTCACATTAGCAAGGAGAAATTCTATTCATGTCTCCATCTGTCTGAATGAAACTTTATCTTATCCTAAATGACTGGGTGAAAATTTACCAAACATGATTCTGTGGTTGCCTGTTTGATAATTATCTCCATGTAGGGTTAGTCCTACAATGTAAAACATAGCACGTTTCTGGAATGGAATTTCTGAAGCATTTTGTCTTTATAATTTATTATCTTTTATTTTGTCTTTATAATTTATTATCTTTTATTTTGTCTTTATAATTTATTATCTTTTATTTTGTCTTTATAGTTTATAATCTTTTTAACTTTAAAAGATAGTTGCTTGCAAGATGAAAAAAGGTTTTCTTCATAAAGTTTTCCATTTGGAACTTTAGGTGCTGTCACAGTGTTAACTGGTACTGAAAATACTTTTTTTTCAAATTCATTCTTTGCCAAACCTCATTTCCCTTTAATTTTATTCTTGTATCAATAGAGAATTGCAGTTAGAGCTTGTTTAATAACAGATGATGAATCATGGTTAGCTTAAAACATGTTTGGGGAACAGAGTGGCAGAGTGGTCTAAAGTGCTCTCTGTTACGGATCAGTCTGTTGGTGTGGGTTTGAGTCTCAGATTTGACCAATGTGGGTATGTGAGAAAGCTTGCCAGTAGCTTCTCATGGGTCATTGGTTCTTTTTGGGTTCTTCTTTCGCCATTAATACTGGCTGCCATGAATAGCATATTGTGTGCTCAAAAATGGCGTTAAAAACTACAACAACAGCAAACGTGTTTATTAAATAATGTTCATCGGTTGTCTCTGATGTACTTTTATGAAAGATGTCAATAGCTGTCTGAACATTTAAAGTTCTAATGTCTTTATTAGACTCCATCATCAAGGATATGCATACATCAGCATGCAAAACACGAAAAACAATAAAATAAATATCTGATAAGAATCAGATAAGAAAAACAATTTTGCATACTACCAAGATAATTTATCCTGAATTAAAATTTCAAGGCAAATTACTATGTAACGGTCACGAATTGACATGCAAGTCACCAAGTCGAATGACCTTTCACACATTTCCATACCGAAAAGTTCAATGCATATTTTGGTAGGTTTGCTTTGGTTAATTTATCTCCCTACCCTTTGCCATCCCTAAACAAGTAAAAAGAATGAAATCAAGTTTACGAAATGTAAAATAATTATGTAAATATGTGTAAAAATACTTTGTGTATTGCATTTTTTTTTTGAAACTGTCGATCTTATTAAATGTATGAATAAAAAAATTCATGCAAGTTTTTTTGCCCCTGTAACTTGTGTAAGGTCTTTATTGGTCTGATGTGCCAGGTTTTCATCACAAAAAGGTTGAGACCTATACAGCACAGGCACTTGATGCTGGGTAAATTAATCACCATTTAATTTACCCAGAATAATTCAATAAAGTGCCTGTGCTATGCAGGGCTGAGAATAAAAATGCTGCATTCGTGTTGGATGGCCATGTTCTTGAACTACATAGTTAGCAACCAACTATGTGCACATCTACAAATTACAGTTGCTGGAAAGATATATTCTTGACAAACACGAAAATCGCAGTCAAAACTTTTAAATTCACAATAAATCACGATCTTTCTTCCCGATGGGGCATCCCGATGTTGCTTTAAGGAAGAGAATTACAAAAGCTCTATAATATATATATATATATATATATATATATATATATATATATATATATATATATATATATATATATATGTGTGTGTGTGTGTGTGTGTGTGTGTGTATGTAAACCAACTACCCACCCCCACCCGTTCAAGTGTGACAAAGCATATTTTCTATACATGAAACAACGTAGATTTCATTGAAGTATATGCATTGAAAATAAAACAGTATCAAAGATAATTTAAATAAAACAGTTATAACCACCCAATAAACTTAATAATGTTAATTTCATCTTATTTCATCGGTACCTGAAAGTTGTTAGTGAAAAGCTGTATCTTTCCGACATTTTGATTGCAATGTACCGGCTGCTAACTAAAGATGTGCAACAACTTAGAATAACGCTACAAAATTTGGATTCTATAATATTGCACTCTTTTTCGAGAAATTGAAGAAAATTGTACTACAATATAAATACACAGAATCCACGCGTGTGTATAAAGCTACTATTAAATCTATTGCATGGAATAGTGTGTAAATATTTTATTTTATTGACTTGATGCAAAATGAGAAAAAAGTTTTAATTGTATGTGCCAGTCTGTATAAAGTTTGGTTTAGATATAAAACAGAATTAACATCTCTCGTCCAGACTGAAAAAAAAAAAAAAAAAAAAAAGATTTGTCGATAGACTTGAAATGCACGCTGAAAGTCAAAGGTTACTGGAGGAGGACTATACAAAAGGAGATGAAGAAATACGGCCTGACATGGAACACAATCACTCAGTAGGGCTGCATATCGTTAGACGTGTCCTTAGAGCAGGCCCGACCCTAGGATGTGCAGGGCCCAAGGCAGCAAGCTATGAGCGCGGGCTCCCAAGTAAAAATGTACATTGCCTGAAAGCGCGGGGCCAAAGGCGGTTGCTTCGTTTGCCTTGCCTTAGGGCCGGGCCTGCCTTAGAAGTTGCACCTCTCAGGTAAGGCACCACGGCCCCCAACATAAATGCGCCCAGTTTGTTTTTAATTCTTCTGCCTACTTTATTTTGTAGAGACCACGAGCTTAAAACTAGGTTCGTCGACCTCCATCCCAGTCTTCTTTCTTTTCTGGCATCCAATCTGGATGACACAATTTGGATCTCTATCCGGTTCCTGTTTAACCGCCCGAAGTCCCGTTCTCTATTTTTCCGTGTCTTCACCTTTCTTTCCTATGCTCATCTTGCTTTCCTTCTCAGCCAGATCTTTGAACTGTTTGAAAATTGTCGCAGAGATGCTTTCTCTCTTCAGACATATAGCTTACGGGTAGCACACTCTAGTTTTTTCCACAGACACGGGAGGTGCTGAACTCTTTTCATCAGGCTGAGAGTTTCACCGGCTTGCTGATTTTTCAATGGTTTGCTGTTATTCTTTCTTGTCTGATGAATGATGCTACGACTGACTGACTCGTTTAAATTTAGGTTCTCCACTTGGACATGTACGAGTTAGGTGTGCGCACGGCACACTAGATAACTAAATGCCAAGTTGTTAGTCACAATGTCCGTTTGAGAAAAAGCAAATCCAAGGCAATCTGATTAAGTCAGATCTCCACGTAAATATCTGACAGCGACCGCTAAGGGGTCATGTTCTGGTGACCTATGTCATAATAGTTAATTTTATCAGCAAACCAAATGAAGGCCTTTAATTTGTCATTTGGGAAGTCGAGCATAAATGTCTTTCCCAAAGGATAATTGAAATTACATTATTTCCAACTAAAATCTAATTATATAGTTATTGCACTATGTTTACAACGTTTTTATTGTTTGTAGAGTACTATATGTTTGCACAATTTTGACTTGTAGTTTAAGGGTCTTTTATAACAATATGAAAATATTCATTTCCTAAAATTCATTTGTAAAAATCTATTTCAAGCATTACTTAATCCATATACTCTATGTAGAGATACCCATTAACTAGGTTGGGGTGGGGTACTCCCTGTATTATTTTTTAATTATGACAGAAGACCAACGCTGGCTCATTTTTGTTAAAAATTGAAGTAGTGACAGAGAGATGCAAAGCTCCGAGCCCCCAGTCAGCGATGCCAAAATTTAATTTCTGAATACACAAGGTGAAATTCAAATAAACAACAGTTTAATAACATCCAAATAAGATAATCATTTCTCAATGAAATTCAATATTAAAAACCCCATCACTCGTCTTTCACTCGACCAAGAGACGGCCTATTTCATCATCTGACGTAGTGTGATAGATTTTCCTTCTGTCTTGTGTTCCTATTCATCTGTATTATGCTTCTCTGGACTGGTATTCCAGTTCCCCTCCATTCCGTCTACTTATGCCTCCGTTCTCTACTTTTCTTGTCTCACAGAGACTCGGGATCAACTGCACTAGGGTATTTCCCTTTGTCTCCTACAGCTCTTCTGATCCCTAAAAGCTGTTCGAAGCTCCTTTGTAGTTCCCTGAATGACAAATTTTCCCGCCAATATCGAATGACGTCGGAGTAGCTCATCTTCCCTTATAATTCCTGCAAGATGGTTTGGCGACTACTAACGTTTAGTATATACTAGCAAGTACCCGTTATGAGTTGCAATGCCACCTAAAGAAAGAAGGCGCGAACCAAACGTAACTAAGTAGACATGACGTATATAAGGCGCCTACAGTTCACACCGAACACACGCGAAATTAGGTATCGCTACAGATTATGAATTTCATATAGCTGTTGATTTACGTCATCATAGTTTCAGCCAATCCAGACCGTGTTCGATCACGTGACTATTTAAGGCGCCTACTGTTCGATCACGTGACGTATCTAAGGTGTCTACAGTTCACAGCGAACACACGGTAAATGTCGCAAAACTATATGAAATACACACATTTGTTAATTGCACAATTTAAATGGTTGTACTAATTCAGAAACCTTCGCGGGCGTGCGCAGAACAACTCACCAAAGTTTTGTCGCAATCGGATGAACGGTATAGGAACGCATACGACACAAACAAACAAACATTCATATATATATATATATATATATATATATATATATATATATATATATATATATATATATATATATATATATATATATATATATATATATATATATATATATAAGACTAGTTTTAAACTTGCGATTTCAATGGTGGTCGCACCTTGCTCAATTCCGAATGGATGTCGATTCACCCGTGGTCTACATAATTAGCAGACACTATCCTCCTCCCCAGCCGTCTGTCAAGGGTGGATTTACGACACCCTACTTGATGTTCATTTGAAGCCAAATTACGAAATTTCATGTCACTTAAAAGTAAATCGTGCTCTGCCAAAATAAGGCGCCGGTCTCAAGTTCCTATGGCCATGTTACATAACTGGCTTTGACACACAGGACTGACCTTTGTAACATTTTTGGAGTGGAATTATTAGTCTCAGGGTCTAGTATAACATGTTGCAATCTGGTTATTCTTCCTTACCACGTGACACTATATATACTTAATATTACATTATCAAGGTAATGAATTACAGGTAGACAACCAATGTTGTACAGTCATATAATTAAAGTGTATTTTTGATGTATTCAATGTGTCTAGTGTTTCGGTGCATTCCCCATTCCCCCCCCCCCCCGAAAACAAGAGAAGAAAACATCCCCAAGCTGTATCTAGAGAAAGATTGAAACAGTTTGAAATTCGTATTTGTTGAACTAATAGTTTCAAGAAAAGACTTATTCCAAAGTATTGCCAAACGAACGAATTTCTTTAGATCCAATCAAATCAGTCGTTAGTCGACAGGGTCGGCTAGCGGTGCAGCATGGCTTTGACATTAAAGAATATACTTGGGAATTTATTACACAAATTAGAGACATTAGTCCATCGTATTCGAGTGCAAGATTCATTTAACAGAGGTTGATTGTTGTTTGTATTAAATGCATTATTCTTATGATATAAATGTCATGTTGCATTATGAAAACTTGCTATGAATGGGGTGGGTTAAATAGTGTTTTTTTGGGGTATACCTAATACTTCTTACCCGTTACTTATTATTATTATTATTATTATTATTATTATTATTATTATTATTATTATTATTATTTAAAAAATAATATTTCTTCGCTAGATATTGCTGGATGCAACAGATAACAACATTATAAGCTGCAGTTGGCATAAAGTTTTGTATCTTGAACAAGCCAAGGAAGCCTCTAGCCCAAGGCTAGTCCTACAATGCAAGACATCGATCCAGATATTTATCTTTTGAACTTTGAGGTCGTACTGCTGAAATAACGTCGAGGTATAACGTGTTCCGATGTCGATTAATATCGGAACGATTCGTCAGATTTTCAGCAATTTCTCAAGGAAACGAGCGAATGGACATGTTTAAATGCCCTTCAGTTGTGTTCAGAAATGGGATGGAAGCTGGAACACCGAAACTGATTAAATTGATAACAGGCTTGAACCAAACGAAGCTGTTGCAACATTTTTTTCCCAGTATTTATATATTTTTATTCATTTTATTAATTAAAGAAGTATACTTCAACTTAGGCTGCTCTGGTGGCCTAGTGGTTAGAGCATCCGTCGTGGATGCTGCAGGTCGTGGGTCCAAACCCCAGCCAAGTCATACCAGAGACTTAAAATAAGGGTTCTTTCAGCTCTTGGCGCTCGGCTTTAAAAGATTGATGTTGGGACTAGTTGGCCTGGTGTCATGATGTGAAAGAGTTGGGGACATCATGCTACATAGTTGTGGCATGATGCCTGAGTGCTAGACATCACTATAAATTGCCACACTGTAGAGATATGACTGAAAAATTGTTAAAGCTATGTTAAAAATCCAAATCACATTCATACTTCAACTTTTGATTTTGGCATTACCTGGTTTCATCACATTCCAGCCAAAAAAAATTTGAAAACTGGTCCATTTAATTGCTTGTTTGAGTGTTTGGAATTTATTTGACTTGAATTTGTAGCAAAGCATAGTTATGGGCTGCCAAGTGTGAGATATTTCAGAAAATTTTACTTCGCTACGATGTTGGTCGCCATCAAAACATGCTACACAGTGCCACAATTCAGGCAATAAGACCTTGATGCCTAAAATGGAAATATCAGGTTGAGGTCTTACCGTGTAGGACTAACCCTAGGCTGACAATGTAATCAGAATTTTAATTCTGTAATTGTATGTGTACTGAGAAGACCAATTAGTAGTATTGAACAAGAACTGTGCACTTGACTTGAGGGACTTTGCTACATGCCTGAAACTTGCTTAAACTTTGGTATCCAACCATTTTTAATTTGTAATATTTCTTGGGCAGCAATTTCTTAGCATTATTAGAAAACATGTTTCAGCCTTTTGCCATGAATTGAACAAAAATATTTATGAAATATCATTAAATTTTGTTCTTAAAAATTAAACATCAATAACTTTGTGTGTCTGCAAACAATTTTTAAAAATATTATTAAACTTTGCATATTATCTCCTCCTTGCCAAAGCCTGACTAAGAGGTTAGTTCCTTATTTGCGAGCATCACTAATTTATTATTGGGAAAGGAATGCTAATTTTAATTGCATTGACCAATTACAACTCAAAGTAAGAGAAATGTGTACCTGTATATGAAAAATAAATGTTTAACTTAAATACATGTGCTAAAGGTAGACTTGGAATCAAGTGGGTTTTTGTCCATGCCTTGCAAAGATGCTTAAGGTGGAAATGACCTAGCTTTTTATAAAAACATGGCCACCATATGACAATACAAAAAAAAGTTTGTTGTTATTGGCACTAATATTTTTGATGCATTGTTATCAGAAGTGGAAATTTGTAATCCTATATTTATTTATTTATTTATTTTGAGGCAAAATGTGTGTATTCCCTTCAGTCTTGTTGCTATACACAGATGTTACTCAAAACAAAACTGGTTGATAATTAACCTATGAAGTATAAGAAAGTTAGCCTGGAATGTTTTCATTTTGAGTTCTTGTTTATTGTAATTATCTCATTGAATGAATAAGATTAACATTTTGAAGTACTTGGACTGAGAAGTTTATTCTATTGTCTTGCATCTACATTCTCAGAGGTCTCAGAAACGCAGAACCGCATGTATTTGCTTGCAAATGTTTTATCTGGAACGCAGAAAATTACTTATATAGGAGTCATCTGTAAGTATGTAATAGCTGAGCGGCAAATTCAAAAGCTCCATCCATTAATCTTTTAGCTGAGCTGATATTTGCAATAACAGAATACAGTGGCTGAAAGACCATACAGATGTGATCTTGAGTATAGCTGTGTTCAAAGACAGGAGATTTAGAAGAGTACGTTAAATTTAGCCTTGATTATTATGTTTATTGCCAAGTGTAGCTGAATAAGTAGTGCATGTGACCTCAAAATGAAGACATGTTGAGTCTTAGACAAAACGCTGTTTGCAAATTTGGTTCAGTATTTTGGGGTCAAACAGACACTTTACACAGATTATAATGAGATTCAGAAGAGGTCTACAGTTGCAAGAACTGATTTTTCAGATCTGACAGTCACAGTGTAAGAGAGTGTGTTATGCCTGGATTAGTGTTTGGAATAAGACCTTTCCTTGGATTGTCAGAATTCAGTCTCGGATTATCAAACAAGATACATGTCAGAGAATGTGGAAATTAAGCTCTAGCAACCAATATTTCATCTAATCTGCAGTAGTCCACATTTTCTAGGAGGGTACTGCAACTTTAGCTGGTGGGATTCCTATTTTTACCAAAATGGGAGTCCTGGAGTCTTAGTTTTAAAATCCTAGCGAGACCTCTGATACTTTGCAACCCTATATTGTTTCCAACACAGCAGGTTAAACAGCTCTCACCAGTATATGGTGTGACTTAGAAACTTATTTTCTAATATTATAAAGGTACTAAATGCCAAATTTTGTCCACAATTGCTTGCCACCAACGTTCCCTCTAAGCGAATGGTAGATGTGCATGCAGTGCTCGCTGCACTGCGCAAGCGTTACTGAGATGAGCAAAATTAAACGTTGAATTGAGGAAAAATTGACAATTAAGCTGCGCGAGGATGCCTGAGCATATCAAGGTATCCAAAGCAAATTTCCAGGTGTCAAAACTTGGGCATGAATAGCAACATGCATTCTATATTACATTGCATGATGGTAAGTAATAATTATGGTAATGGATAGCCTAGTTTTAACGCATTTTTCATCAAATCAACAGATGATTCTGGACAGCCTCCATAAAAATGACTTTGGATGACTTCAAAACTAAAAACTGACCTTTACTTTTCAGCTATATAAAACTCTAATGATACAGCAAGCCATTGGTACATGAACTTATCTCCCCCCACTACCCTGCCACTATCCCCCCACTACCCCGCAACTATCCCCCTTCCCTTCCATTCTCAAGTCATGGCTGCTAATTGTAACCCTAATTTGTTACATATACAGTATTCACCTAAAAGGATTGCATGTCTACAATTTGCAAAACACTTCTCCAGTGGCCTAGTGGTTAGAGCATTCGCCACAGAAACAGAAGGTCTTGGGTTTGATCCACGGCCGAGTCACTCAGCATTATGAGGTTGGTGTTAGGACTGGTCGGCCTGGTGTCAGGATAATGTGACTGGGCGGGACATTATGTGGAATGATGCCCCAGTGCTAGATATCACTATTAACTGCCACACTGCAGACATCGTAGCACGGTGACTGAAAAGTTATTAAAGCAACATTAAAAATCCAAAGCAAACAAACAACTAAATTTGCTAAACAATATTGCAAAATGTCACTAATTGTTAAATCTACGTTAAAAATCCTAAACAAACAAACAACTAAAACAATTTGCTAAACAATATTGCAAAATGTCACTAATTTATATTAAGTTGACTTAATTTTGACTTACAACAGAAGAGGTAAGAAAGCATGCCCCTTTTTGTAAATGGTTATCACACAGGCAAAATGTGTACCCAGTATGGTGAACTTTCCAGCCGCTTGAATGTCACATGGGTGAAGTTTTTACAAGTTTAATGAATTTAATTTGGGTTTGAGGGTGTCTTAATATTCCTCACTACAGTAAGGGGGAAATTATGGACAAGGATAATTATGGACAGACTGGGCAAGGATAATTATAGACAGATTTGATGAGGATAATTATGGACAGATTTGATGAGGATAATTATGGACAGATTTGATGAGGATAATTATGGACAGATTAGACCAGGATAATTATGGACAGATTTGATGAGGATAATTATGGACAGATTTGACTATAATTATGGACAGATTAGACGAGGATAATTATGGACAGATTAGACAGGATAATTATGAACAGATTTGATGAGGATAATTATGGACAGATTTGATGAGGATAATTATGGACAGATTGGACAAGGATAATTTTGGAAAAGGATTGGACAAGGATAATTATGGACAGATTGGATGAGAATAATTATGGACAGATTTGATGAGGATAATTATGGACAGATTTGACGAGGATACTTATGGACAGATTAGACAAATGATAATTTTGGAAAAGGATTGGACAAGGATAATTATGGACAGATTTGACGAGGATACTTATGGACAGATTAGACAAATGATAATTTTGGAAAAGGATTGGACAAGGATAATTATGGACAGATTAGACAAGGATAATTATGGACAGATTGGAAAAGGATAATTATGGATATATTAGACAAAGATAATTATGGACAGATTAGACAAGGATAATTATGAACAGGTTGGAAAAGGTTAATTATGGGCAGATTGGAAAAGGATAATTATGAACAACACCATCATCAAATATTTTTTTAACGACAGGGCTTCCCACCCTTGGTGTACCAAACTTTGACTTGGGTCTAGATGGAGTAAACAGTGATTCAGAATCCAGATTCCAGCAGCAAAAGAATTCAGAATCTAGGTCATCGAGATCTGTCATTGACTCGATATTTGGCAGCATCTTGTGGGGAGTTCCAAAAAGCCGTAGAACTCTGGAAAGAAGACTGACCCGGAAGTTTCAAGGAAAAGAATTCAAGGAAGTGACAGCCATAAAGAAGAACATAGTGGCCTGTTTAGAATGTGGAACATATCATGAGATGCATACAATATGTCGTAAGTATTTAAGTGAGATGTACACAATATTTTATATGCAAGTGGGATTCATACAAAATGTTATAATTATTCAAATGAGATGCACACAATATGTCGTAAGTATTCAAGTGAGGTTCACTATGTTTTATTCAAGTGAGATTCCTACGATCTGTCATAATTATTCGAATGAGATGCACACAAATGTTGTAAGTATTCAAATGAGATTCACACTATGTTATATTGAAGTGAGATTCATAGTTATATTGAAGTGAGATTCCTACAGTATGTCATAAGTATTCAAGTGAGATGTACACAGTATGTCATAAGTATTCAAGTAAGATGTACACAGTATGTCATAAGTATTCAAGTGAGATGTACACAGTATCTCATAAGTATTCAAGTAAGATGTAGACAGTATATGTCATAAGTATTCAAGTGAGATGTTCACAGTATGTCATAAGTATTCAAGTGAGATGTACACAATATGTCATAAGTATTCAAGTGAGATGTACACAGTATGTTGCAGTTTTTTTTAGATGCATGCAGAATGTTACTGTGTTCCTAATAGACACATACTCTCGGGTTTTGACACATGGGATTTTAATTTTACCCAAGTCTTGTGCATGGAAATTCCAACCTGTGTATTTCTATGGCACATATTGATTTTAGTCGTTTTAATTTAGATTTATAGTCTACTGAGCATATGATATCAAAAATAAATTATGAGCCAGTGATAAACATTTGCTATTTGTACCTTATTGTCCCTTATGCAAAATTGAAATGAACTGGGCAGAGCCAACAGGTCACTGATGTCACTCAGGTGAGCACAACTGAGTCAAGGTTAGAATGTTTTGAGATATCTGTGTATACATGCCAGCCATTATTCTTTTGGCGTAATTATTATGCATTTTTCACCAAATTACGTTTTTTTGCTTACAATTTAAGTTGTTTTTGTCATTTTTATTATGATCTCTTTAATTCCACTCGTTTAAATTTGAGAACATTCTTATAAAGGTGAATGCTGCATAGAATAAGAGTACATGTACTTACTTGCTATTTATAGCAACTGTATATGACCCATTTCCAAGAAAACAGATGAGTTTCTTCAAATTTCATCACAGATTCATTTTATATATATCTATAAGATAGATAAAGCTAGTGAATACTTTTTATGAAAATGGCACCACATGTTAAGTTAAACACTATACTATTCGAGTTGTGTATGCGATACGATTTTTTAAAATAATTTTGTTACATGGTAGCTTGCCTACATTGATGCTGTTAAAAATTCTTGCAAAGATGACTAAGCGTGGATTTTCTCAATGTACATATGGATGTTTATGGTTGGACTTGCATCTTCTAAATAACCTTGACGTTCTTTGTGTCTCTCTAAACTTACACATTGATTAAACTGTCTTAAAATGTACTCAGTATATTTGAGACACACACAGTAAGTAATTAAGAATTCCACGATCAAGTTTTATCGCCTATTATCATAAATAAGATATAATATTACAGTGGGACCCCACTATAACATGCCCCATTATAACACGAATTCGGATATAACACGGTCGTGGCATGGCTCCCGAAATTTCAGGTAATTTATTACAGGTATTTTTCTCAAAGACCAAAAAAAAATCTTTTAAGTATGAAAAATAAAATACATCAAGAGTTTAATTATCATTCTCATACTCGTCTAAAAAGTGCGAAAAAAAACATGTAGAAAATGTATTATCATTTTGGGGAGGAAATCACACACAAAATCATATATAAAATAATCGTTGTATGGCTCCTAAAATTTCACAGAAATTAACAAATTTCTTCTAGTTTTGTGCCAGAATAAACATCGGAGAACTTTGATCTTTGTTTATTGTTGAAAAATGACAGCTCATAAATGCCAATATTATTATTACTGATCCCTGAGCAATGAAGCCATCGTGTCTACTTTGTGTTTGTCTTAAATGCATTCCAAATACAACCGTTGCTCTAATAATCTCCGATATATGTTCTGTTAATTACATACACAACTAAGCAACAGCCAATGCAGGGGTTGATAAAAGATTCTCACCAGAATGTATAAATCAATTTAAGTACATTGTTTATCATCAAAGTGAACTGCTGAGCTAAACTTGTTCAAATCAGGGGGAAACGATTTATGCAGCATGAAAGAAACAAAAGTCGCCAACATGTGTGCGTGGCTTGGCGGTGTTGTTTTATACAATCTATTGACTAGTAAATTCGAATTCTGCAACTGAGAACTATAATTGACTTTGCCAAGAGCAAACGTGACATTAGCAGAAAGCAGCTAAAAATCAAGTTTTTCAAAAAATAATAACTATTGACAGATGAGAAATGTAACAAACTTAGCGATCTAATCATGATTTGTATCTTATATATTTTCAGCATGTTTTTATGTTTTCCAATTCCATTGTTTTTGTCATTTGTTGTTCTGTAGTGTAGTCATATCATTATTGATGGTGTAAAGCGCTTAGAGCTTTTAAAGATTAGGCGCTGTACAAAGTCCTCATTATTATTATTATTATTAATGGTATAAAATGTATACGACACAGAGGTCTCGGAAACTCTTAATTACACGTATTTGAATGCAAATATTTGATCTGGAACACATAAATCACTCCATGCAGGAGTCCTCCGTACGCATGCAAATAGCTTGGAAGACAAAGTTAGTGTTGATTACTTTATCATTTTAGCTGTGCTGATATTTACAGTGATATAATTCAGTGGTTAAAATACAGCCAGTTCTGCCTGCTGTATTTATTAGAGTACATCAAAAGAACATGACGCAATAGCTGGGTGGCAAGTTCAAAGGACTTTGACTAGCAGCTTGGGTGGGAAAATGTGCTGAAATTTACAATGACTGAATTCAGAGACAGAAAGATCCTGAGATGTACATGTAGTTGCTCTAATAATTGAGCAATAATAGTAGTATAAGAATACACTTTAGGTTCCATTATTTAATCTATGGACATGTACTATTTCATCATTCATTACGTACACCCGTTACATAATTTTTGTTATTTTCTTTTCATTGAATTCAGTCACATAATGATCTGTGACAAAATTATTGAATATTTTACATCTGTGTGTGGATATTTTCGATGGAAATATTTGTATTATGGATTCAATGTATGTTACAAGATTCGCTGGTGAGTACACAGTGTTGATACTCTTTTCATGCAATAGATTATACATGTATATATAAATTAGACACGTGTATGTACCAATGCATGGTTCGCTGAATAAAGTAATATATTATATTGGCAATTTCTGTTTACCACAGCAAATGTTTTTCTCATTTAATATACATTGATCAAAAATGGTAATTGTGCCATGCATTTTCGCACACGTCTTTATGTACCCCCCCCCCCCCCATTAAATCCGAAAATGTGTTGGTATTGTACATGGTTGCTTATAACACGGTTCGGTTCATAACACGGTCGGATTCTATGGCTCCCAACTACCATGTTATAGCGGGGTCCCACTGTAATAATAATGTGGACTTTGTATAGCACCTTATCTTTAGAAGCTCTAAGAGCTTTAAGACATCTATAATGATATGACTACACAAATAAAAACACCATGAAATTATAAAACAAAAAAATGTTGAAAATATTTTATGTAGGACACATTTTTAGGTTTTTAAATTTGTTCTTGCGGTCCAAAAAGGCAAGTTTTAAGAGCACTCTTGAAAGGGATAACCATTTCCCACTGCAGCATGTTTGCCAGATTTGTCAACACTCAATTCGTGCGTTTCCTTTTCTCTGATACTGTGTATATGCACTCATAAAACTTTTCTATTCATTTCAATCTGTATTCATCCCAAAAAATCAATTATTTGTTTTCTCGTTTTTATTAACATTCCATTATTCCCACAGACCGTATTTTAGAAAAGACGGCTTTTATGTAACTTCAATATAAGAGTATGCATGTCCTAATTTTATAGAAAATCTTGTTCTACTTTAAAACTTTTGGCCTCAAATTCTATTTATAGCATCTGTATGGCTTAGGAAGGAGAAAACAGACTAGTTTTCTAATGTTAATATTTACACGCAGATTCTTTGTTCTAATTCATATTTATTGCAGAACCAGTCTATTGGTATTTGGCGCTAAAAAGTATATTTTCTTTTATTTTAGTCTATGCATATATGAGAGCAAAAATATCTCCTTTCAAAATTTCACAGATGGATTAGAAAAAGGCAACAAAAAAACCGAAAAAAATAACAGAATCCTCTAAATATTAAGACAAGAGTGTAGCATCACGTGACATCTATTTCTGGCTGTGTGGAAAGAATTTTAATATATGGCCCTAAAAGTCTTAAGATGGATTATAGTCGATGTGTGTTTAAAGCTAAAAGTATTACATGTGAAAACTTAAAACATTAAAAGATGTTAAAAGACGAGAGGGGCAAATAAATCATTGTTTATTGAAATTTGAGCATATTATATATGGATTATGTTTATTCTGCCTGGATTCTGCTTTTTGACCACTTGGATTACGCTTTTTCATGGTCAGGGTTTGGCATGTATGGAATTTCAGAATAAAAGCACGACTTTTTTGGCAATTCTTTTTATATGTGCTCATTCTGACCTACTTTTCTTGTTCTAGTGACCTTGAATGTGTTTGATATTTAAATTAACCTTTTATTATATAAATGTACATTTGAGTGATGTATACTACTGTACTAGCATCATAATTACACATTCATGTATGATTCCACTGTTGAATTTAGTAGCTGTTTGTAGTAGGAACTTGTTACAGTTTGGTCAATATTATTCTTTCTGTACATGTAAGCATATGCAAATGAAATGAACCGCTCTGATGGCCTAGTGGTTAGAGTGTCCGCCGCGGAAGCGGGAGGTCGTGGGTTCGATCCCCGGCCGAGTCATACAAAAGACTTACAAAAATGGTACTAACAGCTGCCTCGCTTGACGTTCAGCATTAAGAGGTTAGTGTTAGGACTGGTCGGCCTGGTGTCAGGATAATGTGACTGGGTGGGACATCAAGCTACATGTCTGCGGCATGATGCCCCAGTGGTAGACATCACTATAAACTGCCTCATTGCAGACATCGTAGCGATATGACTGAAAAATTGTTAAAGCTACGTTAAAAATCCTAATCAAACAAACAAACAAGCAAATGAAATGCACAGTTCATCTCCCACCATCTATCTTTATACTTGTACCCCTCTTTCTGTGTGTGTGTGTGTGTGTGTGTGTGTGTGTGTGTGTGTGTAGCACTGCAATATTTGTCTTTACATTATTGCATTGAATTCGAGCCAGCATTATACCTCTTTCTATGTGAGGCTACTTCAACCAGATAGTGGCCGAGTGGTCTAAAGCGCTCTCTGTTATGGATCACTGCTGTCTCACCTCTGTCTGCGTGAGTTCGAGTCTCAGATTAGGCCAATATGGGTTTGTGAAAGGGCTTGCAAGTAAATTCTCGTGAGTTGGTGGTTCTTTCTGGGCTTTTTCCTGGGTTCTTCAACTACCATTAATACTGGCCGCCATGTATAGCCTATTGTGTGCTGAAAAATAGTGTTAAACCCTACAACAACATTAACAACTTCAACCAGATAATACAAAGTGGCTATGAAAGTATACGTCTCTCTCAATTTACTTTTTTATTTTTATTTCTCCACACATATACTAATACATGCCTTTATTTTTCTATTTATAGCAAAATGCTATGGGAAAGTCAGGGAGGAAACAGAGGCCATGAAAGCGGAAATGGGGGAAGATTTTCGATATAACCATCCAAGGTCAGAGGTTGTTTACTTGTATGAGGATGATCAAGATGACCGAGCAAAGTACAAGGGAAAATATATTGTAGAAATGAAAAAACCAAGACCTTTGTGGTTTGCCAAAAATCTGTTGACCAAAGGACATGGATCATAAAGCTGATATTGTATTTGTATTTAGCAGTGTGAAATTCAAGATTCTTTTGTGTAAATAAATTTGTCAGATTATCTTGCGATGTTTCGATTACATAGCATGCATCTTATACCTCTTAGCCACTTCCACATCGAAAGAAACTTCAGATTAATATTGGATTGGATTGTGTCAGCTGTTATCACCATCACAGTATTTACATTGTTTAGTATATTTTGACTTCAACAAATGAATGAAACATTTGAGAATGAAATAAAAGTTTCCTCTTCTGTTGTGATTTTGACTAAGTGCCATCATCATCTCTCTCCCCCCCTTTCTCTCTAAACTATATGTTTAGATACTAATTATTTCAATAGACCCTTTTTCATTGCTTAGATTTGAGGCACATGATATTTTTAACTGTCATAAAGTAAGTACAGGATATTTTGTGCTATACCATCTGGATTATCGGTAGCATTCATAGTAAGGTCAACAGTAACCTTTTGTATGTTTTTGTCCACATGTATCCTACCCCTTCCCTCACAGCGGACATCCCCATCTATACAAGATGGATGGTCTGTGTTGAGAGTGTTGAACAGGTCATGGTGCATCTTACTTACAAGGTTGCCATGTTACTGAGAAATTGAAAAAATTCAGGAGAAATGATTTTAAAATATTACCCAACTGTGAAAAGTCCTTAACTTTTGAAAATATTGATGAAAGTCTGGAATAACCCAAGAAGTTTCCTCCACAACTTGATACCCGAAAAAAATTACATGATTGAGTCGTAACTGAACTAATCATGAGTTAAATTGAATGAGTTCTAACCAGAATATTAAGAGGTTGCAGTATGGATCATTTGGGTACTTGCCATATTTGTTTAGACAATCCAAACACTTGGTGGATTAGATTCATCTAGTAGACATTTTGTTTCACAGACAGCTCGATATCAGTATCATTTTTAGCAGATGGGCTAGCAAACATAAACATTGTTAAATAGAGTTTTACCTTCATGAAATCAATATGAAAATTATTTCCTCAGAACAATTGCCAAGTATTAAAATCGTTATGTCTCTAATCTGCTGAAAGACGATAAAACTAATGTGTTGATGAAGTTTGTACTGTTACTAGTGATTTCGATTGCTAGTCGTATGAGCACACAGAATCTAACAACCGTCATTTTATAATACAGTTGGAAAAATATTAAATGAAAGTCATATACTTGTTGGAATAAAAATACAAAAATAAAAGAGCACAAATATTTCCACGTGTGAAATTCCTTCATTACCGAAATGGGTGTTTGCAACTGATTTTCTATCTTGCACGTTGATGCCGATCCTATTTCTAAATAATTAGTGACATTTTTCTTCAAGTGAAGTGTACATTCAATCTCTCTCGCTCCAGGGAATGACCTCTTTTTAAACTTTTACAAATCAGTTTTATCGTTTGAGCCGACAATCAAGTTTTCTATTTTTTCGTCAGTGAAATGACGCGATTTGTGAGAAGAAAACTTAAGTTTCAAAAGTCAGATTTACCATATTGTAAAGATGGGTCAACAAAAAATGGGATACTCTCCGGTATCGCATCGTAAAAGTGCCTTGTTTTTTAATCATTGTTGATGTTAAGAACATTTCTCCAAGATTAAATGTTTTGTCCACATCAATACCATTCCCTCCTTCATACAACAGAATTGTTTAATACCCTGTATCTGTGCGTCGGTGTACATTATGATGGACAGACCGGACTCGACGTGTTGGACAACTCTAATTTAGGGGTGCTGAGAATACACTTTACTTTCGACATGTAGAATGTGGTCTGCATGATTTCTGTTGTAAACGTCTTTGGCCTGTTGTCGTTCTTGGCGGTCGGTTTAATGATTGGTGGTTCTCTGATGGTTAGTGGTTTACTGGCGGTCCTGGAACTGTTGGTTGGGTTACTGATTGGTTATTGATGGGTGTGTCATTGACATTATTTTCAACCAATGCCACAAAATGGTTAGGGATATGTGTTTTTTTAAAAACATTTTTTTAAAAATTTTTTAAATTTCCAAAAGAGCTTTAACTGGTTTGCTTACAATGCTTCACATCACTAAAATCATCGATTCTTCTGAAGTGTAGTTTAAGGTTGTATTTAGGGCCCTAAATGCCAAGTTGATTGTCCCGTTTACTACTGAATAAACACTACTTAACGGACGCTTTGTAACCATGGCCTGGGCAATCATAGTCCATGCAGAGGAAAAGCTCCCACTCTGAGCACAATTTAATACATTAGAATAATCTGACGACAACAACTGAATGCTCTAATGTCGGGGACTCTTCAAGCACCATCATTAAAGTTGTCTTGTAACGCTGTTCAACGGAATTGTATTCAATACTGCACAAAAGGATTGAGACGGCGTTCGCAGTGGTTCTTAATGGTATTCCTTTCTCAACATGGTACCGGAACAAGACGTCAGCAGCAAGTACATCTGCTGGTAGACTGGGGTGTTCAGCATTCTCGCAAGAGCAGTACCTTCATCAGTCAACAAAGCCTCCCATGAAGCTCAAGTTTTTCAAGTCCAATCTTGGCAACCTGTTGTAATGAGAAAAAGATAAATATTTCATTATAAATATTTATAATTTTGTAGAATATCAATTTCGAACATAGCTTTTCTACCACAAATTTCTTAAGACCACTTTAAAAAAAAATGAAAATGAAATTCAGTAAATGTTCCATTAAAACTGAAATCGTTCGTGTTAACAAAATAATTAATATACTTGTAATTTTATCATTTTTAAACTAGAGATTTGATTACATGGAAACAATCCAACATGTACTCCGCATTAGTTAATGCTAGACATATGTAGACATCCAACTCTATTTAAGTAAGTTAACACATAGACTAAAATCAAATTTCAATAAGTCTCAGTTATTTTATGTTTCCTAAAATTACAGATCATTGTTGGTGTACTTGGACAAGTACAGTATATGCTCATTTTTGAGCACATGGGAGCTGCCATTTTGGATGATTTTCATAATGACCTCATGTGAATAAACTTATGCCACATATCATATAGGTATGCCAACATTTTTTCCGATTTGTGTATCGCCAAGCAAATAACTTAACCTATACTGGTATACTGACTGTAGACCGTACTGTGTGCTACCTCGCCCAGAAATATGCATAATTGACAAGGGAGGCAAATTAGCAGAAAGCTAATCCATAAACATGTATAGTTACTTCCCTTAGATTGAATAACGCTGCTTTCTAGGGAAAAGAACAGTCTACTGACGCCACAACCCCATCCCAGTAGTTAACTCTCACATAATAGTGCAGTATTTATCCTTTTAAAATCCCAGTCTTAATGATAATCCAATTGGCCGCTGTTAGGCCTTTGATAAAAGCTTGTTGCAAGAAAGCCTTGTCTTGCGATAAATCAATCCCGCTCCTTTCATCTAATTTAGGAGCTTGGCCCTTTGCAGGATGAGGGTTCAACTGGTATGTTGAAACCACTAATGTTGATACAGAGTTTGCGTCCATACTTCTTAAAATTACCTATACAAGCAACATATAAAAATAAAATTATTCATGTCGAACGATAATGGAAGGAAAGGGGTGGGCATTTCTTGATGGGGAGAAGAAAACTGAATTTGATATAGGCATGAAAAGTCGAATATCTCGAGCTATAGCGTCGGTGCTGAAGTTATTTTGCTGGGCAAATTGTAGCTTGAGATATGTAGCTAGTTGGAAAAACTAGAGAACCGTCCTTGATTGTGGTTTTCTTGTTATACAGTATATGTATTTATGTGTAAAATGAGCAACGATATAAATCCTTTTTATCAGCGCATGATACCACGCATTTTTTTGGTACCATTCACTATGTTACCGAGTCGACCTAACAGATGTGCCTGAGCGTATGTGAAACGATTGCCTTTTTCCGGTGGCGAAGTTAATCAAGGCTTTTGTCCGGAGCTATTAAAAATTCGGATGGCCAATTTCCCGAGATTCAGTCATGTGAAAATGTTAAATCCCGGATATATTAGTTATAATTTTAATGTTAAAATAACTGCTTTTGACAATCCGAAAGGAAAACGGGGTTTGTTCACATAATTTTCTTTTTCACAAAACAGGGCCTGTTTGGACGTTATAAGTGTCCATGCTTTAAAGAAAAACAAAAAGTGTTGTCTTGTTTGCCCCATTGTTGGCACAATAAATAGTTTCACAATAAAATCAGATTCACGTTCCCACGTGCCCAAAAATGCTTTGTTCTCAAATGTTTCTGATGCAAAATGTTTCGACTTTTTGGTGTCCTTTAAATTTCAAAATGATGTTCTATAACAATCATGCATTTGAAATAGCACTAAATTGACAATAAGTGTTCTTTAACAAGTTTACATTTGAAATAACACTAAATTGACAATATGTGTTCTTTAACAATCTTACATTTGAAATAACACTAAATTGACAATATGTGCTCTTTAACAATTTTACATTTGAAATAACACTAAATTGGCAATAGGTGTTCTTTAACAATCTTACATTTGAAATAGCACAAATATGGCAATCTGTGTTCTTTAACAATCTTACATTTGAAATAGCACAAATATGGCAATCTGTGTTCTTTAACAATCTTATATTTGAAATAACACTCAATTGGTAATAGGTATTCTTTAACAATCTTAGACTTGAAATAATACTAAGTTGACAATATATTTTCTTTAATAATCTTACATTTGAAATAACACTAAATTGGCAATAGGTGCTCTTTAACAATCTTACAATTAAAATAACAATAAATTGGCAATAGGTGTTCTTTAACAATCTTACATTTGGAATAACACTAAATTGACAATATGTGCTCTTTAACAATTTTACATTCGGAATAACGCTAAGTTGACAATAAGTGTTCTTTAACAATCTTACATTTGGAATAACGCTAAATTGGCAATAGGTGTTCTTTAACAATCTTACATTTGAGTGAAGTGCCATGCTAAAGGACACGTCACATTAACTTACCAAGACTTTTCCGATGTTATTTTGGAACAAATACCCTTTGGGACTTGAGTCTAGTACTCTAACCACTGACCCACTGCTACTCCTATAGATAGTGTTGAGTTGTAAAATGGGTTGTTGCTATCCAATGTCAGACTCCATCGTAAGATAAAATGGTTTATTTTAAATCAATTATTTATTATATATTTTTATACATTAGTTTTTCGAAATTAAAAGACCTTTACATACAATGTTATGTGGTTATTCAGAAGATTTTCCAAAAACATTCAAATGCATATCGCATTTCAACCTGTTAACCTCAAAAATTGGAAATTAGTGACATTCAACACGTTTCTTTGATACTGAACAATGGGGTCGTTGGCTTGAATCAACTGACCAATGCAGATGTCAAAGTTTTATGACCCCTGAGGGTATTGTGGTTTTATTGGGAACATGTTTTTCATACCCAAGCATCTGACCTCTAATTTCATAGGTTAGACAGGTGGGCTCCAATTTCAGACGTATCTTTGTTGATAAGCCACCAATCCACATCACGGTAATCATATAAAATGGTTTCGTTCCACTCAATGAAGCAGCCGAAATGGACAGGTAAGATGAGATGGGGATTTTGTTTGTTTTACAACACAGCAACACTCTGAAGGTTATTTCGTTCCGAGGCAAATAGATTCAGATGCCTTGCACAGCACACAACCATAGTCTATCCGTGTTGATACTATAGTTAACTTAATAAATTCTCGTGTTCTTTCAGAACAGATCACTTCTGTTTAGGCATCAAGTGATCCGACACTTCATTCAAGATTTACTCACCTCCGATTTTGAAGGTCTTAACAACGTGCAAAATCTACGAACCTCAAAAACTGAATATTTTTTTTCCATCTTGCAAAAGCCCATTAACACATTTTTACTAATAATTTTACTTACATCAAGGTAAAGACGTCGAGTGTTTGTAACTATTGCGTTAGATTTTTAACATACTTATTAACGCTGATTGCGTTAGATTTTTAACATACGTATTAACGCTGATTGGCGTAGGTGTAATATTCAACTTGGATAATAAATTGAAATATAGCAGAAACGCTTATTTAGCAGTGATGATACATACTGGATCAGATGGTGGGAATCGAATCTGCACATTTCCAGTCCGAGTTTAACGTTTTAACTAATGAGTAACCGTAGGTCTGTAAGGTGAGAAGTCGTAATTCAGTAAATGATGACATCAATTTGGACTAGATGGATTATTTACAGCAATTATTAGGCGGTTTGAGAGCGCGTACACAGAAACGAATGGATTTGGTAAGTTATCTCTTTTATTACAAAAATCATTTAAATTCATATAGTATTGGAAGGACAATCGTCATTGTATAACATTCAGAGAACGAATGGAATTAGTAAAAGACCCCTTTTATACCCAAAATCGTTTAAATTCATACAGTATTGGAAGAACAAGAGTCATTATACAAAACACAGATAAGAAGACATCTGGTGGAATATGATTTATAATTGGTAGGATCCCAGCGAAGAACATGTGGGCGATTTTTTTTATCAAAATTGTTGATGTTATTGTTCCGATTACCATTTGGTCATATACACGTGCTGATTAATCACCTCTCAAAGAAATGCATAGCTTAAAGAGACCCTTTTATCTGTGCCAATCACAAAAGTTTTTGAGGAACATAGAAAATCACACACATACTTTATAATCTGGACACAATCATGATTACTAAAAGTACATTTTTTTCGAGTTTGAGCGTGCGTCTCAAATGCGAAAGGTAGCGGGTTTGAACCCCGACCGAGTCATACCAAAGACTTATAAAAATGGTACTAATACTGCCTTGCTTGGCACTCAGCATTAAGAGGTTAGTGTTAGGACTGGTGTCAGGATAGTGTGACTGGGTAGGATATAATGCTACATATCTGTAGCATGATGCCCCCGTGCTAGACATCACTATTAATTTTTTCTAATCTTTCCCGTTACAAAGGAACTATTTACCAATATCAAGGAATACATTTGAGGAGAAAATATTTCCTAGAGATCAGCTCGATAGTAGGCAAGGTATGTTTGCATTCTGAGTTCCTTTTATCATTTTAAAACTGCAAGAAAAGATATGTAGTGATAGACAATAGTTATTTTTCTCAGTCTATGCATAGTACATACAATTAATATACTTCCACAAATTACCTTACAAAATGTATCTTCTCGCTTTCTATAATTCTAATTAAAATTGAATCAAACTAAGTTATCAATAAATTTTGATTTCTCTTTGTCTAAAATTTACATATAATTTATTCAGCTGATTTTCATTGTTGACAGTAGCAGTAGGCAAGAGGTATTTCTTTGGGTTACGTCTGAAAAGTTGGGCACAGAGACAAAACACAACAAAGAGACAAGACGCAACACTTGCTAGTGAACCTGCTACATGAAAACAAGTTTGTTTGAAAGTTTCTAAGTGCCTTTCACTGTTTTCTCATTTAATACAATAAATCATTTGAAGTACTTTGAAGTGGCTGCCCATATTAATAGCTAATACGTGTATTATCCCTGGTATCAAGTTACTTTATCTCCACCCAGTGCCTTTGTCCTGACTATAATGACGGATTACATTTTGAGATTATCGTCTACATCGGTTGATGCTTAAAAAAAAAAAAACATTTAATCAAACTAAAGTAATTTCTCATACTTGAGTTGGATATCTATCTCCTGTTGTACGAAACTTTTTCACAAACAAATCGATTTTTAAGTCAATCTGCAAATACATTTTTTTTGCCGTAGATTCTATATTATGATTTTTTAAAAATTAAATTCATTTAATTAATGTACATCAACAAAAGTGGTCTATATCTCTCTTTTATTTCCCCACCATGAACGTACATGCAGCTTACCGTGTTACCTTACTCTTTGAAAGTTATGTCTTTAAACTGAATCTCGTGTTGATGATGAAACTTTCTGTGGATGTTTCTTGGTAAGCGGTAAAATCAGTCCAACACCAAAGGGGAAAACCTATACTTCATGATTTAGTATCGTTGGACATATTCTGTGCTAATACCCCGAAAGAAAAATGACCGGTGTTTCTCTTATTCTTTCATTATGGCAAACAAGATATAAACCGACGAAATATTTGCCTTTCGTTAAATGTTTGACATCGATAGTTCCATGTCATCCTTGTGTATTACCTCTTTGGACAGTAGACATGTTGGGAAAAATGGCAAGTTCCCACAAAGTAGACGTGGTGATACCAGTTGGCATGTTCCCTCAAAGTAGATATGATAGGATGAAAAACTGACAAGTACACACAGAGCAGACATACAGGTATAAAAGGTGACAATTTCCCATAGAGCAGACACAATGGGATAATATTTGGCAAGTTCCAACACAGCAGACATACTGGGATAACAATTGGCAAGTTCCAACACAGCAGACATACTGGGATAACAATTGGCAAGTTCCAACACAGCAGACATACTGGGATAACAATTGGCAAGTTCCAACAAAATTAACATACCGAGATAAATATTGACAAGTTCCCACAGAGCAGACATACTGGGATAACAATTTGCAAGTTCCCATAAAGTAGACATACTGGCATAAAAAAAATTTAAGTTCCCAAAAATAGACTTACACCAAGAGAATATATGGTAATTTTGAGCTTTGAGAACGAAAAGTACGGATTTGATCCAGCTAATTTTTGAAAGGTAACTTATTTACTGCAGTTATTCTTTAAACATTGTCCAGTTTTGTTGTTGTTGCGACTAATGAATATTTCCTATGCAAATCAGAATGTCGACGCTTAAAGCAAATAGTGGAATTAGGAATAGACAAAGAAATTCATAACAATTCCCTTAATCTGTTTCGCATCACAATCCTGCCGTTCTTTTGAAGTCATTCCATGTACAATGACCTTATATTATTGATGGCCTTTTTATGATATAGTCTGAGTTGTTACTGTACGTAGTGAGAATGGGTTGAGATGCATCCAAGAAACGTGCAGCAGTGGAAGCGAGTTGCGACTAATCCATGAACGCAAAATATAAACAAAAATGTGATATGAAGCCCAAATTAGTGTACCATTTATTTTACAGTTGAGAGGATAATGTGCCGGGCTCACTATCAGTGGGATGCAGATTCGAACCTTACCTCGACCAGCGGTTATTATCTTTATCTAGGGAGAAGTGTCAATTAAAACCAACTTTCCAATCATTTTGGGTTGTATAGTTATATCTTCTCAGAAACCTATAGTAAGCTTCTCGTTCAATGGAAATGCCATTTCTACAGAGTGAATGAAAAGGAAATGTTTGCATTATAAGTAAACCAAAATAGTAACCGTTACATTCTATTTTGTATACGATTGCAAGAATAAGCCCCATCCTAAATAAAAAAGGACCACGTTAATGAGTCAGTCCTTCGGCATAGCTTTGTTTTCTGACATATCTCATTTAGAGAAATGGCATGTTTGCTTAAGTAGTGTACTGACATGCGGATAACCGCAGACTGCCTGAATCTCGGGGATTGTTGAAATGAAAACCAACCGCTTTGTTGTTGGCAGTCAATTTAAATACAATAGCTTTTCATAACTTAGCGTTAGTTTACCTTTTCATTATATTGGGATTTAACTGACTGACCTATAGATCTACAATAAACTAAAGTTAAACCTATTTGCAAACTGAATTAATATGTTGGTCCGGTGCCTTCTCTGGTTTAGTTTACCTTTGTGTGGTCGCATTTTTCAACATGCTAACTTGATATGTATCATTAATTTATGGGGAGGGGGGGAAGAAACACAGAGCCAGACATATTAATTCTCTCCATCATTATTCATGACCTTTTGAAATGATCATAATTGATCTATAATTCCGAGTTAAATCCATGTCAAACTTTTAATGGAGCAAGTGATTTTTAATTAGGCTTACCAAAATGGACATGGGAAACTTGATCTTTATGATTTCTATTTTATCTAATATTGCAGAGCCGTTAAATTCTGAGAAGAATTTAAGGAATGGGGTGAACAAATGTACCAATTCTTTTCTTTTGTTACGCGTGCAATTTATTTCCGACACTTTTAAAAGAAGGATGGCATCCGCGAAGGTAAGTAGTTGCTTCCTGTATCCTTTTAAGAAAATATTTTTTAAAAAATGGCCACATCTATAAATGAGTTAGTCGCGATACATTTTTTATATATACGATATCCGCGAAATTTATCAGTGAATAATACAATTTTTTATATATACGATATCCGCGAAATTTATCAGCGAATAATACAATTGGTCGCAAGTTTTCTGTATTTCTTTGGGCTTTTTGTTTTCCCTCAAATCTCTGTAACAAATTAAGGAGTATCCAAACGTATCCCCATAGTAACGATAACCACGCCTATTAATTCACCTCATCGAAATGCCAAGTATTTTACATTGGTACTTACCCATTGTGAATTAGTATTGCTGTTTTTGTTTATGAAAAAGTTAAGATTATTTTAATTTACGTCTGATTAAGAGTAACAGTCAGAGAGGTGACGGATATTAGGCCGGAATGTTCGACAAGCTGCCTGTGTACATGCAAATCATTTGACGATCACATCTTTGCCAGCGGTAAGTATTGGTCGGTGGTCCATATGACTATGTTCTCTACGATCTCGATATAACATCATTTTGACACATAAATGAAACTTAAGTACATGACGGATTAATTGTTACATTAACATTGAGATGGCTCTAGACGTAAATACACGTAATTTTGAGCTATTGTCTTTTAAGGGAATCCATTGTTGAATTTAATTGCACAAAAATACGCATCTTTCAACCATTTCTCCCGACACACTGAATTACAATTTATGCATGGGGAAGGCCGATTCCGATGAAAGTATAGAAATGTAGAACGGTAAATTCCATTTCCAATCATGACAAAATGTTCCCGCCAATTTCGAATGACGTCGGAATAGCTTCCCTTATATAATACACGCAAGATGGTTTAGCGACTACATACGTTTAGTTATCAATATTCTAGATTTATTATTGTCATTTCATTGGTGTCCATGTCTTACTCAAGGGTCTACACAATTAGCAGATATTGCCCCCTCGCCGGCAGTCTGTCAAGGGTTGCTTTACAACCCCCACTTGATGTTCCTTTGAAGCCAACACAGGCAAATCATTACTAACCTGTGAATCGCACACAACCAAATAAGGCTCCAGTAACAAGTTTCTATGGACATGTTATCCACAACTGGCTTCGACGCTTCATTGTTCGCAAGGCTGACCTCGCAAAATGTTTTAGGCGGAATAATTCGCCTCAGGGTCTAGCATACACATGTTGCAATCTGGCTATTGTTCCTTGCTTACAACATTGTTGCTGTTGTTGTAGGGTTTGATACCAGTTTTCAGCACGCGATAGGCTACATATGGCGGCCAGTATTATTGGTACAGGAAGAAGCCAGAAAGAAAAACACCGACCCACGAAAAACTGACAACGTGACTATATATATATATATATATATATATATATATATATATATATATATATATATATATATATATAAGACTATTTAAAATAGACTTCTCCTACACTTAGAAATATATGTCAATAAGCCAATCAAAATCAAATATTACGTCTCTCAGTCAGCGACCACGTGAGGACATTTCAGGAAATAAATATGGAAATTGTTCTCATAACACTTCTCATTTAAGAATACATAAGACGTTAATACATTTTCGTGAAAGAAAATTACAATTGACAGAAAAGCAATAACTGTAAGTGTCAGTGTAGATAATAATTATCTGCCCTCGAAATTACTTCTCATTTTTTTGTGTCATGTCCACACACTCGACTAATTCAAACTAGGGGACGAAGTTGAAGGGAACTTCACATTACCCTTTTCCAGTTCCTTCAGTTTCGAAAACCCAAAGACCATCTATCTATCTCAAAATTGTATGATTTTGTTTGTAATTGTAGAGGATAATATCAGTAATAAATAGTACATATGTCTCTCCCGTGACCTACCTGTCAGAAATCAGAAATGTCCCCCTCCAAACTGTAGTCAGCGTGAACCAGTATATATATATATATATATATATATATATATATATATATATATATATATATATATATATATATATATATATATATGACCTAGTTCGTCAGAGTAGGTATTATTATACACGCTGTTTATGTGTGCTTTTTATTATCAGTGCTGAATCGCGGACGTTTTATTCATTGTAATTTGATCTTAATATTTCTTGTCTAACATTAGATAATGACCGGTAATATCTGTATCTCGAGTAAAACACCCCACCTCATCTTTTATTTAAGCAATATTTGATTTCCTGACCAGATATCAAGCTTAATAATTAAGCCACAACAGATCATGACATCTGCTTTAAATTGTATTTTAGAGTTGTTATAAACGGAATCGAAAAACATATCCCGCTAGTAAAATCCACAAGACAAATACACTATATAATCATCGAGCACTGGAAGGCATTAGATAATTATTTTTGAAATTCTGAGTTAAGAATAATCGGGTCTAAAACGAAATCTTCCAATGCTAGATAGTCTGAGAGTTATAGAAACGGATCGTTTTGTGAACCAATGGAATGTTTAAGAGTCATTTTAAAAATAAAATGAACAAATCAAATGTTTAAGAGTCATTATAAAATTAAATGAACTAATGAAATGTGTAAGAGTCATTGGCACAATTAGAACGAACCAATTAAATGTTTAAGAGTCTTTAGAAGAATTAAATGAACCAATGAAATGTTTGAGTCTTCGTGTATGAAAGTTACGTTAAAGAGAGTTCATTTTGTACGACTCTGATGTCAGCTTTATTTGTTTTTTTGTTTGTTTGATTAGGATTTTTAACGTAGCTTTAACAATTTTTCAGTCATATCGCTACGATGTCTGCTGTGATGCAGTTTATAGTGATGTCTAGCACTAAGGCATCATGCCGCAGACATGTAGCATGATGTCCCACCCAGTCACATTATCCTGACACCAGGCCGACCAGTCCTAACACTAACCTCTTAATGCTGAGCGTCAAGCGAGGCAGCTGTTAGTACCATTTTTGTAAGTCTTTTGTATGACTCGGCCGGGGATCGAACCAACGACCTCCCGCTTCCGCGGCGGACGCACTAACAACTAGGCCACCGGAGAGGTTAAATGTCGGGTTTAACGCCATTTTTTCAGTTCACGATATACATTGCGGCCAGTATTAATGGTGGAGGAAGAATTCAGGAAAAATCCCAGAAAGAACTACCGACCCACGAGAAACTACTGGCAAGCTTTCTCACATACACACATTGGCCGAATCTGAGAGCCGAACCCACGCAGACAGAAGTGAGATGGCAGTGATCCGTAAAGGAGAGCAATTTAGACTATTGGGCCACTCGACATCATTTGTACGACTTAACTTTTCAGCTGTGCATATTTTAGAGGCTGACTATTTTATTCAGCGCGTGAGGTTAGATTTGCTTCCGATTCCTATTTCTTTTTGTTCTATCTAAATATTTCTTAAAACTAATATAATTATTTATTTTTGACCACAAATTAGGGCAATAATATTTTGTAGGCCGGAGTTGCTTTCTTTAAATCTACATTTTCCATCCTGAAGCTGATATGGCACAACAGTTTACGTGTCCATACGGGTGCTGGGTCACTTCCTTCCCTGACCATTCCTGGCCGATACCCTTGTTGTGTCCAGGTAAAAGAAAGTTTAAAACGGGAATACTAAATGTGTTACTGGGCTGTTAAACAAAGAACAAATATTTCCTTCTGGAGAAGGGAGCTAAATATCCAAATGAATGCCTCATTATATGGCGTACCCTAATATTTGTCATTGTTGGAACGAGCTTCGATGAGAGGAAATTTATCTCAGTTGTCATCAAATTAGCCTGTCAAAGGGTCACCTTGATTATCTTTTCATTTCGGTAGCTAAATGAAGCTTAACTCAAGTCATAATGGATTCACACATTAGGATTGGCTTTGATGAAAAGGAAAACATAATCGAGAAATATTTCCTAGTCAATACACTTATTAAGTACTTATCCCTTTCATGACAGCTAATCAAGCATCATAATTCAAGCACCTGACACATTGTTAAAGCTACGTTAAAAATTCTAATCAAACAAACAAACAAACATTTTACCGCAAACGACGAACATCGTCAGATTTTTCCTGCTAGCTAGGGATTGGACTGTCCGATAGAATGATACATTTACGCCACACATAGCTTATTTTTTTAAAATTCAGACTTTCTTGATCTCAGTAAGATTTGTATATAATATAATGTATATAATATAATGTATATAATATAATGTATATAATATATATGTAATGCTAACTAAGACACGGTTCTAATTCACGGAAATGGTTTACTAGAGATCGTTGTTTCTCTTTGTACTGTAAAGTATTAGTAGTTGTTGCTGCTGCTGCTGCTGCTGCTGTTGTTGTTGTTGTTGTTGTTATAGAAGTATTAGTAGTAGTTTTACAACATTGAACATACATATCTCAATCTATGGAAGCTGACGTTTTATCATTGCATTCAGTTTTCTCCCCAATATTTACTGATATTATTTATACAACCAATATTTAATGATATTATTTATACAACCAATAGTTAATGATATTATTTATACAACCAATATTTAATGATATTATTTATATAACCAATAGTTAATGATATTATTTATACAACCAATAGTTAATGATATTATTTATACAACCAATATTTAATGATATTATTTATATAACCAATAGTTAATGATATTATTTATACAACCAATAGTTAATGATATTATTTATACAACCAATATTTAATGATATTATTTATATAACCAATAGTTAATGATATTATTTATACAACCAATAGTTAATGATATTATTTATACAACCAATAGTTAATGATATTATTTATATAACCAATATTTAATGATATTATTTATACAACCAATATTTAATGATATTATTTATACAACCAATAGTTAATGATACTATTTATATAACCAATATTTAATGATATTATTTATATAACCAATAGTTAATGATATTATTTATATAACCAATATTTAATGATATTATTTATACAACCAATAGTTAATGATATTATTTATATAACCAATATTTAATGATATTATTTATATAACCAATATTTAATGATATTATTTATATAACCAATATTTAATGATATTATTTATATAACCAATATTTAATGATATTATTTATACAACCAATATTTAATGATATTATTTATATAACCAATATTTAATGATATTATTTATACAACCAATATTTAATGATATTATTTATATAACCAATATTTAATGATATTATTTATATAACCAATATTTAATGATATTATTTATATAACCAATAGTTAATGATACTATTTATATAACCAATATTTAATGATATTATTTATATAACCAATATTTAATGATATTATTTATACAACCAATATTTAATGATATTATTTATATAACCAATAGTTAATGATATTATTTATACAACCAATAGTTAATGATATTATTTATACAACCAATATTTAATGATATTATTTATATAACCAATAGTTAATGATATTATTTATACAACCAATAGTTAATGATATTATTTATATAACCAATAGTTAATGATATTATTTATATAACCAATAGTTAATGATATTATTTATACAACCAATATTTAATGATATTATTTATACAACCAATATTTAATGATATTATTTATACAACCAATAGTTAATGATATTATTTATATAACCAATAGTTAATGATATTATTTATACAACCAATAGTTAATGATATTATTTATACAACCAATATTTAATGATATTATTTATATAACCAATAGTTAATGATATTATTTATACAACCAATAGTTAATGATATTATTTATACAACCAATATTTAATGATATTATTTATATAACCAATAGTTAATGATATTATTTATGCAACCAATAGTTAATGATATTATTTATACAACCAATAGTTAATGATATTATTTATATAACCAATATTTAATGATATTATTTATACAACCAATATTTAATGATATTATTTATACAACCAATAGTTAATGATACTATTTATATAACCAATATTTAATGATATTATTTATATAACCAATAGTTAATGATATTATTTATATAACCAATATTTAATGATATTATTTATATAACCAATATTTAATGATATTATTTATATGACCAATATTTAATGATATTATTTATACAACCAATATTTAATGATATTATTTATACAACCAATAGTTAATGATACTATTTATATAACCAATATTGAATGATATTATTTATATAACCAATAGTTAATGATATTATTTATATAACCAATATTTAATGATATTATTTATACAACCAATAGTTAATGATATTATTTATATAACCAATATTTAATGATATTATTTATACAACCAATATTTAATGATATTATTTATACAACCAATAGTTAATGATACTATTTATATAACCAATATTTAATGATATTATTAATATAACCAATAGTTAATGATATTATTTATACAACCAATATTTAATGATATTATTTATATAACCAATATTTAATGATACTATTTATACAACCAATAGTTAATGATATTATTTATATAACCAATATTTAATGATATTATTTATACAACCAATATTTAATGATACTATTTATACAACCAATATTTAATGATACTATTTATACAACCAATATTTAATGATATTATTAATATAACCAATAGTTAATGATATTATTAATATAACCAATAGTTAATGATATTATTTATACAACCAATATTTAATGATATTATTTATATAACCAATATTTAATGATACTATTTATACAACCAATATTTAATGATATTATTTATATAACCAATAGTTAATGATATTATTTATACAACCAATAGTTAATGATATTATTTATACAACCAATAGTTAATGATATTATTTATATAACCAATATTTAATGATACTATTTATATAACCAATATTTAATGATATTATTTATACAACCAATAGTTAATGATATTATTTATATAACCAATATTTAATGATATTATTTATACAACCAATAGTTAATGATATTATTTATACAACCAATATTTAATGATATTATTTATACAACCAATATTTAATGATATTATTTATATAACCAATATTTAATGATATTATTTATACAACCAATAGTTAATGATATTATTTATACAACCAATATTTAATGATATTATTTATATAACCAATAGTTAATGATATTATTTATACAACCAATATTTAATGATTTTATTTATATAACCAATAGTTAATGATATTATTTATATAACCAATATTTAATGATATTATTTATACAACCAATATTTAATGATATTATTTATACAACCAATATTTAATGATATTATTTATACAACCAATATTTAATGATACTATTTATATAACCAATATTTAATGATACTATTTATATAACCAATATTTAATGATATTATTTATATAACCAATATTTAATGATATTATTAATATAACCAATAGTTAATGATATTATTTATACAACCAATATTTAATGATATTATTTATATAACCAATATTTAATGATATTATTTATATAACCAATATTTAATGATATTATTTATATAACCAATAGTTAATGATATTATTAATATAACCAATATTTAATGATATTATTTATACAACCAATAGTTAATGATATTATTTATACAACCAATATTTAATGATATTATTTATATAACCAATAGTTAATGATATTATTTATACAACCAATAGTTAATGATATTATTTATACAACCAATATTTAATGATATTATTTATATAACCAATAGTTAATGATATTATTTATACAACCAATAGTTAATGATATTATTTATACAACCAATATTTAATGATATTATTTATATAACCAATAGTTAATGATATTATTTATACAACCAATAGTTAATGATATTATTTATACAACCAATAGTTAATGATATTATTTATATAACCAATATTTAATGATACTATTTATATAACCAATATTTAATGATATTATTTATACAACCAATATTTAATGATATTATTTATATAACCAATATTTAATGATATTATTAATATAACCAATAGTTAATGATATTATTTATACAACCAATATTTAATGATATTATTTATATAACCAATATTTAATGATATTATTTATATAACCAATATTTAATGATATTATTTATATAACCAATAGTTAATGATATTATTTATACAACCAATATTTAATGATATTATTAATATAACCAATAGTTAATGATATTATTTATATAACCAATATTTAATGATACTATTTATATAACCAATATTTAATGATATTATTAATATAACCAATAGTTAATGATATTATTAATATAACCAATATTTAATGATATTATTTATATAACCAATATTTAATGATACTATTTATACAACCAATAGTTAATGATATTATTTATATAACCAATATTTAATGATATTATTAATATAACCAATAGTTAATGATACTATTTATATAACCAATATTTAATGATATTATTTATATAACCAATAGTTAATGATATTATTTATATAACCAATAGTTAATGATATTATTTATACAACCAATAGTTAATGATATTATTTATATAACCAATATTTAATGATACTATTTATACAACCAATATTTAATGATATTATTTATATAACCAATAGTTAATGATATTATTAATATAACCAATATTTAATGATATTATTTATATAACCAATATTTAATGATATTATTTATATAACCAATATTTAATGATACTATTTATATAACCAATATTTAATGATATTATTTATACAACCAATATTTAATGATATTATTTATACAACCAATATTTAATGATATTATTTATACAACCAATAGTTAATGATATTATTTATATAACCAATATTTAATGATATTTTTTATACAACCAATATTTAATGATATTATTTATACAACCAATATTTAATGATATTATTAATATAACCAATATTTAATGATATTATTTATATAACCAATATTTAATGATATTTTTTATACAACCAATAGTTAATGATATTATTTATATAACCAATAGTTAATGATATTATTTATATAACCAATAGTTAATGATATTATTAATATAACCAATATTTAATGATATTATTAATATAACCAATAGTTAATGATATTATTAATATAACCAATAGTTAATGATACTATTAATATAACCAATATTTAATGATATTATTTATACAACCAATAGTTAATGATATTATTAATATAACCAATAGTTAATGATATTATTAATATAACCAATATTTAATGATATTATTAATATAACCAATAGTTAATGATATTATTAATATAACCAATATTTAATGATATTATTTATACAACCAATATTTAATGATATTTTTTATACAACCAATAGTTAATGATATTATTTATATAACCAATAGTTAATGATATTATTTATATAACCAATAGTTAATGATATTATTAATATAACCAATATTTAATGATATTATTAATATAACCAATAGTTCTAACTGGATATAGTTCTAAGGTCTGCAGTTAGAGAATAAAATAAGATTATGTTCGTATTATAATTTGTAAAATGTACTTTTCATCAAATGATGGAATGGGTAAGGAGTCCATTATCAACACTTTGATTTAAATATGATTTTGGGAATGTAAATATGATTTCTCAATTTACATTTTTTTATTATCTTGAACAATAATTTATACGTCAAACATACGTGATAACTTTAATGCGGCCAAGTGACCCAAGAATTGACGATCGAAACTGGTACAATATAGATCTTGTAGAGGTCGTCGACTAGGTTGAGGTGGGGTTCTCCCAGTATTATATTATGTTGTGTTGTGTTGTGTTGTGTTGTGTTGTGTTGTGTTGTGTTGTGTTATGTCATATCGTATCGTATCGTATCGTATCGTATCGTATCGTATCGTATCGTATCGTATCGTATCGTATCGTATCGTATCGTATCGTATCGTATCGTATCGTATCGTATCGTATTATATTATATTATATTATATTATATTATATTATATTATATTATATTATATTATATTATATTATATTATATTATATTATATTATATTATAGTTCTTTAGTCATGTGTTCCTACTCATTTGTATTAAATTGTATTATATTAAATTGTATTATATTAAATTAGTACAGAAGACCCACCCTGGCTCGTTTTTGTCAGAAATTGAAGTAGTGATAAAGAGATGCAAAGCTCCGAGCCTCCAGTCAGCGATGCCGACAGTTAAGTGACTGAATACACAAAATGTAAAATTCAAATAAAGAACAATTCAATATCATTCGATAACAGTTGTTTCTCAAATAAAATTCAAATAGAAAACTCTATCATTCGTCTTTCACTCGACCAATTGACAGCCTATTTCATCATCTGACTTAGTATGGTAGATTTTCCTCCTGTCATGTGTTCCTTCTCATCTGTTTTATGCTTTCTCTGGACTAGTAATCCAATTTCCTCCAGTACGTCTAACTTCTGCCTCCGTTCTCTACTTTTCTTGTCTCCCAGAGACTCGAGACCAACTGCACTAGAGTATTTCCCTCTGTCTCTCACAGCTCTTCTGGTCCCTAAAATCTTCCTGTACGAACACACAAGGACATTAGCATAGTATATTCCTCTAGCTATCGAGACTCACACTAAACTACAGTATCATCAGATAAGCCATTACTTTCTTTGGTCACGCATTCGTGCACATCGAAATACCCATACTCTCTGATATGGTGTACACGGTATATATAGATTCTCAATCTTATTATACAGAACAATATCACATAATCAGACGAATTTTTATACAATGCACTTCTACAATGAATACACAGATATCCACCTATCCATGCGCTCATATATCCTTATACATGATAATCTTTCAAAGTATACACAAATAGGCAAAGCCTTATTAACTAATGTTGCACACAATGCAACCATTATACAAAGTTATAATTCTATTCCAGCTCTTTCAGTTTCGAAAACACAAAGAACATCAATCCTATCTTGCAAATCTAGAATATCACATGAATAAATGCACGTGGTTACTACGAATTAACCAAATAGCGAATTACAATATTAATTCTTTACATAAATATTGCTGAAATCTCAAATTATTCATGGTGGTCAAACAGTAAAAATGAGTCAAACCCTACAAATGGTAATTCTACGTACTAACGATTCTAGTAATAAAGTATACATGCTGCACATAATTAAAGTACAATTACTTTCCCATAATATATTACAACAATCGAATAATAAGTCATTGACCTGTTTGAAGCTCCGTTGTAATTCCCAGAATAACAAAGTTTCCCGTAAATTTCGAATGGCGTCGGAGTAGCTTTTTTCCTTTATAATTCCCGCAAGATGATTAGCGACTGCTAATGTTTAGTTCTCAAGATAATATATTTAATCTTGCGATTTCAATAATGGCCACGCTTTGCTCACTCCGAGCAGATGTCGATTCACCCGTGGTTTACATAATTAACAGACCTTGCCTCCTCCCCGGCAGTCTGTCAAAGGTGGATTGACAACCACCGCTTGATGTTCCTTTGAGCCAAACACATGATTACATCACTTACCTGTTAACCATATTATGCGCATGTTATATAACTGGCTTTGTAAAAATAAGGCGCCGGTCACGAGTTCCTATGTTACATAACTGGCTTGACACCTCATTATTAACAAGACTGACATGGCAACCTTTATGACACGGAATTATTACTCAGTGAGCGATTTATGCCATTTCTGCTCTCCTACTCATGAAATTAGCGCCTACGTTCTCTGTTCCTTCACGTATCTGATCTTCATCTGGTACTGCTGTAAGAACAGCGACCATCGCATCAAAGCGTCCATTCGACCATTTCACCTGCGTGAGATAGGCGAGTGGTTCGTGATTAGTTTCCAATATGAATTTGCGTCCGTACAAGTAGCCTCGAACCGTGATATTCCGATCACGATTACGAAGAATTCCCTCTCCGATACGGAGTAGTTTTTCTAGGCAGCAGACAATTTCCGACAGCCGTACGCGACAGGGAAAAGCATCCCCTCGTGCTCTTCTAACAGTAATGCTCTCAGTCCTGTATCACATGCGTCTTTGGACAGATCTGGTAGGCAGACAACTGAGTCGGACGTAAGCCTATCCTTTAACGTTTTGAAAGCGTGCTCGTACGTATCCGTCCAAATAACGTTACCAGGGGCCCGTTTCTTTGTCAGGTCAGACAATGGCCCTGCTATCGCACTAAAATTGGCCACATGCCCACGGTAATACCCCGGTGACGATCGTGGCCACGAAAAAATTAGCTCACCGTCTCCCTTTCCATGTATCACTGAAGGAGATTGGCATGGTATAGCTTTTCCTTAGTCAGTAGACGTATGCGATAGGTTTGACCTCCGACTTTCCCGGTTACGACGTACAGCCTTCTCTAAGAAACTTACAAGTTCTTGGGGCAACAGCAACAACACCTTGTCGCCTACATCATACTGGCGTGGATACGCGCCTTCGCTAGCTTGAGGTTCTCCTGTACTAGTGAACAAACTGCCTCCAGTTTATTTCGCATATCCACGAAGTACTGATATGTAGTACGTACCCATTCGACAGCGTGATCGCCCGTCCGCAGTTGTTTTAGTAGTCCTCGGGTTTCGCGTATTTCTTGTCAACAAGGGCTGGAACGATACATCCAGTGTCGTACAAGATGGTGCCATCTTCTCCGTTGGCCGTTGCGGACACAAGGTTTGCTGGTTTACAGCTTGCCTCCGGTTTACAGGTTGCCTCTGGCTCGCACTCCTTTTTAGCAACGGTATTCATTTTGGAATAGTCCTTGTCAAAAAGCCTCGAGCGCTTGCAGTTGAAACACGCCGGCAGCCCTTGCCGACCTGCAAGTCCGGATTTTCGTGGGTGAGGCCTGTCTGGGTCTATGAGTAGCATCCTTATTTGAGGATCACCCTCCGACCTTTCCGTCACCTTCACGCTTACGGACAACCGGCTCTCTCTACCCCACACGGCGAGACTCGGTGGGTAGGGGTCAGTCCGCGCCCTCGGAACCTCCACGCTTCGAGTGTGCGTGCTCGTACCTCTCCGCCATGCTAGAGATTTATTCTAGCGTCCGGTGTTCTCTCTCTGCTAGAAAGACTGTCAACTCGCGACGGTATGTATTCAGGACATGCTACTTGAGTATGACTTCACTTAGCCCGTCGTACGATCGTTCCACGTCGGCCACCTTCATCCACTATCTCAAATACCCACATTGGCCGAATCCGAGACTCGAACCCACGCAGATGGAGGTGAGATTGTAGTGATCCTTAACAGAAAGCGCTTTAGACAACTCGGCCACTCGGGGCCTCTAATATGTCTATATAAAAATGTAATTATGCACATATGTACGCATATGTTTGACGTGATTGGTTGAATACAGCCATAGGCTATCTTCTAGCTTCTGTACTAAAACTTATGAATGTAATAAATGGTTTCTTTGGGATGTAGTTGATATTTGCGTAGGGTGTTAATCTACATGTGGTTTCTTGGGAAGAGTAGACATGTAACAAAAATGGAAATTATATTTGGGTCAAAATAAAAGAAAATACTATGCCGAGAAAACAAGAAGTAAATGACAGACATAATATAAAAGAACTTCCTTTTATGTTAAAAAATATGTTGGTCAATTGTAATTAATTTTGCTTGTTTAGTTTTGCTTCGTTTCTTTGTTTGATATGGGAGAAAAAAATGAATACAAATATTTCGTCTTTGTCCGACAGAAGAGTGTAAACAATAAATGGGAAATAGCATGCATAATACACAGAAAAGCATCACATAGTCGTGAGAAATAACAAAAATAAGATTAGTAATCTGTCTGGCATCGTTTAGAATTCGATTGGAAGTTACCTTTTAGTGTGAGTATACAACTATAATGTTCTCGGGGTGAAAGATCCTGTGTCAATCTTTATGAAACACGACAGAGAAAGCTAATTCCTAAACGTGCTATCTCCCATGAGCTTTGCGACCGCTAACCTTCAAGCAAGAAATTGGAGACATACAACACCATTCTTTTACTTTGCCAAAATAAACTGACCGAGTGTCCTAGAAAGGAACCTAAATAGGTTAAACGTTAAGTGACCAGACTTTGATCCTAGTGTAATTTTTCTATTTACATGTCCTTCATCAACGTCTAACCCCAGCTTTTCACGGGTCAGGTATACACCTTTCAATTCTAACACCATCTGCGTTGGTATCCAATAAATATGTTTCAGTGTGGCCTTATTTCTAAATTGTTTACTTCCGTTTAATAAATACATTGGAAGCGTAACTGCAAATCATGAGTACATTTATTTGTAAGTCACTTGTGACAGATCTAATTCGTAATCGAATGAGTAAAAGGTTTTAAAATTGGACAAAAGGGATTTCGGTTGTTAATAGTCATGGTTTTGCGTATGTGCCATTAGAAGAATGCACATGGGTAAAGGAACAACTGAAAATTTAAATGATTGATTCTGATCTGTACTATCTAAAGGTATTATTTTCCTTAAATCTCTTAGGTATCTTAGTCCATCTGTCTGTCTGTCTGTCTGTATCAGCCTATCGTATCGTAGAGAGGAACAGCAAGCCTTTCGCTGATGATGTCATCACGATTCTGTGTAAGTTCTGGAAATGGTGAAAATCGATGCTTTGCCAAAAATAGAATTTTTGTTTTAGCAGTTTGACTACTGCTCCGTGAATATTGTCAGCCATATTTCCTGGAAATAGTTACCTCCCAAAACTTTTGAACACAGTAAAGTGCCCTGCGCCACATTGTCATCCCTAGCGGACTTTAGGAGCAAAATCCATTTATAATATTGCCTCATATACTAATTAGATAAATCAATTTATCTAACCAGATTATCTTAAAGCACAATAATTTAAAGTCAACACAAAGTCGATGTGGAATGACACTAAGCTTTGGCAAATGAAATGGAACCACGCTTTGACAAATGGAAGGTCACAAAGCCTGGACATGTGGAAGGGTAATAATCTTTAACATTTGGAAAGGTACCACGCTTTGGCATGGAAGGTTACCACGCTTTGACATGTGGAAGGGTACCACGCTTTGACGTGTGGAAAGGCACTAAGCTTCAACACGTGGAAGGGTAATACACTTCCACACGTGGAGTAGTACCACGCTTTGACATGTAGAAGGGTACCACGTTTTGACATGTGGAAGGGTACCACGTTTTGACATGTTGTAGGGCACTAAGCGTTGATATGTGGAAGGGTACCACGCTTTGACATGTAGAAGGGTATCAGGGGAAGTTATTGCAAGCTTTCTCACATACCCACATTGGCCGAATCTGAGACTCGAACGAATGCAGAGGTGAGATGGCAGTTATCCGTAACGGAGAGTGCTCTAGACCACTCGGCCACTGGGGGCTCCTATATGGAAAAGTACCATACTTTGATATGTGGAAGGGTACACGCTTTAACATTTGGAAGGGTACCACACTTTGATAAGTGGAAGGGTACCACACTTGATATGTGGAAGGGTACCACACTTTGATATGTGGAAGGGTACCACACTTTGATATGTGGAAGGGTACCACACTTTGATATGTGGAAGGGTATCACGCTTTGACGTGTGGAAGGGTATCACACTTGATATGTGGAAGGGTATCACAATTGATATGTGGAAGGGTATCACGCTTTGACATGTGGAAGGGTACCACACTTTGATATGTGGAAGGGTATCACGCTTTGACGTGTGGAAGGATATCACACTTGGTATGTGGAAGGGTACCACACTTTGATATGTGGAAGGGTACCACACTTGATATGTGGAAGGGTACCACACTTTGATATGTGGAAGGGTATCACGCTTTGACGTGTGGAAGGGTATCACACTTGATATGTGGAAGGGTATCACGCTTTGACGTGTGGAAGGGTATCACAATTGATATGTGGAAGGGTATCACGCTTTGACGTGTGGAAGGATATCACACTTGATATGTGGAAGGGTACCACACTTTGATATGTGAAAGGGTACCACACTTGATATGTGGAAGGGTATCACACTTTGATATGTGGAATGGTATCACGCTTTGACGTGTGGAAGGGTATCACACTTGATATGTGGAAGGGTATCACGCTTTGACGTGTGGAAGGGTATCACAATTGATATGTCGAAGGGTATCACGCTTTGACGTGTAGAAGGATATCACACTTGATATGTGAAAGGGTACCACACTTTGATATGTGGAAGGGTACCACACTTGATATGTGGAAGGGTACCACACTTTGATATGTGGAAGGGCATCACGCTTTGACGTGTGGAAGGGTATCACACTTGATATGTGGAAGGGTATCACGCTTTGACGTGTGGAAGGGTATCACAATTGATATGTGGAAGGGTATAACGCTTTAACGTGTGGAAGGGTATCACACTTGATATGTGGAAGGGTATCACGCTTTGACGTGTGGAAGGGTATCACAATTGATATGTGGAAGGGTATCACGCTTTGACGTGTGGAAGGATATCACACTTGATATGTGGAAGGGTACCACACTTTGATATGTGGAAGGGTACCATACTTGATATGTGGAAGGGTACCACACTTTGATATGTGGAAGGGTATCACGCTTTGACGTGTGGAAGGGTATCACACTTGATATCTGGAAGGGTATCACGCTTTGACGTGTGGAAGGGTACCACAATTGATATGTAGAGGGTATCACGCTTTGACGTGTAGAAGGATATCACACTTGATATGTGGAAGTGTACCACACTTTGATATGTGGAAGGGTACCACACTTGATATGTGGAAGGGTACCACACTTTGATATGTGGAAGGGTATTACGCTTTGACGTGTGGAAGGGTATCACACTTGATATGTGGAAGGGTATCACGCTTTGACGTGTGGAAGGGTATCACAATTGATATGTGGAAGGGTATCACGCTTTGACGTGTGGAAGGATATCACACTTGATATGTGGAAGGTTACCAAGCTCTGACATGGGGAAGGGTACTAAGCTTCGAAATGTGGAAGGGTAATGCTTTGAAATGTAGAAGGGTAATACTTCGAAATGTGGAAGCCCGCTACATTTGCTGCAGGAAAGGGTACCACGCTGTTGTCTAAATATTGCTGTAAATAATTTTAAAGTGGCGTTTTGTAGGGGGTAAGAAAGTGTATGCTAATTTATGAGTTTCCAGATTTTGGATTTCCATTAAACTAATACAGACACAGCCACTGTTTAAAGTTTACATCTGGCATATTTCTCTAGGTAATAATTTTGAATGAAGTGTGAATGTTTCCTGTATAGGCTTGTATTTATTTTCTCATGTACCCAGAAATAAAGTGGATAAAGTCTGAGATACCACCATATGTATACGGGGAGATCTCTCTGGGGTGGAGTTTTAGAGCTTGCACGTACTAGGAATATTTTGTCAAAAACAGAGACCCATCAGTTGTATTCTCTTTTAAATAGATCATTCATACGATGTAAGAGTGAGTTGACGATACAAGTCTATGGTAAATAGATCATTCATAAGATGTAAGAGTGAGTTGACGATACAAGTTTATGGTAAATAGATCATTCATACGATATAAGAGTGAGCTGACGATACAAGTCTATGGTAAATAGATCATTCATAAGATGTAAGAGTGAGTTGACGATCTCAACACAAGTCTATGGTACTTTGGTCAAAATTTACGGTCAGTTTAAATTAAATTAGTTGCCCAGCTGACGAATTAACATAATAACACACCTTCTTGATCTTGTTCCGGCATAGTTCAAGACTATTCGATTTTGTTTCATTGACTTGTCACAATTACCATAAAATGACTATAATTTTATTCACACAATTAAACTCGAATGAAATTAATATTAACATACAAAGAGCGAAATCCATATGTGCCTTTTACGTGATTGATAATTATCCATTGAACCTGTACGTTAACAATAGTGGTGACAAATGTACCCCTTGTCACTCACCCCTTGCTAATGGTTAGTGCCCTAACGCGTCTTCACGCTTTATTTCCAGTGTGAGTATAACCACTCTCGGCAAAATGGAAATGTGAAAAGTGGTTTACAAAGTCACAATCCGAACATATGTCATGCGCTCCGCCGGAGGCGAATCGCCAAACACATCCAATGTTTTTAATGCTCCCACAACTGCTTTGCGATGTTATTTCTTAACACGACGGAAATGGCTGAACGATGTTTTTAAATTTTTTAATTTCGTTGTGTAATATCTGGGTAATAAAACTAATAATCAATATTTGAAGCGAATCCACATAATTAAATAAAAATGTCTAGTAAGAACTTGTAATGACAATTAGCTTCCATTTCCTGGCAAGGCGTACGCAATAATGTGACGATAATTAAAACCATCAACCAACTTACGTCATCCTACACGTAAAGGAATAATGACAGAAACGAAAGTAGTGCAACAGTTAATAGCAAAAGCAAATTTAGGATAATTTTTTTCTAAGTCTAGAGCTTTGAAATCTAAGAGCACGTTATATATTACATAACGGTGTAGAAATCTCAAACGTTATATATTACATAACGGTGAAGAAATCGTACATATTATATTTTACACAGCATTGTAGAAATCCAATAACACGTTATATTTCATATAACTGCATAGAAATCTCATACATTAAATGCAACATAACCGCGTGAAATCAGACAGCAAGTTGAAGAAAGTGCGTCCAGTTACATCGACTTTTAAGCCCTCTCAAAAGAGGCAAAAACGGAACACAGCTAAAAAGTGGCCATATTTGCAGGAGATTGATAAAATGGAAAACCACAAAAGAGCGCCCATCGTTACCAAGAGTTCGTATGGCTTTAAGGAAAATGTCACTTTACTTCTAATGTATTGCGTGAACTAACTGCTGTTTTTTTCTATTTGTAATATTCAACAAACAGAGATAGACAAAAACAACTATGTAGACTGATAAAGAGAATAAGTTTGTTATATTACATATTACATATATTACATATATTACATATTACATATATTACATATTACATATTACATATATTACAGTCTATGGGTGCTTCACGTGGCTGTCACAATTAATGTTTCACATCATCAAATTCTATGTTACCTGTGGCCTTCAAATCTCACTTCAATTATACCTGTTACCCATTAAAATGAAATTACCAGCGAACACTTAACTTAACGTATCTTTGCTACAATAACATCTAAATGTGGAATCTTATTGGTCTTTAGTGGAAAACTGGTGAGATGTCAACCACAAGCTCCCTTTAGTTGATCGAATTGGTACTAAAATGATAAACAATAATCAAATTCGTACCAAAATGATAAACCATAATCGAATTCGTACCAAAAAGGATAAACCATAATCGAATTCGTACCAAAAGGATAAACCATAATCGAATTCGTACCAAAAGGATAAACCATAATCGAATTCGTACCGATATGATAAACCATAATCGAATTCGTACCAAAAGGATAAACCATAATCGAATTCGTACCAAAAGGATAAACCATAATCAAATTCGTACCATACGAGTAAAGCAAATTAGAATTCGTACATGGATGCAGGTAAACTATATATGATTAAAGAAAACGCTCTTAAACTATTTCCATCGAAATAAGTGGTGGAACAATTGTTTAAAGTAACATAGGGACGGTCCCCTTAACCACAGCTACCAACGTATTAGAAATATAACGAAAAATTCGGACGGTTCCCCGAACCACAGTTACCAACGTATTAGAAATATAACGAAATATTCAGACGGTTCCCCGAACAACAGCTGCGTTCATGTATCGTCCTGTAATGGAGCATATAAAAAGTGGCAAAGGAAGGAAATAAAATAGCATCGAAAAAATTTGGTGGAAGTGAAAATATCATAATGTAATCGTATCTCCCACCCCAAAATTAAAACACTTTTGATAACAGTATTGCTTGGTTTGTATATTTATACATAAGAAGCAAATAACATAAATGAAAATTTATTTACTAAAATGTATTACTGTCATTCTTATAGCGACATTTACTGCCTATGTTTATTATTTTCTTTATTGGTTTATCTCGATTTTGATCCGAATATCATTTACGTGTACAGACCATGACATTGTTCATCGTCGTCGTAAACTTACGATATTATATTTTTTATATTGTCACGAGACTTGATCGGTGATAAGGATTATAGCAGATGTATCGCAAAGTATTTAGTCACCACAGTGAAAATAAGGAATATAATGTTGGGTCTTTTGGACACTAAAATGAGAGAGATTATAACAGACACCGAGCTAACTTGATATTTTGTACAAAACGTTTATTGACGCTCTTTTAAACTTCCATCATCTGTCCTGTTGATGACTATCAAAACGTCCAAGAAATGACAGTCATTCAATAAACAAAGGGATGGACACAACATAGGGCAGCTGTTGATGACTATCAAAACGTCCAAGAAATGACAGTCATTCAATATACAAAACAATGGACACAACATAGGAGAGCTTTTATTGCCAATCTCTCCCCAAATACAGGTCATTCGGTGTCTCCCCCCAAATACTGGTCATTCGGTGTCTCCCCCCAAATACAGGTCATTCGGTGTATACCGGTATGTGCTATGGTCACGACAGTAAGGTACATTTATTTTCTCAACATCAATCAACAAGTCATTATGGCCGTGCGCTATGTCATTCTGTGCCTCTTAATTTAGATATGCTTTCCAACATTCCCTGGTAAAGGGGAACATTTATAATCTCAGCATCGATACACATATAAATCTTTCTTTAAGGTTTGGCTTTGTGAGTTTAAAGCCATTTTTCAACACTTGATATATAGGCTATTTATTTATATATAGGCTATTTATTTATATATAGGCTATTTATTGCGGCCGGTATATCTGGTGGAGCATGAACCCGGGAAAACATTGGGAAGACATCGACACACGAGAAGCTCTCGAATTCCAGCAGACCGAGGTGAGTTGTCAGTGATCTATGAAGGTGAGCGCCTTAGACCAATTGGTCAATTTGGGCCTCAGGCCACTAGGCTATCTGCCCACCGCCATGCGTGACTCATTAAATGGCGTGTGACATAAGTTTTAAGCTATGTCATTTTCTAACTGTTAGGGAGACATTCGTAACGTTTGGAGCATGAGGACACGATTTCTGTTCCAAGTCTTCCGATGTCTCTCTCCCAACCCCTTTCACAAATGTACAAAATGACTATAACAAGTTTCCATACCACAATTATTAAAATATATTACATATAACATGCGTTGGCCAATAATTTTTTATTACAATGTCTTGTACGCAATAGCATATCCATTAATGCCAACCCGTTTTTTTGGACTGAATTCAAAATCTATGTTACAATACCTTATCAGCACCACAGACAGTCTCTTTCTCCTCACATCACTTTTCTAGCTTCGTAGAACACACGTGTGTACTGTCAAAACTATTTCTCTATTCGTTGTCCGTAAGCCTGTTTCTTAGCAGGGTGTAATCGTAATATGGTTTAGGGGTACCATTCAGCAAGAACTATCGCTGTTGCTTTTCATAATGCTTTCATCGTTACAAAAGGAACTCAATTTAACAATAATGCCAGTCCTAACAAAAACGCAGGGCAATAGGAATATCTTCTGGCAAAGATCACTAAAGAGAAACAGGGGAAGGGAACAAGCCTATGTCTATGGAAGGAAGTACGACCTTCATTATCTCAACTCCTTTAGAACTGGGGAAGGAGGAAATTTGGGGAACCTGAGACCAGAAACCTTGACAAGTACCATCCCATCAAAAGTTTAGGCTCAACTTCCTGTCTACTTCAAAGTGAATGCGATTTGATACTGGCACGGACATAATTGTTTACTTAGTTGTTTCTTCTAAAGCACACTTTGTAAAAATATACACCGAGTCCTCCAATCCTCTTCTTCCGGCGCCCCCCCCACCCCAAGACGGCGCCCGGTGCAACTTGCACCCCCTGCACCCCCTAGCTACGTCACTGGTTATATGGTGAGTGTATACAATAATTTACCCAGAATCAAGTGCCTGTTATCCAGCTGGCTCTATAATTTATATTTACAGTCGGGAGACTCTGGTTACCTAGGAAACGTATAGCCTATTAACGAACTCAGGTCGTAATTCCCTAGCAACTTTTCAACTATTTTCACTAACGTTGCTCTTCATTTTAGAAGTAGCGAATTTCCTTACCTATAAGTGTATGTTCTCATGCCATACGGTATAGGCTTTATTTATAATCAATTTATGTGTATAGAACGATTTAAGGAAGTCGAATCTGGGGTTTTCCCCTCCAATATTTAACCCATGCGCAATAAGCGTAGGGCAACTTTTAAGCGATTGTTATTAACAGTGTGTGTTGTGAAGAAAGTATCAAACACATTTGTCAAGGTTTGACATCTGTAAACCCTTCACAGAAATAATGTGTTTAAAAATTATGAGTTCAGTATCCTGCCTAAAACAGAAAAGTGTATATGAACACAAAAAGCATCAGAGAGGGCCAGCGTAGAGGACAATATTTGTCGGCCCTAGGAAAATATATCCAGTAGGCTCCAATGAATCACAAACTGAAACAGCAGTGGACCAACTGACCGTTGTGTTCTCGCAGAATTTGTCCTACCCTATCCACAGTCCTGGATAGGACTTAAAAAGTTGGATGAACAATTTCTGAAAGAAAAGGGATGGATGATTTTTGTATGTGACCAGAATTACAATTTATACAAATCTACGTGTATTTAGATAACTCTTCAAGACTATATATATTTACCAAAACACGAGGACTTATAAATCTCTTTGTTGCATACAATTAATTTCAAAGTGGATGGAGGCATACAGGAGAACAAAGCATCATCGATGCCAACGTAATCAGATTCCAAGCCTAAGCAACACGAGTTACACATAGCTAATTGTACTATAGCAACTAGCCATTGCAAATGTATCGCAGGATGAGATAACTCATCGTTATTATCCATATTTGTTGAAAGAGTTAGCATACTGAGAGAGAGAGAGAGAGAGAGAGAGAGAGAGAGAGAGAGAGAGAGAGAGAGAGAGAGAGAGAGAGAGAGAGAAATAATTCCTTTGCCAATCAAATGTATCACAAACAGTTGGTTTTGGATTCACATTCATTCCAATATAATTTATTAACTTAAAAAAAGAATCTGCTAAATATTTGATGTGCCGCCTTCGGTGTTCATTGTTTGCTGCTAGTTAGAAAAGTTTATTTTCGGATTATTCATTACCATGCAGTCATAAGGGGGGGGGGGGGCATGGGCATAGTTAAGATGAGAGCCACGATGCAATAATATAAAGCAAGATAAACTCTGTTATTGTTAGAAATCCTTGATGTAAACGTACAGTTCAACTCTAATACTTGTGGGTTGGCATATTATTGTTTACAGCTATCTGCGGAGATATATAATGACAAATGTTCTATTCATGTAAGAAGTGTAGGTAACTAGAGTTGCTCTACGTCAAATGCGCATGACCGCACCTATGGGATAGGTTTGGCAAGCAATAAATAGTAACGGAACAAGATCTATACTCTCGACTCTTTCCATACATGCCATATGGAATAGGGTTTAAATATGATGAATTAATGTGCATACTCTCGCGAGTCATACCAAAGAATTATATCCAAACAAAAAATGTCACGAGCAAGCTGCCTTTCTAGGTTAGTGTTAGGACCGCCAGGTGTTAGGATAATGTGACTGGGTTGGATATTGTGCTAATTGTCTGCGACATGATGCCCAAGACAAGTGCTAGACATCACTATAAGCTGCCACACTGCCGACATCGTAGCGATATGACTGATTTTTTTAAAATTTTAAAGCCATGTTAAAAATCCAAATTGCACACAGGTGTGCTCTCTCCATACATGTCACGATGTACAGGGTTTATTGATGATAAGTTCAGTTTTTGATGGTTATTTTTTCCAATGTAGGCGAACATCTCGCAAGGAACTCGGCATTTGAGATCTTTAGATAAATAACTACTTTTGCGAATCTGTCAGTAGACTATTTGTCATTTAAAGGAATAAAACAAATTCCAGATGTTTGGCAGATAATTAAGTTGAATTACACAGTTTCGGAACCATATTTTGATTTATACACTCAGTAGAATACACGCCGGTTACTGTGGAGTAGATTGCTTGCTTTGTTATTTTTATCCCCTCCCCCCAGTGAATACTATGCATTAAGGCAAAGGGAACACACCACACGTCTCTACTCAGAACACTCTACAACTAGAGAAAAAAAAAAACACAAAAAAGAAACACAACATGCCTGTATCTTTCCAGCCAATATACACAAAAAGTGCGGAATGCATAGTCATTTATTTTTGACGCGTCTCGGAAAAAGAATAAGTATAATAAAGCGCCAGATCATCAATGCCGTGTGAAATCCTGTGTTTATCGTTGGGTACGGCCACGTTCATACGCCTCGTCCAACAAGGCTGCAAGCAACCGCTCTGGTGGCCTAGTGGTTAGAGCGTCCGCCTCGGGAACGGGAGGTCGTGGGTTCGATCTACGGCCGAGTCATACCAATGACTTACAAAAATGGTACTAACACCTGCCTCGCTTGGCGTACAGCATTAAGAGGTTAGTGTTAGGACTGGTCAGCTTTAAGAGGTTAGTGTTAGGACTGGTCGGTCTGGTGTCAGGATAATGTGACTGGGTAGGACATCATGCTTCAAGTCACTATTAACTGTCTCACTGCATACATCGTAGCGATATGACTACAAAATTGTTAAAGCTACGTTAAAAATCCCAATCAAATAAACAAAGCTGCAAGAGCATCTTTAAGAAAGAACGAATGCTGATTTAAAATGACACGTACTATGGTATCACCTGGAAAAGCTATCGTACCTGAGTTTCTACGTTGCCAATGAACATACATGCCTTGTTTATGTTATACGTTAAAATCTAACAGATCATATTGACGATATCATTTTTATACAAGTAAATATGCGTTAAAGGTATTTTAAAATATGTTCTACAGTTCCATAAATACGTTATTGCTTTCCAAAATCCTATTGTATGAATTTGTATACGGTAATACATCTCTCCAGACAATTTTTCACGTTCTACAATGACGTGGTTAAATATCGGTTACAATAATGAATTTACAGTTTTAACGCGTTGTAATAGGCGCCACAATGCGTCGGGAATGTTCGTCGATAACAATGCTATCCGACCTTGCGTTTTGCTCAGAAAGAGAAGTGTATTCATTTAGAAATAAAATTGCTAGTAGTAACAATGACATTTATTAGCTTGCTGCAATTCATGAACAATTCATGAACAATTGATCAAATTGCTTCATAAATATATTTTCGGGGGATAAAATCTTGTTTAAAATGAACTACAGACCTTATTCGGAAATTATTATTATTATTATTATTATTATTATTATTATTATTATTATTATTATTATTATTATTATTTTAATGTCGGTTTGTATCATTACCGAGACGCAAACTACAGAGAAATATTTAGATGATATGCCATGCAATTAGAATATATGTATGTATGTATGTATGTATGTATGTATGTATGTATGTATGTATGTATGTATGTATGTATGTATGTATGTATGTATGTATGTATGTATGTATGTATGTATGTATGTATGTATGTATGTATGTATGTATGTGTGTATGTATGTGTGTATGTGTGTGTGTGTGTGTGTATGTATGTATGTATGTATGTATGTATGTATGTATGTATGTATGTATGTATGTATGTATGTATGTATGTGTGTGTGTGTGTGTGTGTGTGTGTGTGTGTGTGTGTGTGTGTGTATGTATGTATGTATGTATGTAATAACTGGTATCTTCATTTTAAGATATGATACATATTTTATAGTATCTCATTTTAAGATATACAAGTTTCATAGTATCTCATTTTAAGATATACAAATTTCATAGTATCTCTCTTTTAAGGTATGTTACAAATAACACCATGGTATCCGGATATTGAGGTGTGCGTGTGTGTGTGTGTGTGTATGTGTGTGAGAGAGAGAGAGAGAGAGAGAGAGAGAGAGAGAGAGAGAGAGAGAGAGAGAGAGAGAGAGAGAGAGATTTTTTAACGTGCTTTAAAAAAAATCAATCATATCGCTACGATATCTGCAGTGCGATAGTTTACAGTGATGTCCATCTAGCACTGGGACATCATGCCGCAGACATATTCCATGATGTCCCACCCAGTCACATTATCCTGACACCAGGCCGACCAATCCTAGTACTACCATCTTAATGCTGAGCGCCTAGCGGGGCAGCTGTTAGTACCATTTTTAAAATTTAAAAAGAAAACCTTCGGTATGAATCGGCTGGGGCTCGAATCCACGATCTCCCGCATCCAAGGCTGTTGCTTTGGCCACTAGACCACCGGAGCAGTCGTAGTTAAGGTAAAACAAACAACCTAAACAGGACTTTACTACGAACATATCAGAATAGGTACAAACGAATCTTACGGGTTGATGGGAAAAGTTGCATGGCGAGTCATGTGACTGCCAAGCCATAGTTTAAGTGTCACAATAGTCGGGTATCATGCAAGTCATGCAATCTGGCATGTAAATCCGTCTAAAACATTCACTGAGTGTCTTAAAGCTATTTTTGGAACACATTATATTGTTCATCTTTTCTGTTAATAACTAGGTTATTTGTACTAACCTAATAATATCTAGTAAACTCCGTGCAGTAAGTGTCAGTAACAACATATCGTGGACAGAGTTCAGTCAAAATCAGATCAAGTCAAATAATTCTTTCTAATGAATGTGTCTAATTTCAAAGATGGTTTGCGGCTTTCTGCTTTTAATGTGATTCTTCTTCAGATTCCAAAGAACATGAAACTATAATTAAAGAATTTTTTTTGGAATTATCAGATTTACCTGACTCTGTGTTTGTCATTATTATTCATCATAGTTTCTAAGATATTTTATCTTTCCATATATTTTCTTCACAATTATTGGTTTCTAATTTCGACAATATCTAGACAAGAGAGTGTTGACATTCAAATTCAGATAATGGTATTCATATCAATAAGGAATTAAGTGACCCAAACCATGGTCATTTGACACACTGACCTCTGAAGTTATGGATCAGTGCAGTACTGTGTATGTTGATTTACAAGGAATCTTCACAGATTAGGGTTAGCTGTTAATTTCCCATAATAAAACAATAAAGATATTTAGTACGAATTCTTAGCCATGGCTCATGTAATCAAATCATCTATTCGAGATCTGTCTTGTTGTGGTGAGGCACATACGATTGGATAGCAAGGAAATCTTAAACTTGACTAAATCGCGAATCGTTAATATGACTATATGAATGTGCATTGCGCTTTATTTTTTTTTTTTTTACCAAAAAACTTATTATAAAATAAGAATTTAAAATTACCATAAACTATATACCTTTAATAATAGTTAGTAGATAAGAAAGAAACAGGATATATAGTTTGAAGTATCATTCTGTCTGAGCCTCAGTGCGGCTTTATAAAAAGTTTACAAATCTGTCTTAGTGTCTTTTTTAACACTATAATAATATGCATTTTCATGAAGAGAATTAACATAAGCACCGTAAACCTATTACCATGATTAGAACCAAGAAGACATACATACATACAGACAGACAAACAGACAGGCGCACATACACACATAAATATATACATACATACTTACATCCTTACGTACATACATACATACATACATACATACATACATACATACATACATACATACATACATACATACATACATACATACATACATACATACATACATACTATGTTGACCATGATAGCTATAGTTTGATAACGAATCTGTAATTTTATCTTTGATTTAATTTTATTCTAATTTGTTTAATCCTAAAAATCATTTCACAGCTTCGTGGGACAGGATTTACAAAAAACACTAAAACAAAAGATTTACAATGTATATACTTTAATTATGTAATGTTAACATACATTTTGGATTGAAAAGGTCAGTTCATGCGAAGAAATAAAATCAAGTTTGCATCTAATTCCTAATTTTATAGTCGTTATCGACAAACTTCGATTTTTTTAAATTAGCTTTCATCAAGTATTCATTTGACGTTCTTGAAGACATTAAGACGTGAAGATAGGCTATATTCTGCACGGTATAATCCCAGTTTTGTTTTGAATTTTTATCTCATGTTTAATATTGGTTTTCTCAATATTTCATTCCTGCTTTTCGACGAATTCAAACTGCGTTGTCCACAATATTCACAAGTTTGATATCTTTCTAAGAATTTCAAGCGGTAAGGGCCAACTTGTCATTGTATCAGTTAAATATTAGTAAGATTTTTTATACTGCTTTCACGTCGCATTAAATCGTTTGAAGTAAGTTTGAGCGTGTGCATTGATAAATCATACGCTCTCCATGATATCAGAGTAAAAGATCTCTACAATAGATATTGTCAAGTCTGAATTGAAAATTTGCGTCTCGCAGGCAGGTGTTTACTTCAAAATATTCTTGAAATATGTGTTTGCTTCAATTCATGGGTTTGCTTTTCTATCCCTCTCTTGAAAAAGATCCAAGACAAATAAAACGTGAATGTAAACCAGCAGCGCAAATACAATGTCACAAAATTTCCCCCATCTCTCTCTTTTTTTCTCTCTCCGCCTGTGTGTGTGTGTGTGTGTGTGTATATATATATATATATATATATATATATATATATATATATATATATATATATATATATATATATATATATATATATATATAATAGATAGATGCTGTCTTTCAAAATATATACATAATTCCTTACTAATGTTATTAAATTATCCAGATCAAGCAAATAAGCAAATCGTCGCCAGAATTCCTATGTACGGTCAAGGCCGATATTTCTTCTTGTATAGAGTGGTCATGCAACAGATGGATTCTCTACGATAGGTTCACTGTACAATAATCGCACAGATCTGTCGATATCTACGATGCTAAACATTTTCCCTAGGTACAAATATTGTCTTCAACTGTATTCGCAGTTGGGGTTGAATTTAATTTGGAACGAGACTGTGCTTAAACTCTGATATGGGCGAATTCTTAATTAATTGAACAGGACAAAATAATATCTCTCTGTATCTGATATGGAACACGTGCTATTGCTTTCGATTATTACACGCGCTTTTGCGTTCGATTATAACACGTACAACTAGTGTTCTGTTATAACCCAACTATCAATCAGCATCAGCCAAGCTGGATAAACGAAGTTTCAAGGGAGAAAAATTTAACTTGGCAGTATGTAATACTATACACGAAAGCTTCATTAATGTAAGAAATCAATTTGCCCCAACACATTTGCTTTATCTGTGATCTACATGGAACATGGCTTGTTCATTTTTTGTTCTAGGACACAGGCATCATTAAACACATTCTTTCACGATGCAAGCACGATACGACATGCATACATTTCACTAATCTTTTTTCCAGTATATGCTTCTGTTTTGAATAGAATATGATTAGTCATTGATAAATGTCGCGCCATTTGAGATTGTCTCTAAAATTAGGCGTTTGATCCATTGTCTCTAAAATTAGGCATTTGATACATTGTCTCTAAAATTAGGCATTTGATACATTGTCTTTAAGAAAAGAGGCATTTTATATAATGTCTCTAAAATTAGGCCTTTTATCCATAGTCTCTAAAAAAAGAGGCATTTGATACATTGTCTCTAAAATTGGGCATTTGATACATTGTCTCTAAAATTGGGCATTTGATCCATTGTCTCTAAAATTAGGCATTTGATACATTTTCTCTAAAATTAGGCCTTTTATCCATTGACTCTAAAAAGAGGCATTTGATCCATTGTCTCTAAAATTGGGCATTTGATGCATTGTCTCTAAGAAAAGAGGCATTTGATACAATGTCTCTAAAGCAAGGCGTTTGATCCATTGTCTCTAAAATTAGGCATTTGATACATTGTTTCTAAAATTAGGCCTTTTATCCATAGTCTCTAAGAAAAGAGGCATTTGATACATTGTCTCTAAAATTAGGCATTTGATACATTGTTTCTAAAATTAGGCCTTTTATCCATAGTCTCTAAGAAAAGAGGCATTTAATACATTGTCTCTAAAATTATGCATTTGATCCATTGTCTCTGAAACTGGATATGTGATCCATTGTCACTAAAATTGGCATTTGATACATTGTCTCTAAAAAGAGGCATTTGATCCGTTGTCTCTAAAATTAGGCATTTGATCCATTGTAACTAAAATTGGGCATTTGATACATTGTCTCTAAAATTGGATATTTGATCCATTGTGTCTAAAATTAGGCATTTGATCAATTGTCTCTAAAATTAGGCCTTTTATCCATTGTCTCTAAACTTAGGCATTTGTTCCATTGTCTCTAAAATTAGGCATTTGTTCCATATGACTTTAAATATACTCGCCAATGGATGATTTAAGAGGATCTACGGTACACAAAAGACGGTAGGGCCATGGACCGAAAATATTTCCGTTAAAACGCAAATATAAAATTGAATATTGAGGTATATATCAAGGAAGGTCAAATATTTACGGGAACAAACTGTTAATTAACATTAAACATCCATTTTAGAATGTATCTACGTAACAGTGTAGCATTAGGCGGAGGTCTGCAGTGGGACGGAAATACTATCCGTTGTTTTCACGTGACGTCACAAAACGTGTGTACTTCCATATCCATCATTTTGAGACCCTGTCCCACATAACCGGCACGTTTCATTTTGTAAGAATATAAAACTACATCACATTCCGTTGTGCATGTCAACCTCGCGAGATCGAATCGAATCGCGTGACTTTTTTGCGTGTTTTCTTCAAGTAAAATATTTATATTTCAACCATATTTGTTATTCTTTCCTTAACAAATAGATCGATCAATAAACAAGCGCATAAACAAATGGATATACAACCAAGTAGAAACATGTAATGATTTTCAATTTTCACGGGCTAAAATCAAGCATTTGATTATCGTTAAAGTTTAAAAGCCAATTGTTTACATACAATTTCATATTTCTAAAAGCATTTGAGGAAAAATGGTTTTGACATTCGAAACAACGTCATGTTCCGTCAGACACGTGTTTCGTTTGAATACACTAAAGATGAAACTTCTTTGACCGGTTATCGCTTTCATCTAGTATAAGCCCACGTCCACCATCCCCTCCACAAATACAATATTTGAATATACTAATTAAAATGGTTTCTCAAATATTCTATGGCACAAACACATGTTGTTGCAAAAAATATTTGTTCATTAAAGTTCTAGCATAAAATACATGCTATGAAATTTTAATTCGTGACTGATATTGTATCCAGAAAATCATGATCTGGAAATATTCTTTCAAGATGACAAGCTTAGGGATATGATACGAATGACTTTTTAAAAATGTCAATATTGTCTGTTTGTAAACAACAACAAAAAGTACATTTCTTAACATACACGATTATGGTTCTACTGTACTATTCTGTCTTTCGATATAAGCAAGGGAACTTCCAGCTTTATTTTTATTTTTGTGCTATAGTGCACATAATTTCAAGTATAATCTCTTGTATTGTGTCGAAGAAGTAAATATCCTTATCGATAGTTAAATCAGATTATTATTCTTGAATATACATGATGACTAATGTTGACAACAGTTTGTTAGCGACTCAAAATGGTGGCAGAAGGTGCGTGCGCGTTGAATTGTGGGTATTTGCGTACTTAATCGTGACGTCTGTGAAAACAATCCATACGTTTCACGCGAGGAATCTGTTAGTTGATTTTATTTCTGTCGGAACTCAAACCTGCCCTAATATGTCCACTATGTCTCATGTTCGGACTATTTTGGACTGAAACGTTAATTAGTTCGCACTCCAAATGGAATGTCGTTATCTTTTATCCAAAGTCCAGTCAGTTGTTGTAACACGTCATTCCAGTTGCAGTGCAAACAAACTCGTATTTCCCTCCAAAATAGAACAAACATGTTATTAAGAGACCGATTAAGGCTTGATTGAGTTCCCACCTAAACAGGACCAATAAAGCATCTTCTCATGTGAAACGTATGACGTAATATGGTATTTCCGTTCCAGTGCAGACAAATCGCACACATTGACCAGCATGTTTACAAGAGACCGATTTGGATTAGACATGGTTGTTCAGCGTGGCCCTTGTCTAAGGTCACAAACCGCTACCATGTGTCTAAAAATATAATATATCTCTAGTTTCGAAAAAACAGATAATAATATGGAGGTCCAGTACCATAGTTTTAATTGAAAACTATGGAACTTTGAGAAAAGAAACTTGGAAGCAATATAATGAAGCAGTAATTAGCATGTAAATGTTTCTCTTGCCGCCTAAGATCCGATACGTACGTACGGGCATTCGGTTCTATTCGCACTTCTCCTTAACACTGTTTAACCAATTCTTGTGTTACAATATACAGAAACAATGCTATTTTACGATTCACTTGTTATTCTTTCTGATTTTATTGGTTTATTGTTCTTTCTAGCTCGATAAACAAACCTATTAATTACCCAGCTAAACAGAACCAACTGACAAAACTCCAAATATGAAACGCAAAATAAAATAAGGACTATCATTCCAGTGTAGTTCCTCACGCTACGTTCTTACAAAAATGTTGTAGCAATTTTAATTTCCCTTCTACCCCAACCCATTTTAAACCCTGTTTAATACGGGACTCCCGAAAATACGTACAGTTGCACGTATTACTAATAACATTAATTGTTATAAAAAAATATATTGGCCTCAACTGTGAAAATCACTTGCCTTGAGTATATTCAGACTTGGGAAATAATGATGAGATGAAGTAGGACAGTAATTGGATTTGTCTGTCTTAGATATGGACTGGTTTATACAACGTCATTACCATTGTCATAAAATGTCTCGTTTAAAACAATATTGACTCCGACAAAACCATAAACTAGCTATATTGTTTTGTCATCGTCTCATGTTCGGCAATAAATGTTTACTGCGGATACAAATTTGTCCATGCACACTCCAAATACTGTCGGTATGATACAAACATTGCGAGGTCATTGAAAGAATGGTGAGGAAATGCGAGATTTTGTGTTATAAGGAAAGGAAAAATTAAGATTAAAATCAAAAGAGAAATTGCAAAGCTGACAGTATATTAAGGTCCTTCGATAGCCTATTCTCAATGCCAATCTTACTCGCAAGAAAACATACGGCCTTATTAAAACAAGAGCAAGTTTCTGCTTGATCTCACCGTCACGTGCTTACAGTCACAGTGTATATACAAAATTTGGTGGCTGCTGAAAACCTTTTATCAGCAGCCGTCCTCTTCCAGGAACCACTGGGCTCTAGTATTCAGATATAAAGAGGAACTACATCGCTCTGGATTACTGGATCCCGCCTTCAGATAACTTCGCGCCCATCGAACGCAAACATAGATTTTATCCTGCGAATAACGAGATTAAGTCTGTATCTTTCGCCGAAAGGGGGATTTTGCTAGCAGTTAGATCGTATATCAGGTCAATGTCATCTTTGTGCAGCTTACATGGTTGCTATGCAAGTACGCAAGTCTGTGACGGTAGTACACAGCGTCTATATAGCTGATGGGTGCCACACCCAGATGAAGCTAATTTAAGATTTTTCGTCAGAATACGGCACAAGCGCCTATTTTGGCCATAACAACCATGCGTCCTCGCCAAGTGATAATAGGGTATTTCGCCGACTGCCAAGAGAATATATGATCATTCTGAAGGATATCATGGGTATGCATTAAGTATGAATGTTTTTTCCGCCACGCAGATTATTAAAAATCCGCAACAATATAGGTTCCTACCACTCAATGACGTTTGAGGTTTTGATTGTTACGATCGCAACTGTTTCTGACCTTTCTGGCGCTCTGGATGAATTGGCACCAGGCTGTATGTGTTCTTTCTATGTATGTGTTCTTTCTATGTATGTAATCTTTCTAGCGCTGACGACAAAGAGTTGGACGACGTTCTAAAGCAGATTAGTGGCATATAAGGAATATCTATCTGGGCGCTAACGTTTACTAAAGTAGTTCGCCATCCCATGATTTTAAACGAAATCTAGATATCGCTATTGAAAATCCGCTATACTTGAATACAAAACTGATGTTCAACAAACGCGACACAGGCTTGTCACCAAGAACACTGGCTTACTACTATTGAAGGTGGGTGTACCGCAAGGCTACTGGGACAAATTGGTTATGGAGTAGACAAAAGCAGCAGAGATGGAAAGGGAACCCAAAATGAAGCACATCAGCGTGCAAATTGGAGTTGCGGAGGGGTCAGAGTAACCGAGGCAGAGCCTGCCGAAGAGGACGAGGTTCTCGACTCCCCGAAGATGCTATAATTATTACAGAGGCTGTTAAGCAGTTAGATCTCGTGAAGTTGGCAGCCGTAACAAATCTTATTTAAAGTCAACACCAACCGGCGACATAAAGCAGTTGAGATTTGTGTGGATTGTATTTCAATATACGGGTGAAGGCTCTGACAATGAGTGGAGCGATTTTGTTACCCAGACAACGAAAATAGGGCAAGCATTAGAACATGTCAACAAGTAAACGTGCCAATAGCCAGGTCTACATAGGGCTGCTGTGTGGAGAGCTGGAGAAGAATACGCTCTTTTCGGCATCTGAGCCGGCAACAAGACGCAAATTGATAAACGAGGTCAACACCTTTTGTCGGCGGCAGTCCCAGGACAACGTCAGATCCACGTACAGGTCGTTATTTAAATAGATTTTGACTGGTCTTCAGCCGAGGATATGGGTACACTCGCGCGTGATATACACATTCTTGGCGTAAAAGGTTCGGTCCAGCAGTGGATCATTTATGATTAGGCCATGCCGTATAGCCCTCTCATGGTCTCATCAAGGTAAGCATCTCCACCAGCGATCTGTCTCTTTTCACTCACCGGCCTGTACATTGGAGTTCATTGGATTTAGCATGCGCACGCAGATTGTTTGGTACAATAAGCTAGAGCTACTAAGTCGCGTCAGACATTGTTCAGATCAGGATGTACCTGACTCATTAACAACCCCGATCATCTGGTTTACAACTACGCTCCTGACATTTATCTGGCATAGCGGGTACCCTTAGCGCGGCGACTTCCATATTACTGCCCTGTTGATATCCCCGTATTAACAGCTTGCACTTCAAGCTTACCGAACATGACGTCCACCTGCAAAACGTTTGATGCTTGACCCTCGTCGTTGGCTTCTGCTTAGGAGACTGACCTTTTCTGGGCTAACGTGTTAGAAGTGGTGCGCGAGCAGTTTTATTACCACTCCATGACGTGGAATCCAGATACGGTTGCACTCCCGAGACAACATGCAAGGTGTCGTTTTAGTAGCAAGGGCAAGTTTTTCTCGGCACGCACCTTAAAAGGGATACTCGCAAAAAGAGGCTTTAAACTGAAGTTGTTGACCCAGCGAAATGATTTGATAAAGGGTCTTTGGAACATACCTCACGTGAACATCGCATGAGGCATGAAGCAGCAGTCAGCTAAAATATGCCAATGTGAGGGACGTGTCCAAGAAGATAATGTCGCAACAACGACTCAGAACGAACAGCGGAAGAATCCAGGACGAGGGCAAGATCACACGTTCGACGCTTGCCCTGTGAATGTCAGCCGTGACTCAAGTGCTAGATGTCGAACTAACAGTCTTAACTTCATGCGAGGAAGTGAATTCCCCTTCAGGCCAAGACCAAGGATGCAGAGTTCCAATCAGTCCTTGTTACCCTCCAGCTATTGAACCTGGAGAATGACCAGGATTGCAAAATGAATTTAGTCAACAAACCTTGCGTCCATGACAGTCTCACATTAGTCCCTGGCTTCCGCTTCAGATAGTTCATGACAGTGTCACATCAACCCTTGTCCTCGTGTTGCCACTGACGTGGATTATTCGTGTATACGTAAAATGGATGTTCGTAATCTTCCGCTGTCATTAGCAAGTTCCATAGCAAATATATATTGCACCACTAATTATTCATGTTAACTGTATCTAAAATGTCAAGGATGGGAAGCTGGCCTTCAATTTATGCGCCGTTCACATTATGCACCACGTTTTCGATGTAAATTATTTATTTCCGTACCATTATTTCCGTACCATTATGTAATGCATTAGCTGACAGCAAGATCTTTGACGCAGCTTATTTAGACTGAGGTCACTTTTACAGATTAAATGTTTGAATTGACTGGTTCGTAAAAAGCTGTGTAAATGACACTGTGCAGTAAAACATCTATTTGACTGGTTAGTGTATCACAACTGTAAATCGACCATTGCATCCATTGTTTTCAACAGAAGATTATTCCTTCTCTGGATCAACACTAATTGATTTAATCATTAACAAAATAACAAAACAATCAAACTTACCATAATCAGTGTCGTGTAAATGTATTAAACATGTTACACAATTTCATGGAAGTTCTCTCTCTCTCTCTCTCTCTCTCTCTCTCTCTCTCTCTCTCTCTCTCTCTCTAAACACACACACACACCTTAATAATTTACTGACTAACACAGTATTAGTCTGTCACAGGTAAAGGTCAATCACACACACACACACACACACACACACACACACACACGACCATTTGTTGCAATATATGTTGCCATGTATGTAGGTGTAAAGTGTAAGGAAATATTTTACAAAGTCATTTCCCATTTAATATTTCAATTTAGTCGTCATAGTATGGCATTAAGGAGTGTGAATTGAGGATGGATATGTGGCTATGATTTGATTTTAATAAATTAGCTTATGTGCATTTTTGTATGCTTGAGTTAAATAAGTGTCTGCAGTTAACAGTTATACCATAAATTAGCTCATCCCTAGTCTATACTAATCTTCAGGGAGTGCTTTATCTGTGGTTCGCAAGGTTCATTTGACAAGCTAAGGTCATAGAGAGGGCAGTCATGCAAGACGGCAACTTTTAAAAACAATCAAACCCTCAAACAACATAAGCCATCCGGTGACGTTGTTGTGTGGTCATCTTCGATCCTTTTCCTCCATCGCTGCATCCGGACATTCAGTTTCAAAGGAATGCGGTGCAAACATTAAAGTGTCGATGGGCAATACAAAATTTCTCATTGACCATGAATCAAGTAGTATGTCGTTCGTACTTTAACCAGTTGCACATGGCCGAATGGCCACGCATGACTTAAATCTAAGACAGACAGACAGTCCAGACGGAGAGTCGGATAGATTCTGCATGTAGAACCAGAAGGCTTCAAATGGAACTAAATGTGTAAAAGTTAAAGGAAAATCATCTTGCTTGTCTATGTCTCAAAACCTGTCTAATTCTCAAAACTTGTCTAATTCTCAAAACGTGTCAAATTCTCAAAATTGACCAGTTATATCAGATTCGGCGTTGGAGTTCTTACTGCTGCATGTTGCTGAAAAACCCAAACAGTTCTTGTTACGTAATCGACTTTAATAGTTCTGTCGAATTCTTCTTCGGATACGTATTATATAACGGAATTTCTTATATATTTGACACACACACACACTATCTGTAAACATAAAACTGTATTTGCTTCTACGTGTTTATGTTTGATGATACCTATTGCTTTGATGCTCAATGTTAGCGTGTGTCTGTGCGTGTGTGTGTGCACGTGTGTGTGTAATTTAGATTTTCTTACGTAGCTTTAACAATTGTTCAGTCATATCGCTATACGATGTCTGCAGTGTGATGTCTAGCACTGGGGGGGGGGGTATCATGCCGCAGACATTTAGCATGATGTCCTACCAACAAAGTCGCATTATCCTGACACCAGGCCAAGCAGTCCTAACACTACCCTCTTAATACTGAGCGCCAAGCGAAATTCCTGCTTGGTCATTATCATATGAATTACAAAAATAGATGTCGACAGAAGTAAATTAAATACTCAACGATCCATACCGAGATATACTGAATAATGAGATCTCGAAACATCGAATGCAGTCAAGCGAAAACTTGAATGAATTAAATAGATGGATCAATAGAAATACGCAGTGCGATTTATAAATTTTAAAATTGGTGTGTGTGTGTGTGTGTGTGTGTGTGTGTGAGAGAGAGAGAGAGAGAGAGAATTAGAACGCTGTCAAAAATATCAAAGTGTCAGATATTGTATGTATGTGTGTGTGTGTGAGAGAGAGAAAAAGAGAGAGAGAGAGAGAGAGAGAGAGAGAGAGAGAGAGAGAGAGAGAGAGAGAGAGAGAGAATTAGTACGCTGTCAAAGTGTCATATGGAGAGAGAGAGAGAGAGAGAGAGAGAGAGAGAGAGAGAGAGAGAGAGAGAGAGAGAAGTAGTACGCTGTCAAAGTGACAGACATTGTTAGGGCTTCGAATCGAGTTGAACGTTTAAACTCGTGATTACAAAATATGTCTCACCTTCAAACTCAGTTTCAGAGTTTTCGTTCCAATTGTTTAGTTAATTTATGTCATCCAATTAGATGTCCGAATTTGAGTAAAGTCTGAGCTTGCAAGGGAGGAATCGTTTGTCATAAGAAAGACTTCCAGTTTTAAGTAAAACGAGATTTTCGAATGAAATTTTTATGATGACATTTATTTCATCAAGTTCCGAACTCGGATGAAATTGATATTTTAATGGCACAGCATATCTTCAGGAATTTATATCTCCTGTCCTAATATTTATGTATCTTGTCCGAATACGTATGCTTGATAGCTCTCCTACACCTTGTGACGAGGTATATTGTTGGGTCGGGGTGCTCCCAATATTTTATTGAAATTATTATCTAAACCAATATAGGCTCTATTTTGGTGGTAGTTAAATTTTGTAAAAGATAGATGTAAACTTCGGAGCCCCCAGTTAGCAGTGCCGTCGGTTAAATATACAAAAAGGTTTAAATTCAATGAATACAATTTCAATAATCAAATTACTCATTTTTCCAATTACATTCCTTCCGCTCGACCCTTTAATAAGCCCATTGCATCACTTGATTAGCAGTGTGAGATTGATTTCGACCTATCCTTGTATCTGTTGTATCCTTTCTCTCTCGTATTTCTCCCAATTCCTTCTTCTCTTCCTCCCCGACCTTCCTCCAAATTCCTTCTCCTCCTTATCCTCAACGTTCTTTAGACTTCTTCTCTTCCTCCTCCCAACGACTAGAATTATGTCGACTTCGACTGTCTCGACTACATTCTCAATCCGTCTCCAGCTCTTGAAGACTTTGGACCCAATCAGACCGGGAGTTCTCTGTCCCCTAAAAGCTTCCTGTGAAAACACAAGGACAATCTCATCTCACACTACACACAACTTATCGTCAGAAAACAGCTATAAAATTTCTTTGGTCACACATTCGTTCACATCGAGATATATATCTAGAATGGTAAAACAAACGTCATAATACAGCACGATATCAATTACGTCTTATACACACATCAATACATTCCCGTTATACTAAACAATATCACAATAATCAGATGCATTTATTTACCGTACAACGCATACAAAGTACGCAAACATTCAAATATCCATCCTCTGATATGTGCATACGTTCATAGTAACTAATCTTACATACTTCAACCATTTTCTAACTTCACAATTCAAGCATGTGCAAATTCTAATATAACGCATTATTACATGTACTTGTTTACTACGAAGTAACCTAATAGCGAATTGCAAAATTAATACTGACAACAAGCTAAGAGTCTACATAAATCTGCCTCGCATCTAATAATTATCTACGTAAGGCTCAAGCCCAATTTTCAAATACGTATGTAAATGAAACTCTACAAAGGTAATTCTACACATTAAATGATCCTAGTAATTAAGTGGTCGTACTACTTACAGCAGAACAACTCGATAACTGCTGCCTGCCTTCGTTGCTTGAAAAACATGTCCCAGTCACCAAATGCAGAGTATCAATAATAAAAAAAAAGTGTTCTCCATGGAATAGCAGTGTTAGGGACCAGCTTAGCAGTGCGTAAAGACATCGCCGAAAAGCAGAGAAGCTTTGGCTTTCCAAACAAAAACAAATCATAAACAAATCTATGAAGCCGCTAAGAAAAATGTCACAAACACAGTCCATTTAGCAAAATTATCCCACTACAGTACTAAGATCATGGAGAGTTCCAGCTGCAAAGAGCTCTTCGAGAAAACTAACAAACTAATGTCAAGGAACAAATGTACACCACTTCCAACTACCTTCTCTCCAGTAGACCTTCCGGACCTATTTGCAAATTTCTTCCGTGACAAAGTACAAACCATTAGAGATTCGCTTGACAACACAATTTCAATTGACTCGTCACCATACAGTTATGATTCAAAATTTCAGCGACAATCATTAGGAGCATTTGAATCTGTCTCTGTTGATTTAGTACGGACAATCGTGATGAAGAGTGCACTAAAGTCTTGTTAACTTGATCCAATTCCAACGTCACTGCTGCTTGAGTGCTTAGACCCAATATTTCCTTCACTAACTGATATTTTTAATATCTCTCTCTCATCGGGAGAATTCCCATCATTTTTCAAAACTGCCATCGTAAGGCCTCTGCTGAAGAAACCAACACTTGACTGTAAGAATGTAAAGAACTATCACCCACTTTCTCATCTCCTGTTCATATAAATAATCCTAGAAAAGGTTGTTCTAACCCAACTTGTATCTCATTTGAATTCAAACAATCTTATTAGCAATGTACAGTCTTCATATCACCCTTGCCACATTACTGAAACTACTCATCTGAAAGTATTTAATGACATTCTCTCTGCTTTTGATAGCGGAAAGATTACAGTCCTCACTCTCCTGGATTTATCTGCAGCATTTGACACAATAGACCATGATATATTACTTCACCGTCTCCAGCATGTATTTGGCATTCAGAATATAGCCTTACAGTGGTTCAAGTCCTACTTATTGAACATGACACAAATTATATCTGCAAATGGAATACATTCCAGCCCAGTTGATCTATGTTGTGGTGTTCCACAGAGGTCTGTTAATGGACCTGTTCTCTTCATTATATACACTCAGCCGCTCTCAAGTGTCATAGATCATCACCAAGTGTCACCATTTGCACGCTGATGACACTCAAATAAACAAGTCTAGCCACCCAACTGAAGTTGATGCTACCAATATCGGAGCAGAGAAGTGCATTTCTGATGTGAAATCATGGATGACATGTAACAAACTGCAGATAAATGATGACAAAACCGAGGCCATTCTGATCACAACACAAAGAATTTCTCATTCACATCCTTTACCTCAGACAATAAATATCAGCAACACCAACATTAAATTCTCACAGTCAGTACAAAACTTAGGCGTTACTCTAGACAGTACTCTCATATTGCACCAGCATGTCATTAACACATGCAAGGCTGCGTATCTTGAACTGAGACGCATCAGTTCCATTCGTAAATATCTTTCAGTTTATGCCACTAGAACACTTATGTGTTCATTAGTACTTCCAAGACTGGACCATTGTAACTCATTTATGTCTGGTTCGTCTGAATATTTACTCCAGAAACTTCAAAACGTTCAAAACAAATCTCCTTGGATCATCTTTAGAGTACCTCGATCCGAGCACACCTCACCTTTTCTCAGTACCCTACACTGGTATCAATTCGATACAGAATCAAACACAAAATTTGTTCTCTGTGCTATGTTTCACTGACGGATTCCAGTCGAACATACATATCCGGCCTCACCCATGTGTATACACCAGCAAGATACTTACGCTCCTCTTCTGACAATCGTATACTCATTGTTCCCACTATGAAAACGAAGTCATTAATCGTACGAGTAAGGAAGATATCATTCAGTTCTGAATTGTAACCACGCCCTCTATCCCAATTTTTGATTGGATATCGCTGTGGACCGATACAATCAAACTTAGCGGACAATATCCCTCTTGCTATGTATCAACGTGGGGACGGATAAGAACACGCACCGTTCACCCCGTAAATTTCCTTTAACATGTAGGTGTAATAATGTTAAGCTATTGATAAGTGATACGACCGGTCGCCTTTTCTAACGCAAGTTACAGGTCTCTGGCTGGTCATGGTAACTTCCCCCACGCACACCTAAAAATGGAGAATGATGTGTACTCAAGTTTTCTCTCTTTATAATGACTCCCACCCCCAAACATTCATCAGCTTAAAATTAAGAATTTTAATTTCCGTAAAAATCGTACACGATGGCTATGGTCATTTCAGTAAAGATTAAGTATACGGGAATTATGTTAATTTGCTAAATGGGCTAATTATTTTGCTTCAGAATATTTGTTACTGTATCATTTTTCAAATTTTATTGGAACATCCGATAGGCGATGTTATTCTCTTTCCAATTTGTGATAATTTAAATAAAGTCCTGGACCAAATGAGTCTGAATTTATTTGACAATTTTCGAAAAGACAAACGTCAGTAGTGACTGATACGACTAATTCAGGTATCGTATTTACTTGACTGACGACAATGCGGGTAGACTGGGTTCCATGAATTCGAAATTCTCAGATATACTTCGAAACTGATGATCACACCATCAATTTTGATGACTAATCCCTAATATTGCAGGTACAGAGGTCGTTCCAGTCGTCTCTCGTTTTAAGATTTACCTTTCTAATATGGTTCTAAAATCATTATTAATTTACGTGTTTCTCGATATACTAATTGTTCTTGCCAATATGACTTTAGTAATTACAAAATGAGGCAGTATTATTTTTGAGTGTTTGCTTCATTGAACATCTAACCACAATTACATTCTTTTGACTGAATCAGCTTCTAAGCCAATAATCATTTACCTCATTAGTCTTTTTTTTAAATGGTAAACATTATAATTTGTGTATAATTGAATTTCAATTCCAGTTCTTGTCTCAGTTTCAGCAACTACATTTTAAACGTCAAAACGTTTTCACATGGGAAAAGTCACGCCTTTTTTTCAGTACGCCATTTTTGGGGTCTTAACAATAATTACTCTTATAAATTGAATGAGGAACATTTTCCAGTCCTTTTCAAAATTAGCTTGGCTGTTCACTGCTGACTATCCTGAATTTGTAATCTCACATACAATCCGTTCATAACATTCTTCTTCTTCTTCTTCTTCTTCTTCTTCTTCTTCTTCTTCTTCTTCTTTCTTTCTTTCTTTCTTTCTTTCTTCTTCTTCTTCTTCTTCTTCTTCTTCTTTCTTCCTTTCTTTCCTTCTTCTTCTTCTTCTTCTTCTTCTTCTTCTTCTTCTTCATTTTGTTATTATTATTAGTAGTAGTAGTATGATGATGATGATAATAGTGATGATACTGATGATAATAGTATTGATAATAATGATGAGGAAGATGAAGATGAGGATTGAAAGTAATTAAAATTTACACGACTGAATATTACATAACACATTCGATAAATTGGCTTAAATCGATGGCACATTCTAATGATTTATATACTCACAGGTATACAGACAGACAGACAGACAGATAAAACGTACTCAACCTAAAATACCAAGCAGGTTATATGATTTGACGTCACCATAGACAGTACGGTTAAGCTTAGTGCTGGAAAATTAAACGATGACTTGCTTTATAATCAAAATTTACCTCTCTCTCTCTCTCTCTCTCTCTCTCTCTCTCTCTCTCTCACACACACACACACACACACACACACACACACACACACACACACACATAGAGGAACGTCGTTAATTTGGAATGCATCCCTTTATCAGGAAACCTTGTTACTCGGACGTATTTTTCAATGGAAACGGAATCTCTCAATGTTAATTTGGTCCGTTGATTCGATGCATCAGATATGAAAATAGTCGGATAAAAAGATTCACCTACGCAAATTTGGAGGTGTATCAATCTCTGCTTGGTCAAGTTTAAGTTACATTTGATCATGTCTTCATATGTGTGGAAACACATAAAGAGGCGTGACCGTATCGTAATTAGCGAATGGATAAACCATGTCTGGCTTTGCTACTCGCCGACAAGGTGTAAGAATTAAATAAACACACTGAGATCAAATCGTCCACAATTTTGACATAATACATTGTTGGTAATAATGTCTCATTAAGCCTCTTTGTTGTTTACAATCAGTTGTATGTAATAATCAGTTTGTCGATGGCTGTACAAATACTTTTAAAAGCTTTCGGGAGTATAAGGAAAATAAAGTCACGTCAATTATCAGCTCATTAGCTGCTATACCAAAATACGACACATAAAATTGACTGCATTTCATTAGTTTACCGTAACGTATTTAACTGCAAGATATAAGTTCGTATTTATTGTTGTTGTTGTTGTTGTTGTTGTTGTTGTTGTAGGGTTTAATGCAATTTTCAGTACACGATAAGCTATACATGGAATCGCATCACAATTATTAATTCCAGTTCAGTACGAATGTAGTTCTTGTATATTTATAACACTTTTTCTCCTCTCTCATTTTGGTGGTGATGGAAGAGTTATATTGATACATTTTTGGTAGGGATTTGAAGGTAATTGTTTATTCTTGAGAATATGAGCTGAAAGAGTGGTTGTCTCTGTGTATTTTGGCGACAGTGCACATGGAGTAATAAGGCCTTTGTGATGATCCGGAAGTGAAATATGTGGTCTGTTTACATGCTGTTCGGTTTACAGTGCAGCCGCTCAAAAAAATGCCGATCAGCCCCTGACAAGAACTTCACCGTGAAGTCATCTTTGGATGTATTTTAGATTAACATATGATTTGTATTGATTGTCACACAGTTGAAAGGTCAGTACTGAGAAACATATGTAGAGAACATATAGTAAAATTAATTGTGGTGTATGTCCATATGGCGGCCAGTATTAATGGTGGAGGAAGAACTCAGGGAAACGCCGGAACATCCACCGACTCACGAGAAGATACTGGCAAGCTTTCTCACATTACCACATTGGCCGAATCTCAGACTCGAATCCACGCACAGGTGAGATGGCAGTGATCCGTCACGGATAGTACTTTAGACAACTCGCTCCCCCACCCCATATTTATTGTTGTTGTTACATCACATTATTATGGTGACCCATTCAAGCAAGCGTAGAGATAACGTCCAGCGGGAAAAAATGTGTTATTAGGATTTTGACGTAGCATTAAACTCTTAATGTTGAGCGCAAAGCGAGGCAGCTGTTAGTATCATTTTTGTAAATCATTGGTATAACTCTGCCGGGGATCGAACCCACGACATCCCGCTTGCGCGGCGGACGATCTAAACACTAGACCACCGGAACGGTTAGTATAAAAATATTTGCTATTAATTATTTAATTTTATTTTTTAAGTACAAGTCCGTGTAGAATAAAATAAAGGAAAAAAACAACAGGATGTAGAGAAGCAAGTGACTGTGTCGATACAATATAATGACGCAAACATCCGAATTTTATTCCCATGCATTTCAAACGTAACAATACTTATAAATGAATGTGTGTATACATCCGAATTTTATTCCCATGCATTTCAAACGTAACAATATTTATAAATGAATGTGTGTATACATCCGAATTTTATTCCCATGCTTTTCAAACGTAACAATACTTATAAATGAATAGGTGTTGTTGTTGTGGGGTTTAACGCCATTTTTAAGCACACAATAGGCTATACATGGCGGCCAGTATTATTGGTGGAGGAAGAACCCGGGAAAACCCCCGGAAAGAACCACCGACCCACGAGAAGCTACTGGCAAGCTTTCTCACATAACTACATTAGCCGAATCTTAGACTCGAACCCACGCAGAGAGAGGTGAGATGGCAGTGATCCGTAACGGAGATCGCTTTAGACTACTCGGCCACTCGGGGCCCCTGAATATGTGTATACATCCGAATCTTATTCCCATGTTTTTCAAACGTAGCAATACTTATAAATGAACATGTGTAAACATCCGAATTTAATTCCCATGATTTTCAAACCTAACAATACTTATATTTGAAGGCGTCTGCATTTTGCGCTATGAAATTATATTTTAGGATTTACTGAAATATGTGTCCCATGAGAAGAATTTAAATTTTTTTTTTTAGGTCTCGTCGTGATGCATGATGTAGAACATAAGTACATAGGGAAAAAATGAAAATAAAATAAATGTTGTTGTTGTGGGGTTTAATGCCATTTTTCAACACACGATAGGCTATACATGGCGGCCAGTATTAATGGAGGAAGAAGCCGGGGAAAACCCCAGAAAGAACCATCGACCCACGAGAAGCTACTGGCAAGCTTTCTCACATACCCACATTGGCCGAATATGAGACTCGAACCCACGCAGACAGAGGTGAGATGGCAGTGATCTGTAAATAACGCTTTAGATCACTCGGCCCCAAAAATAAATATTAAAATAAAACAAAACAATACATCTTAGAAAATGTCAATATATTTCAGAAACCTAGTAGTTTTAATCGAAAACGTGCTTCAAAATATTCAAATCTGAAAAATATATTTGTGATTCTTTTTTGATACTAATCCCACGATTGTCACATCCGTGTTCGTGTCACACGTACTCATTGACCCTGCGTATCGAAAAAAAAACAAGGACATAAACCATTAAAACACACAAGCCAGCCTCAAGTCCATTTACATATCCTTTTTTTTTAATCTAAAAAAATATTTTCTAGAAAGTGTCGTTAGCAAAACGTAAATACCAGTATGGTGACTTCTACTTTAAAATGGTAGTTATCTAAATGAAGTTTAAAATGGTAGTTATCTAAATGAAGTTTAAAATGGTTGTTATCTAAATGAAGTTTAAAATGTTAGTTATCGCTGTCTAAATGAAGTTCGACCTCGGTAATAAAGTCCATATCGAGCGATTATAGAAACAGGAAATTAATGGGTGGAAGAAATCCAGATCTCAGCAGAGATATATAACAGTCTAACACGAACCACCATTATCAGAATACACCAATTTAATCAATTAGATAAACAATTAAAACTGTTCAAGAACAGCTATAAACTACACCTCTGCTAGAAATAAATTCATTCAAAGTGCTAAAATGCCATTAACTGGTCTGTTTATTAAGATACAGCAAACTTGTATTATTAATCAAGTGAACGTTTCGAAATTAATTGTCCGGCTGATCACTTTCCAGAAGTAATGTGTGTGTTATCAAACGGAACATCATTGCCCATAACAGACGCATTACCGTACCGTATCCTTAATGCTTGCCATGGACTTAATTCCGTGCAAAATTACATACATTAATTTTATATTGTCACGTGTTACAATGATACATATTTATTCACCGATATCTGCAAAATTCATACTGTTATAATCATTTTACTCAGGTAACACTCTTATAAATGCCCAACATCTCAATCGGATTTAATTGGCCGAATCAGGAACTACTTTGTTAACATGGTACAGCAAACAAAGAGACAAAATTGCCATAGGAACATCGTGGATCTTATCTGTTAAATCGAGAAAAAAATTCAGATGTAATTCTTCGCCATTAATAATTTTATTCATTACTAGTTTCGTTCACAAGGAACAATATGTAAGTAGACAAAGTAGTTCTTCTCTGTCTTTCCCTTGCAGATATTGACGCTATGAAGAATCTGAACTTTAAAAAAGAGTACATCATAAATTAAAAAAAAAAAGCGAAATGGCTTTTGCATTTTGAAAGAGTGCATTATATATCTAATTGGCTTTGGATTTTAAGGAATTTACTCTGGTAGGATTCACCTTTGTTTGGTGTGTTATCTGTAGACACTTACATTTACTCTTCATTATGTCGTCAGGGTTGGGGTGATGTGCTGTCCCCTCCCCTCCCTTTAAAGGTGACTCTGCGATAACATTGCCCTTTTAACCTTTTTTCACGTTGGAGGCACACCGGCTTTCATATGTGTCTGTTTCGGTTAATCACTCAGTCGTCACCAAGCAAAATCAACTTTGATCAAACGAAACTATGAACCTTTTAACGTCTCATTTATGCATTCATTATCTGTCTTGGAACCACACGTTTTTTGCTTTTACACACACACACACACACACACACACACACACACACACACACACATATATATATATATATTCATAAACAACTTTAAGATAAGGCTTGTGTAATGTTTTTATAATCAATAGTTCTTTATTTGATTAAAACACGTTAGCCATCTTTTTTTAGGAATTTTTGTTCGGAGAGTCTATCCTGATATTCCAAATCTTATGATTTAAATTCTGTTGATGTTTATGTTGAGAGGTCATTTACGAGCACTAATTATTGTATTAAGCTGCAAATATTTCAGTAGTGAAATATGGAAATGTATTTCAAAGCGTCAAATAAACAAGATTTCTTCCCACAAGATCACATCCGGCGGAAATACTAAACTAAGTGTCGGCGCCAGATCTTTGTTGTTGATGGTAGTGTGGTAGTGTGGTAGTGGAGTTATTGATAATGACGATTTTGACTTTATTTCATTTGATGATAATCGCGAAAAGAACTTCAGATGAGTTGAATTAAATTAAATTAAAGCCATCATAACCCTTTTAAAACCTTTCTATTTCAGAATTAGTGCAGTATCATGGCTTCAACTGCCAAGTCATAATTAGCAAGAGCAGATAATCACCCAATACGTAGTTACGAGTGACCTTATTATCTGGAAAAAAAACCAACTTATTATTTATTAATTTATTCACGCTGGAAAAGCGCTAGGTGTGATGGAGTCCATTTATGATACTTCTCTCGGTCTGCATTTGGTCCTAATGAATATGTTCCTCTGCTGAAAATGTAAAATAATGTGACAACAATCAACACACCACTTTGCCAATTGCTAGATGGCGTGACAAAAATAGCTCATATCCTCTTTGAAGGCCTCACTAGTTAAGGTATCGACCATCAGTATTGCAACCAGTATCCTCACTGAAGGCCTCACTAGCTATTGTATGGACCATCAGTATTACAACCAATATCCTCTTTGAAGGCCTCGCTAGCTATTGTATCGACCATCAGTATTACAACCAGTATCATCGCTGAAGACCTCACTAGCTATTATATCGACCATCAGTATTACAACCAGTATCCTCAATGAAGGCCTCGCTAGCTATTGTATCGACCATCAGTATTACAACCAGTATCATCGCTGAAGACCTCACTAGCTATTGTATCGACCATCAGTATTACAACCAGTATCATCGCTGAAGACCTCACTAGCTATTGTATCGACCATCAGTATTACAACCAGTATCCTCACTGAAGGCCTCACTATTTATTGTGTGTCGACTATGAACGCTTCTATCAGGAATATTATCTAAACTGAATGGTCACCAGTGAACCATTCTGTGATATACTATTGGTAATTTAATAATATCCAATGAACAGTGAACCATTCTGTGACATTCTATTGGTAATTCAATAATATCCAAATAACGGTGAACCATTCTGTGACATACTATTGGTAATTCAATAATATCTAAGGAACAGTGAACCATTCTGTGACATACGCTTGGTAATTCAATAATATCCAATGAATAGTGAGCATTTATTATTCAAATGGATTAGCTTATTTACGACAAGGGTCATTCTGAACAGCGAACACAACGACAAAGGTCAAGAATGACCGGCATATATATTGAACTCAGAACAACGTTCGAATCACACAAGAATTCCACTGAGTGGCGATGACATTAAATACCATTAAGATCTGACAACATTTTTCCATCATCGTGACCTTTTCCAGCTGATCGAAAGCTACCAAAGTCCACATCACACAGTGACTTTAAGTATAAACTTCCGTCAAACTAATTTCTCAACAACAATGAAATGCACTTTCAAATACAGACTGATTCTCTCCGAATTATTTCTTGTTACGAATTAGTCTTTATCATGAATATTTGATTATGAAAGACATAGCCAAAGAAAACCTCCAAATTTGGATAGGAACTTCTTAGCTAGGTACTGACGACATCTTTGGGATTTTGTTTAAAACAGATTATCATTAAAGCAGATTAATTAAAAGAAAATTTAACTTTGAAAACAAACCTGTATTTTTCTATGAATATCTCACTGCGATATCGAAATCAGTTTTTAAGGGCTCATTGTCCTCGTTTATCACCGGGCTCCCACAGCCCTATAGCCGTCACTGATTCTATGCTAGTATTGCTGGCCTGAAACCAGTCTGAAAACAAATGGATAAAGAGAGGTTGTTTATTTTCCCCTTCCAAATGTGGCTCAGTAATTTCGTAATGTTCTTTTTCCGTTAAGGTGAACAGCCATCAAAGGTCTACTTTTGCAATTGTGTCATCCGAAAACGGGGCTAGAAACTGGTTATCATTTTGAAGGGGAGGTCACTCTTGTTAATCATGGGTTATTGTCGTCTGCATCAAATTTACAATCGTTATTTTTATCTAACATAGTTAATGCAATATAGTTTTAACGATAATTGTTTTATAACCCACCCACGGGATTATAATTGACTCTTTACGATCAATACCTGTCAAACTAAAGATACTGATTATTTACGATCAATACCTGTCAAACTAAAGTAACTGACTATTTACGATCAATACCTGTCAAACTAAAGATATTGACTCTTTACGATCAATACCAGTCAAACTAAAGATACTGACTATTTACGATCAATACCTGTCAAACTAAAGATACTGACTATTTACGATCAATACCTGTCAAACTAAAGATACTGTCTATTTACAATCAATACCTGTCAAACTAAAGATACTGTCTATTTACGATCAATACCTGTCAAACTAAAGATACTGACTATTTACGATCAATACCTGTCAAACTAAAGATACTGTCTATTTACGATCAATACCTGTCAAACTAAAGATATTGATTATTTACGATCAATACCTGTCAAACTAAAGATACTGACTATTTACGATCAATACCTGTCAAACTAAAGATATTGATTATTTACGATCAATACCTTTCAAACTAAAGCTATTGACTATTTACGATCAATACCTGTCAAACTAAAGATACTGACTATTTACGATCAATACCTGTAAAACTAAAGCTATTGACTATTTACGATCAATACCTGTCAAACTAAAGATACTGACTATTTACGATCAATACCTGTAAAACTAAAGCTATTGACTATTTACGATCAATACCTGTCAAACTAAAGCTATTGACTATTTACGATCAATACCTGTCAAACTAAAGATACTGACTATTTACGATCAATACCTGTAAAACTAAAGCTATTGACTATTTACTATCAATACCTGTCAAACTAAAGCTATTGATTATTTACAGTTCGTGATTTATGGATAGATCACACGATTTATAATTACGGGATTATTACTGACTCTTCACAATCGAAACCAATCCTAATTTTTGACCATTAACATTTAAAATATGTCATGATTACAGGATTAACATTTAAAATATGTCATGATTACAAGATTAACATATAAAATATGTCATGATTACAGGATTAACATTTATAATATGTCATGATTACAGGATTAACATTTATAATATGTCATGATTACAGGATTAACATTTATAATATGTCATGATTACAGGATTAACATTTAAAATATGTAATGATTACAGGATTAACATTGATAATATGTCATGATTACAGGATTAACATTTAAAATATGTCAAAATTACAGGATTATCACTGACTCTTCACATTCACAGCCTGTCGAAATTACAGGATTATCACTGACTCTTTACATTCACAGCCTGTCAAAATTACAGGATTATCACTGACTCTTTACATTTCCAACCTGTTAATTTTTTTTACTGGATTATCACTGACTTTTCACATTCACAGCCTGTCAAAATTACAGGATTATCACTGACTCTTCACATTCCCAACCTGTCAAAATTACAGGATTATCAATGACTCTTCACAATCGAAGCCTGTCAAAATTACAGCATTATCACTGACTTTTCACATTCACAGCCTGTTGAAATTACAGGATTATCACTGACTCTTCACATTCACAGCCTGTGAAAATTACAGGATTATCACTGACTCTTTACATTCACAACCTGTTAAAAAAATTTACAGGATTATCACTGACTCTTCACATTCACAACCTGTTAAAAAAATTTACAGGATTATCACTGACTCTTCACATTCACAACCTATCAAAACTACAGGATTATCAATGACTCTTCACAATCAAAGCCGGTAAAAATTACAGGATTATCACTGACTCTTCACATTCACAGCCTGTTGAAATTACAGGATTATCACTGACTCTTCACATTCACAACCTGTCAAAACTACAGGATTATCAATGACTCTTCACAATCAAAGCCGGTAAAAATCACAGGATTATCATTGACTCTTCACATTCACAGCCTGTCAAAATTAAAGGATTATCACTGACTCTTCACATTTACAACCTGTCAAAATTACAGGATTATTACTGACTCTTCACATTCACAACCTGTCAAAATTACAGGATTATCAATGACTCCTCATAATCAAAACCGGTACAAATTACGGGATTATTATTGACTCTTCACAGTAAAGGATGGATAGATCACACAATTCATAATTACGGTAACATTGAATCTTCGCATTTAGCGATGATGCACGAAACATTTCAGGATGTGATAACACGTTTTGTTTCTAAAATCGACAATTTTTGTTGCACAAGAATACAGCAAGTTTTACATAAATTTGTGGAATTTTCGTCTTTTCACATGAGATATATTTTAAGGATTATACGGATTTATTTTATTGAAATGTACAGATGTAAACTAGGAAACCCACATTTTAGAGGAGAGACGCAGTAATGACAAGCATTAGAGTAAAGAATCTTTTCTTTCTATCATGCAGAAGAATCTTTTGTACATGATCTACATTATCCTGATCATATCCAAGAACATTTAGGCACATTAATAGCCATTTCTTTAAAAGGGGTATTTGAAACATTTAGGTACATTAATATTCACTTCTTTAAAAGGGGCATTTGAAACATTTAGGTACATTACTATTCATTTCTTTAAAAGGGGCATTATAATAATTTAGGTACATTACTATTCTTTTCTTTAAAAGGCGTATTTGAAACATTTAGGTACATTAATATTCATTTCTTTAAAAGAGGTATTTGAAACATTTAGGTACATTACTATTCATTTCTTTAAAAGGGGCATTATAATAATTTAGGTACATTACTATTCATTTCTTTAAAAGGGGCATTATAATAATTTAGGTATATTACTATTCTTTTCTTTAAAAGGCGTATTTGAAACATTTAGGTACATTACTATTCATTTCTTTAAAAGAGGCATTTTAAATATTTAGGTACATTACTAATCTTTTCTTTAAAAGGCGTATTTGAAACATTTAGGTACATTAATAGTAATTTCTTTAAAAGGGGGATTTTAAACATTTAGGTACATTCATATTTGTCTTTAAAAGGGGCATTTGAAACATGAGACGTTTATTCCCGTCATGGAAAAAAAAAACTAATTTTGTTTGTCCTTATGTGAACTGTGACATCCCATTTGCAACCCACAAGGGAATTGAGCAAACTTGTGCTCAAAGTATGACAGACTCAAGATTTCATATTAAGACATTCAGAATTAGTACAAAGTGGTAATGTATGTAAATTTATTTCTTTGGCTCTTTTTCCACGATAAATACTTTTAAGTTTCCAATCAAACCTATCCCATCAGTCATCTGATAAGTGTTGTTTTGAAGAAACGTCGATTTCGGCTGGAACTAGAAAACCACTTGACTGACTTAGACTAGAATCTAAAACCAAGTCCCAGAATTTGGTTCAAATTCGGTTCAGCACCATTTGCAATCTTTCCACGATAGGCTATTTGCCAACAAATCGGTTTTGGCAGGACATCACGTGAGCAGCACATAAAAGTGTGTTTCTAAGTTCAAGGCTAAAACATATTTTAAATCTATTGATGTGCGTCATATGTTTTTTTTCTTCAAATGTGTAGTTTTCAGTTTAAAAATGGTTGCACTTACGTCACGTGTTGTTACATGCTTCCAAGGTCGGATGCTGGGATCGCGGGTTCGAATCCCAGCAGAGTCACACCAAAGCCTTATAAAAATGGTACTAACATTATCCTCGCTTGGCGTTCAGCATTAAGATGTTATTGTTAAGTTCTAACACCAGTTCGGTCGGCCTGGTGTCCGGATAATGTGACTATGTGGGACACCATGCTACATGTATGCTGTGATGCCCGAGTGCTAGGTTTCCAAGCGATTCCTATTACATTATATGTGTTGTTCCAAGTTCCTAAGCGATTCCTATTACATTATATATATATATATATATATATATATATATATATATATATATATATATATATATATATATATATATATATATATATATATATATATATATATATATATTGTTCAAGTTCCCCAACTATTGTCTATCTATCTATCTATCTATCTATCTATCTATCTATCTATCTATCTATCTATCTGTCTGTCTGTCTGTCCGTCCGTCCGTCCGACCGTCCGTCCATCCATCCATCCATCCATCCATCCATCCATCCATCCATCCATCCATCCATCCATCTATCTATCTATCTTTCTATCTATCTATCTATCTATCTATCTATCTATCTATCTATCTATCTATCTATCTATCTATCTATCTATTGATTCATCCATCCATCCATATACTAATATGTCGTTGCATAAGAACTAGCAACTTTTTTTTACCGTGTAAACCTAAACAAAAAAATGAATGCCCATCCCCGCCCCCAAGCAATGTATTATGGTACGATTATTTAACATAATTCCTCTATCACTATCCCAAAGCTGCAGATGAAACTACAAGTATTCAAGAATTATTTTATTACATTATGTGATCTTATGAACATTTATATATGTAAATGAATACCATTACGTTTTTCAATATTTATATTTTGCAGAGGGTCCACAAGTCTATGTCTCTGTCCTCTTTTGTACCTGAATAGACTTAGAGGAAGGAAAATAGTTCGGGTAAGTGTTACAGGACCGACTGTGTGCGGTTCAAATCGTATCGTCGTATCATCGGATCAGTCTGGGTCAACAGCAGTGGACAAGGCATTTTACACAAATCGCCTCAGCACCGAAGAACCTCGTGTGATGCCATGCCGTAAAGCAACTACACCAAAACCATAGAAAGACAAGCGGTCTTTTGCAAGTTTTTCAGCTGTTCCACAGATGCCAAGTGATTTCTTCCAGCCTTCATTTATTTCTGGCGTCCATTTGAGTGCCGAAGAATGCGAGTCCACTTTGTTCCTAACGCTAAGGCTTCTTCTGTACAATTTTCGCAGCGCTTTTCAAGGAAAGGTGGAGTAATGATATTCGGCACGTCCAGAGGGCACGCACGTGCGTGTGTGTGATGTGCAGCTTCACCCACAACGTTCAAGATAGATACTTGAAATCGTAAAATATAATTGTGGATCATCGGTAAATATGCACCAGAGCCTTGCATCTGTTAAATAAGAATTGAGAGTGGGGCTATGTATGTCAGGGTTTCGTTACATATACTTAAAATAACTCACCAATTACGAGACTGCAACAAACTATAAACCTAGTCTGTTACTAGCCCAAGCGTTTTCGCCATTGACTGAGGTTGTTTTTTATGTGTGTCTAGGGCAAATTACAAAACAGCATCAGCGTTTTCGATTCTGTGCTGTTGACCCTCATGACTCTCCCCAGCATATAGCTGGTTTGAGTCTTATGAGGAACACCGTCTATTGCGAATATGTATATAAGGGTGTAGTGGTTCCCTGTCCACCCATGAGTGCGGTTTTGGATGCATGTTTTTGTGTTTATTTTATTTATATAATTTTGGTGACGGTTGATCTTTGCTTGGTTTGTCAAATTGTTATAGTTGCATTACCCAGAAGGGAATTTCGACCGATAGTACTCTCAAATCTCTATTCGTGCTATAGAGAATGATGATTTCTTTACAGTCTAATTCGTTAAACTTAGGATCGTACTCTTCGTCCTTGGAACTATGAAGGTTCCAGGGCTAATTTCCTCTCCTTTTTAGTATAAGTATTTCAGATTTATATGTTCCCAGTTGGCTTTGCGAGAGCCATATGTCCATATGTGTGTATATATTGTATTTTTTTCTTGTATGTTGTGAGGTGTTTTTGTATGGACAGCACTATCTAAGCCATATTTCGAGTTAAATCCTTATCTAACCTTTAGTGTGAATTTTGGATGAGTTTAGATTTTTGGAATCTTAATATGGTTATCTCCAGAATTAGTATTTATATTCCCAAATAGTGTAATTTATTTGCATAATTCATGTGGTCTTTGTGGCTAGTAATTGTTTAAATGCTGTGGCATTGGGATTATTACGTAATGAAGTGCGTTGTGTTTTGCCGTTGGTTCTGTGGGGGTCGAGGTCAGTGCGGTCGTAGTCGTTGTGCCAAGGGAGTATTTCCGAGGAGTTGTAGGTACCGTTTTTTTTGGGATAGTCCTTTGCGGGCTATTGTTTGTTATGGAGGGGTAGTTCGCATGGGACGATAGACCCTTTTGGAAATTTGATATGGGGGGGGGGGGGACACGGGAGGTGTATCATTTTCCACTCGTCTTTCTTCTCTTTTTTGTGTTTTAATGTGATGGTGAAAGGCTAATGTCTCTGCTCATTATTCATATATCAGGTTTGTCGCTCTGTATTTATATTTATGTTATTTCTTTGGGGGGAAACATGCCGGGGGGGGGGGGGGTATCGATTTCTCTTTTTTTTGTTTTTTTTTGGTATTTTATTATTTTTTGTTATTTTTTTAAATGTGTTTTATTGTGATAGTGAGGGGCTGGCGTCGCCTGTTTGTTGTTCATATATCTGATTTATTTAGCCGGTGTTTATATGTGTGTTTGGAGGGAGGCATGGTAATTAGTCTGTGTCGTTTGGTTGGGGGATGTGTTCATATATGTACAGTTTGGGCGGGGGGTATATTTAGTTCGGACAGGCCTCTTCTGACCATCATTTGAAAATGTATTTTGTATTTGTTGTTGGTGGGACACAGTATTATTGCCCGGTTCGCCGGTTATGTTTTCTCTGACTTGCCTCGTAATTTGGAGCTCGGGTTTTACTGTCTTAGTGGTGCCTGGGTAACGTCATTCTTGGGGTTGGGATTTCCAGCCCGAGTCCCGGATGCTGTATTCATTCAGCTGGGCGAAAACGAAGTGCATGTAAAGGGTGTGGATCAGATTGCAGATGAATTGATTGGACTGTGTCTGTGGTATCGCGCCTTAGGGGCGCGGTATATCCTAGTAGGGGAGTTGCTGCCGCGGTTACGGCCCAGGGGCCTTACCCGGAGGGAGTATCGTGTAAAGGTTCTATGTGTGAACATAATGCTGAGACGTTCCCTGCGGAATATTCCTGGAATGTGTGTTGTGCAGTACGCAGGGTTCCGGCTATCGTACCTGGACTATGATGGCGTGCATTTAAATGGTAGAGAGAAAAGGTGGTACATCCGGAAAGTTTTGTCGGCGCTGCGTCAGCTAGTTCGTTGAATCCACTACGTAGTGACTTTCTGTTAGTTTTCGCCACATGTTGGCTTGTGACTTTTTCCTGTTGTTTTTTGAGTACTGTTACTATATCCGTAAAGGGAGGAGGGAGGTTGTGTATTTAGTAATGTTCATGTGATAGTTTATTTTTTTTTTTTCTTTCTTTTTAATCTTAGTGTAGACTATTTAGTGTATACTGTATAAGGCCTATTTGTTTGAAATTTTATGAAGGGTTATTTGAGAATATAATATTTCTAGTTTTATTTGTTTGTAAGTTTTTATTTATTTGGACTACTTGAAAATATCATGTGATAGTTTATTTTTTTTTCTTCTCTTTTTAATCGTAGTGTAGACTATTTAGTGTATACTGTATAAAGCCCATTTGTTTGAAATTTTATAAAGGGTTATTTGAAAATATAATATTTCTAATTTTATTTGTTTGTGAGTCTGGATTTATTTGGACTATTTGAAATTATCTGTTTCGTTGCCATTACTTTATTTGAAAATGAGTACAATGTTTGAAACATAGTGTTTCGTTAGTCACATATCCATATTGTGGTATGTGAGGGGGGATAGTCAATGTATGTGTAGGTTGTTCTATTTCGAATTTAGTCTATTAGTGCTTGGTTAGATGTTCAATCTTTAGTTATAATTGCCATGTGTTAGCCAGCGTTTTCGATTCTATCCATGTCATTGTCTAGGGCCAAATTACAAAACAGCATATGCGTTTTCGATTCTATCCATGTCATTGTCTAGGGCAAAATTACAAAACAGCATATGCGTTTTCGATTCTATCTATGTCATTGTCTAGGGCAAAATTACGAAACAGCATAAGCGTTTTCGATTCTATCTATGTCATTGTCTAGGGCAAAATTACAAAACAGAGACGGTTAATACAAGAAAAGTAAGCGGGAAATAAAAACTTTGAATACACACAGCTTTACGTGATTATGTAATAAACACAATTAAACAAACACGTCGGATTTACAAAACGTTATATGATTATGTAAAATTTGGTAAATTCAACATTTTCATATGACTTTATTGTTTCTTTTATTTTCCAGTGTTTTCTAATTTTACCTTTGACAAAGATTAAGTCAGTGTCGGAAATGTTTAGACTAGTTAAAAAGCTGATTTTTAAATGTTTCTTATCCTGACAGACATTTCTAAACGAAAGGTACGTAGACCAAAGAAAATTTAAAACAATTCAGCTCCTCTACCCTATATACACACACTAACTGGGAAAAGACAAGCATATATATATATATATATATATATATATATATATATATATATATATATATATATATATATATATATATATATATATATATATATATATATATATAAAGATTCCCACCCTGTAATTGTATACACTTACAGGGCAGGAGAAACCCCCATTCATATATGTAAGTAAAATATGTCCCTGTGTCTGGACTAGACCTCCGGATCACAGATTTTGGTGGGAGAGTCGGACAAAACGGAAGAGACGTAATTATATGTAATACAAACATTCTATAGTTCTTTGTTAAAATATGGTCTATGTGCGACAGTATACGGCGTATTCACAGGTAAAACTGTATTGTAAATGTGTGAACTTCGTTTTCAGTGTCAGATGTCATGTCAGACCCATACAGAATAAGGGCAATAAAGTGACAAGAAAAGAAACTCAGATTCCAGCTGACAATAGTAAAATAATAAGCATGTAATGTATTAATACGTGTATAATGTACAGGGCATTGTGAGTACAATAGCTGGTTATCACGATTATATGGACCCAAATTGCGATCACAGACAGGGCGCACTGTTTAGCTGCTGTCTGTCCGTATGTGCATACGACCATGCATGTGTTCACAGGTTCGTCGCAGATCCTTCAGGTATGAGCCATGACATTCAAAACATTTTGTTATGGTTATAAGTTGATTTTTAGGCACTACAAATAATTTTAAAATTATTTTGTTTACACAGGATTGGGTAGAATTGAAAAAAAAAGAACCAAACTTTATTTAACAAAAATTGTACCCACTGTGCACGGTAAACTCGCTTTGTTATATTTATTTTTCATGACAAGTTTTGAAAGTAATTGAATCCAATTTAATTTAGTTTCTGAAACATGGCTGGATTTTAAACATTTAGGCTGCTAGAAGTAAACTTCCCCATAGGTAATATAAATCGTTTATAAACAAATCTGTGAAGATTATGTGATTTCGTTTAAAAATAGATTAGATCATTAACGAATACGGACACAATACACGACACAGCTTTTAAAAGTAGATCAGATCATTAACGGTAACGCCTGCTTTACTAGACAATACACCTCTCTCCCCCGAGAATTGGCAACTCACTGACGGGTTTAGACCCTATAACGCAATATCTAGCTTCTCTCATTCCTAATTAGTCGACACACCTACCGGTTGATATTATTTCCGCCTGGGTTCAGGTTTCATCACACCATCTCGGCACTACGTGGTATCCAGCCCAAATATGCCCTTCAGCAGAAGCCTCGCTTGCACAAGGATTAAATACCTTTGAAGCCAATTTAGAAATCTAAAATCATGTAACTCCTAGTAAGACGTCCGGCCCACATGCTATTCTGTAAAATTCTGCCTTCGGTTCGTTACATCTAGATTCGAATCTGACATGAAAAACAATATGAACCGTTGTGACCATTTCGGTCTCACAATCAGTACAGGGAAGACAGAGGCGATGCACTAACACGCACCATGAAAGTTATACGTAGAGTATGCCATCACCGTAAAGGGCAAACCCTTCATGGCAGTGGACAGGTTCATCCATCTCGCTGGCACACCGTCACATTAGGTCCACATCGATGATGAAATCAATCAATGCTAAAATAGCTAAAGCAACTAGTGTGATGTTTGGCATAATACACGCAAATGTGAGGGAGCCTTGAGGCATCAGAAGACAAACAAAACTGGACGTTCACGAAGACATTGTGTTGCTAAACCTGGACCGTGTTCTCACGTCATGTCAAGAAGCTAGAACAATAGCACGTGGGCTGCCAGAGGAAACTGATGAGGATAAGCTGACATGACAATGTCCTTAACACTAAGCATCTCAAATGGGAAGGCATTCCAAACATCCACCCTTTGATAAAGAAACCACAGTTGAGATGGACAGGCCACGTCACCAGGATGTCAGAATTCCCTAGAGTCATCACTGAAAAATGCCAACTTTGACACTGGTGATTGGTAGATCTCTACCTGGAACAGTGTCATCCACACTAGAGCTAAATACTTTGAATTACAGATACAGTGCGAAAGTGCGAGGGAAATAGATCTCAGAGCTGCAGCACGTCCTCTGTTGATCAAGCAATGCCATGTGTGTCATAAACAGTATGCCATAGACAGTATGCCATAAAAAGTGTGCCATAGACAGTGTGCCATAGAAAGTGTGTCATACACAGTATGCCATGGAAAGTGTGCCATAGAAAGTGTGCTATAGACAGTTTGCCATAGAAAGTATGCCATACACAGTATGCCATAGAAAGTGTGCCATAGACAGTATGCCATTGACAGTGTGCCATATACAGTATGCCATAGAAAGTGTGCCATAGACAGTGTGCCATAGAAAGTATGCTATAGACAGTATGTCATAGCAATTGTGCCATAGACAGTATGCCATAGACAGCATGCCATAGAAAGTATGCCATAGACAGTGTGCCATATACAGTGTGCCATAGACAGTATGCCATAGAAAGTATGCCATAGACAGTATGCCATAGAACTTGTGTCATAGAAAGTGTGCCATAGACAGTATGCCATAGACAGTATGCCATAGAAAGTGTGCCATTGACAGTGTACCATAGACAGACAACAAATTGGCTTGATTAGCCACTAACCTACCAACAGAAACCAATCTAGATATTGACGATATGGTTATCTTCAAACTGGAATTACGAACAGAAACCAATCCCGTTTTTGATGACATGGTTAACTTCCAGCTTGAAGTATATACATAAACCAATCCAGTTATTGATGACATGGTTAGCTTCGAATTGGAAGTAAGAACATAAACCAATCCAACTATTGATGACATGGTTAACTTCGAACTGGAAGTAAGAACATAAACCAATCCAGTTATTGATGACATGGTTAACTTCGAACTGGAATTACGAACAAGACTATACTCTAACTAAATCCTTTATTATCTAGTTATTATAAGCTATTACACACAGTTGGCTTTATATTTAGCTGTGTCCTGTTTTGCGGAAATGTAAAGGACATAAACAAAGAGAATGTACGTGTAAATTTCCCAGTAAGCCATATGTTATTGTATTCATTGATATTTTAATTAAGGTAACGTAAAATTTATGACGAGCAAAAATGTGTGCAAGACCCTGGATAAAAAGAAAAGGTATTGACTTAAACACAGACAAATTGTAGACTGTAATGTATTGATTTATCTGATATTGGTTGCGAAATTTGTGGGCATAATGGAATTTATTTTTAGTTTTATTATTTTTTTTCAATTTTGTTTTGGGGGGGGGGGGATTCGTAACAAAAGAAATATGTCCATTAAAAATGAATAATAGCCAAATTTCTGAGATAAATCAAGTCTTTATTCCTATCACAGTAAGTGTACCACATTAATAAAAGAAAGACAGACACCTAATGGGATTTTGTCTGACGGCATAAACTTTGGAATGTTACTGATACTGTACTCTTATACTACCGACACAAAAGCGGGAATAATATATATATATATATATATATATATATATATATATATATGTACTAGTGAGATTGCGATTCTTTAATGCTTTACAACCTTTTCACAAATTTGATTTAATTTTTTCCACTTAAATTGACCTTGCTTTAATTACAGTTTATTTCTATTATTGGTTCAATCCCTAGGTGAGTCTTTGAAGTCATGAAAATCAATTTTGTTTCTCATTAAGTTGCTCTTGTGTATCAAACCTTTTGACACTATGAACACTGTTCTGCGCTGACAACATGACATGACAAATTGGTTTTACATTACCGTAATAGGGATATGTCACGAAATAAATTTGTAGGTAATGAATGGTATGTCTAACATACTTAATAAGACAGACCTAGATAATTTTAACGGATCAAATATGTTATGTTACTCGAAGAGAGAGAGAGAGAGAGAGAGAGAGAGAGAGAGAGAGAGAGAGAGAGAGAGAGAGAGAGAGAGAGAGATTCCTCTATTAACACAATTTAACTTTCAAAAATATCTTGTTCTAACAGTATTAAAATAATACATCTTCAGCCTGTTGTATCCATTAAAAATACGAATCTCCTTTCGGCACATGTGCGACTCATCTGCGAATTTGTGAACATCTTTTTTTAAAAAAAATCCTTCAAAAACACCTTAGAATGTAAATATCAAACTGTGAAGAAACCAGATTTAGCGTTGTGTAATATTTTCCCTCCTTCCATTCTGTTAGAATGACAATTCACCCTCAGACATACAGGTGCAGTTTATTAGAAAGACACTTCACCCTCAGACAAACAGATGTAGTATATTAGATAAGGAGTTTTACCTTCAGGCATACTACTGAAGAAAATTAGAAAACGACAATGTATCTTAAAAAAATGGTATAGCAAATTAGAAAAGACACTTTATCCTCAAGAATACTTTTATAGCAAATTAGAAAAGACGCTTTACCCTCAATAATACTGGTATAGCAAATTAGTAAAGACACGTTATCCTCAATAATACTGGTATAGCAAATTAGAAAAGACACTTTACCCTCAATAATACTGGAATAGCAAATTAGCAAAGACACTTTATCCTCAATAATACTGGTATAGCAAATTAGAAAAGACACTTTACCCTCAATAATACTGGTATAGCAAATTAGCAAAGACACGTTATCCTCAATAATACTGGTATAGCAAATTAGAAAAGACACTTTACCCTCAATAATACGGGAATAGCAAATTAGCAAAGACACTTTATCCTCAATAATACTGGTATAGCAAATTAGAAAAGACACTTTACCCTCAATAATACTGGTATAGCAAATTAGAAAAGACACGTTATCCTCAATAATACTGGTATAGCAAATTAGAAAAGACTCTTTATCCTCAATAATACTGGTATAGCAAATTAGAAAAGACACTTTACCCTCAATAATACTGGTATAGCAAACTAGAAAAGACACTTTACCCTCAAGAATACTGGTATAGCAAATTAGAAAAGACACTTTATCCTCAAGAATACTGGTACAGCAAATTAGAAAAGACACTTTACCCTCAAGAACACTGGTATAGCAAATTAGAAAGACACTTTATCCTCAAGAATACTGGTACAGCAAATTAGAAAAGACACTTTACCCTCTAGAATAGCTGGTATAGCCAATTAAAAAAAAACAATCCTCAAGAATACTGGTTTAGCAAATTAGAAAAAAACACTTTATCCTCAAGAATACTGGTATAGCAAATTAGAAAAGACACTTTATCCTCAAGAACACTGGTATAGCAGATTAGAAAAGACACGTTATCCTCAAGAATACTGGTACAACAAATTAGAAGAAAGAAAGACAGTTTATCCTCAAGAATACTGGTATAGCAAATTAGAAACAACACTTTACCCTCAAGAATACTGGTATAGCAAATTAGAAAAGACACTTTACCCTCAAGAATACTGGTATAGCAAATTAGAAAAGACCCTTTATCTTCAAGAATACTGGTGCACCAAATTAGAAAAGACACTTTATCCTCAAGAATACTGAAGCAACAAATTAGAAAAGACACTTTACCCTCAAGAATACTGGTATAGCAATTTAGAAAAGACACTTCACCCTCATGAATACTGGTATAGCAATTTAGAAAAGACACTTTATCCTCAGGAGTACTGGTTCAGCAAATTAGAAAAGATACTTTATCCTCAAGAAAAGTTGTATAGCAAATTAGAATAGACACCTTATCCTCAATAATACTGGCATATCAAATTGTAATAGACACCTTATCCTCAAGAATACTGGTATAGCAAATTAGAAAAGACACTTCACCCTCATGAATACTGGTATAGCAATTTAGAAAAGACACTTTATCCTCAGGAGTACTGGTTCAGCAAATTAGAAAAGACACTTTATCCTCAAGAAATGTTGTATAGTAAATTAGAATAGACATCTTATCCTCAAGAATACTGGTATAGCAAATTAGCAAAGACACTTTATACTCACGAATACTGGTATAGCAAATTAGAAAAGACACCTTATCCTCAATATCAGTGGTATAGAACATTAGTAAAGACACTTTCCCCTCAAGAACACTGGAATAGCAAATAAGAAAAGACACTTTACCCTAAATAATACTGGCATAGCAAATTAGAAAAGACACTTTATCCTCAATAATACTGGTATAGCAAATTAGAAAAGACACCTTATCCTCAAGAATACTGGTATAGTAAATTAGAAAAGACACTTTATCCTCAAGAATACTGGTATAGCAACATATAAAAGACTCTTTATCCTCAAGAATACCGGTATAGCAAATTAGATACAACACATTACCCTCAATAATGCTGGTATAGCAAATTAGTAAAGACACTTTACCCTCAACAACACTGGAATAGCAAATTAGCAAAGACACTTTATCCTCAAGAATACTGGTATAGCAACATATAAAAGACTCTTTATCCTCAAGAATACCGGTATAGCAAATTAGAAAAGACCCTTTATCCTCAAGAGTACTGGGGCAGCAAATTAGAAAAGACATTTTACCCTCAAGAATACTGGTGCACCAAATTAGAAATGACACTTTATCCTCAGTAATACTGGTATAGCAGATTAGAAAAGAAACTTTACCCTCAAGAATACTGGTATAGCAAATTAGACAGGACACTTCACCCTCAAGAATACTGGTATAGCAATTTAGAAAAGACACTTTATCCTCAGGAGGATCTATTTCGCGTCTATTTCTTATATTGTCTTTTCACGTTTATTGCATACGTTACTTTTCACGTTTGTGTCATACATTGCTTTACCACGTCTATTTCATACGTTACCAATTCACATCTATTTCAGATCTTGCACGTTCTGGTCTATTCCATGCATTTCCTATTCACATATATTTCATACCTTACAAATGCACGTCCATTGTGTATCTTTGCTTTTAACGTCTATTTCATACATTAACTTTATACGTCTATCTCATACGTTACCTATTCATATCTATTTCATACATTTCCTAATTTAAAAAAAAAAAATTGCAAATGTTTATTCTTGTTTAAAAAATAGACATGTTGTACAAATAAGGCATTGATCATTGAATATCTATCTATCTATCTATCTATCTATCTATCTATCTATCTATCTATCTATCTATCTATCTATCTATCTATCTATCTATGTCGTCCATTCACGAAAGTTAGTAACCTTGAAATATGCGGTATCATCGGCTCTTTGAGAAAATTAACATTTAGACCCTTACAGAAGTACACTTGATAAAATCTTGAGAATTGAAAGCTTTTGGTGAAAATACGTCAAATTAAATTATGCAGTTTCTTGCACTGGTTGTGGAGGAAGACAAATAGCACGGCAATACTATATCTTGCATCCTGTTTACAAGAGCAGATCCTTGATAGGATACAATTTAGTTTTGATTATTTTTTTTAAATCTGCGATGGAAAAAATCTGTTTGATTAACATTATGTTAAAAATGCAAACAGGTTGTTGGAGAAAAATGGTACTGGCATTTTACTTTTAAAATCACACTAGTAAGAAAATTTACCATTGACTGACATTTTTATCACTTTCTTAAGTAAATCTACCATTGACCGATTTTTTTAAAATATTTGCACTGGTAAATAAATCTACCATTTACAGACATTTGATAACACACTGGTAAATAAATCTACCATTGACCAATTTTTTATAACACACTGGTAAATAAATCTACCATTGACCGATTTTTTTAATTTGACCGACTTTTTATATCACACTGGTAAGTAAATCTACCATTGACAAACTTTTTATATTACACTGGTAAGTAAATCTAGCATTTACAGACATTTTATATCTCACTGGTAAATAAATCTACCATTTAAAGACTATTTATATCACACTGGTAAGTAAATCTACCATTTAAAGACTTTTTATATCTATATAATTTTAGAGATGTTTCTTGGTCAGCACCCCAGTGTGTGCCTTTAAGGCTTTTTATTAAGTTTAGGTCCCGGCTACATCTATTAACTAAGTCCTCTATGTGGAACGCCCATGTGAGATGTTGGTCATAGTACATACCCAGAAATTTTGCTACTTTAACAAATTTTATTTCCTGGTCCTGTATTGTTAATTTAGGATATTTTATGTTTCGTCTGTATGGGGTGAACAGTACGGCTACCGTTTTTTGGTGCGATAGTTTGAATCCGTAGCCAGACTGAGAGAGAGAGAGAATGATGTGTTTTAAGTGATTCGTCCCGAAGGCTCTTGTCACTGTTTTATCCGTCAATGGACGGTTATTTAATTTATCCTGAGGGTGGGAATAAGCCACCGCCCTGCAGGCGTTTATGTGTTCATAGTGGAACACTTATTTAATTTGGCCGTCACATCTGATTAGCTATTGAGCTAATACTGTGTGATTGTAGGGCCTCATGCCATATGAGTGGGAATAGTTCCAGCACACACTCATATTAATTCATCTGGTGGTATTTGGTTATTTCTGGACGTGCTAAGCACGTGTAGTTGCTGCTGCAGAGGTAGCGGGCGAGTTGCGAGTGCCTGGCAAGGGCGACTTTGGTTGTGGGGACCTATCCCTATTCTGATACCCTGTGCTGTTCTTGGGGTGTACAACGTTTGAGATACAGTGTTTGTTGTGTGTGGTGCTCAGTGTGTGTTTATTTATTATTGGTTTCCTATTGTTTTTTGTGCAACATTGTGTTGCTGTGTCTGATGATCTTGGGCTTTGATCACCTTATATACACTATTTGAGGTCCTAATTGAGCCTTATTGTCTTAGTTATATGGTTATACTTGCAGCCTTGTGCCGCTGGGCCTGATAGTCTTGGATTTTTGACTACCTTATAATAGCTAATTTTGAAGGCCTACGTAATTTCTACCTTATAATTTTGGTTTGCAACCTTGTGTCGCTGGGCCTGATAGTCTTGGTCTTTTGAGACTACCTTATATGTGCTAATTTGGGTTTTCTATCTTGATTCTATCTAGTTATGGTCCACCGGTCTCGGCGCACCGTTGGTTCTACTTAATTTTTCTGGTTATTAATATGATATTTTAACACTGTACACTTGGTTGTTTTCCTAGAGAGAAAGTTGAAGAGATACGAGATAGGAGAGAGTAGGAGAGGTTGAGAGATTGATGTTGATCCTATGTCCTTACTTGTCTACTGTACTTTTATTTTTCCTTGTGTTTATATCCCCCTACTATTGCGATGTTATTTAGGTGTTATTAGTTATTCTTCTATTTATGGGGTCAGGTGTGTGGTTTGGTCAACTTAGATGATGACTAGTGGGTCCTTGCAGGAAATATCCTGGGCCGTTAAGCGACACGGTCAAGGGTTTTTCACTGTCACACCCAGAAGACCGCCCCTTTTTGTTTACCTTATGCTTATGTCCCCTACTCTTGCGATGTTATTTATGTGTTGTTTATTTATGACCTTATTTGTTTGGTGTATTATTTTCCTTAATGATGGGTCCCTATGTGTGTGGTTTAGATTCCGTTTAATTGGCTATCCCTCTTTTTATGGGGTCAGGTGTGTGGTTTGGTCAGCTAGGTGATGACTAGTGGGTCCTTGCAGGAAATATCCTGGGCCGTTAAGCGACACGGTCAAGGGTTTATCACTGTCACACCCAGAAGACCGCCCCCGGATCAGGGATCTTATTGTTATTGTGGTTTTATATTTTATCTAATTTTCCTATGTTTTTAAGAAATTCTAATATATTTTTATGTGTCCCTGCTAAGTTTGTATTTGAGTTTAGTAAAAATTCTGGGTATGTATATGGGGCTTTTATTTCTAGTTGAATTGATCTGAATTTGTCCCTTTCTTGTTTGGTTTTGGTACAATTGTTGAAGATGTGATGGAGATCTTCAGGGGTGTTGCAATTGTAGCAGTTTATGTTATGGGGAAAGGGTCCTATGTATTTGCCCAGGCTGTTTGCCAGCATGGTTTTGCCTACAGTTATTCTGTTTATGATTGTTTGTTCTGTAGGTAAGCCCTTTGGTGGTTTTCTATTTCTATTTACTTCCTTAACAGTAGTGTACAACACTCTCCCTTTTGTACTAGTTTCCCAATCATTTTGCCATTTTCTATCTATTTGGGTATTTATTAAGCTGTATAGTTCTGATGTACTATATTGTAGTGGCTCGAAATTTGGTTCGTTTAGTTTTTCTTTGGCTAATTTGTCTGCCATTTCGTTGCCCTTGATTTCAATGTGGGAGGGTATCCACATGAATTCTATGGTAATATTTTCGTTATTTAGTTGTTTTAATTTGGCATTTATTTTATTGAGAAATTCTTCCCTACTTTTAGTGGTGTTTGTTTGGATTGAAGTGAGGACGCTTAGCGAGTCACTAATAATCACTGTCTTATTGGGTTTTGATTCTTCAATCCACTGTAGTGCTTTTAGGATGGCCCAGAATTCAGCTGTGTAAATAGAACAGTAGTCTGGGAGACGGCTGCCTATTTGTATGTTATGTTCTGGTATGACTAGAGCAGCAGCTGTTTTGTATAGATTGGTAATTTTGGAGCCATCCGTGTAAATTTTGGTATATTGATGGTACTTTGAGTTTATAATTTCTAAGGCATCTGTTTTGAGTTTTATTTCTTGATTTTGTTTGTTGCCTTTTTGTATTAGGGAGGTGTTGACTTTAGATTGTACGTTGTTCCAAGGTTCGTGTGCGTACACTACGTTATATTCTAATGGAAACAGTTCCACTGGTAATGCTGATTTTAATAGATGGACTTGTTTTCCCATAGGTAGTTTTTGTTTTAGGCCTTTTCTAAATGGGATGTTGGTTTTATTAATAGCCAAGAGCGTGGGGTGCGTTTTGGGGTGGGTGGACAGCCGCGCTGCATATTTTAAGATGAGTTCTTGCCGCCGTAGATGTAGGGGCAATTCTCCCGTTATAATAGCCAGACTGACTGACTGAAATGGGTGTTTTTGAGTTGCCACCGCCCTCTAGGGGCATATGGGCAACTTTTATAGCTACCATATCGGTAGCCATTTAGGTGGGAGGGATGTTACTCCCTCCCTTAAAGTGCTTAAATGCACCATAAATTAAGGCGTTCCCCTGAATTACTAAAAAGTAACTATCAGGGGAAATGAAAGCCTATATTGGGGGTGGGTAGGAATAGTACCTACACACACCCACCCCTATCATCCAATCAAGCTTGTAAGGTAGCGAGGGGAAATGTTTCCTCATTTCGCTAGTAATTTGGTGAGTCGGAAATGGCAAAGGTGGAAAAGGCCCAGGTCCAGGAGGGCGTTGACACAGCAGCACACACCAGAGCACGCCAACAGCAAGACAGCACAGCAAAGGACGCAGTCCACACCTGAAACGACAAGGTCATACTAAAGGTCAAATTCAGTCCAGTTGTACTAATGGACAAATTAACATCCAATAATGTGTTAGCCACCTGTGCAATTATTCAAATATATAAGTTGAAGAATTATTATTTAGAGTCCTATCATTCAAATAAAACTAGTACATAAGCGTACATATAATAAGTCCCTAACAAATTTAGAAAATTAAAAATGTCTAAGCGACATATAATAGTGTAGTCAATGTTTGGTAATTTTGGTCTTGAATTTTGTTGGAGGCTGTACCAATAAGGTCAAATTAGCTTTTAAGGGCCACGGAAAGTTGTTCAAAAAGGGGTACTCGTAACCAAATGAGTCCCCTATTATTCAGGCAATGAAAAGATAAATGGCAATATCTTTTCGTTGAAACTGCTTCATTCGAGTAGTCCGATGCTGGCGACACATCAGAAGACCGCTGTAATTGCGTCAAAAAGCTGGCTATCTAAGGTAGTATTTCGCTGACTTGGTGATATCATCCTACGGCAGCCTGCGGGTTACTCAATACTTTGATATCACCAGTCAGCGCGCCTCAGGTCCGCCACATTGTTTAGATTTCCATGGCTGGTTACAATGTGGTTCCAGTAGTTTGACGCAGGAGCAAGTCCACTTCAGTGCCCGCCATTTTTCTTCACCACGTGGTTATAGTGGGCTACTCAGTTTCCATATATCTTTGACTTCTGCCGCTTGTTAAAGGGACTTATAAACTCGCCGAAATATTTCCTCTGTATAGTCCACCGCCCCACATCATGATTTTTCTCTTCGTAGTGGTAGTGAGTTGATAACGTCTTGAACTGTCCTTAACTGTTAAGCCCGGGAAAATGTGCTTTCGCACCCGTCGTGACGTCATCAGGTCGCCAGCTCCAGAAAAGCCGTCCTACTCGATCTGCAGTCTTTGCCTGAATGATGAATGATAGCCAGACTGAGAGAGAGAGAGAGAATGATTTGTTTTAAGTGCTTCGTCCCGTAGGCTCTTGGCACTGTTTTATCCCATAAAATGGGTTAATTAATTTATCCTGAGGGGAAGGAATTGTGCCACATCCCCTGCAGGCGTTTATACACTCAAAGGAGTGCTTATTTAATTTGGCCGTCACCACGGGGCAGTTATTGAACTGCCACTGGGTGAATGTAAGGCCGTAGGGTGGGTAGGAATAGAACCTACGCACACCCACCCAATCATTCTATTACCTATCAGTCTGCAAGAGCAAGGAAGCGAGAGAAAATTAGCTTTCTCATATCGCTTTTGGCTGCGTAACATGGTCGTGCAAGCACGAGAATTTACTGCAGCATGGAGCAAGGGTGACGAAGCGCCAAGCGCGCACCTGTATCAAATTCAGTCCAGTTATACTAATGGACAACCTAACAACCAATAATGTGTAAGCCACCTGTGCAATTTACCAAATATCTGAGTTATAAATATTGTTTATTATCCTATCAAAAATAGGGACTAGTACTAAGTGTACATGTGTAAGTCCCTATTGTATTTAAATTAAAGTGCCTAAGCGACACATAAAAGTGTAGTCAATGGTAGGGGTATTTGGTGATAAATTTGTTGAAGGCAGTGCCAAAAAATGTCATATTTGTCTTTTCAGGGCCAGAAAGTTAATCGAAGAGGGTTTCTCTCAGCCAAATGAGAACCCTATTAAAAATGGCAATGAAAGTAGCCCTAAGGCTAATATTCCACCGGTTGGAAGGTGGCCCTCCTGTCTTCCATTTCGGCTAAGAATGCGGCTGTTCTTTCTTCCAAAAAGACTCGTCTGGGGAAGTAGAACCCATGCTTGGTGGCGATGTAAGCTGCCGCATCTTGTAGATGGTGGAGGGGTCTGTCTTCGAAGGCCTCATAGTAGTAGCTACCCAGGATGTTTAGTGCGTGATGCCATTGGCTGACCCTTGGTGGTGAGGTCTGCAACGATCTGAAGCCAATATAGGTGACAGCAGAAACAAAATTTGAAGCTTTTTTCTTGTTTGTCAGTAATGGCGTTAGTCCCAGGTCGCTGCATAGCTTGCTCATTAATTTTTCTTTGGTATCATCTGCCATTCGCACTGTTTTGACTGGTGACTCCCACTTGGCCTTCGGGGTGGTCCCTTCCAATTCTTTATCCAGGTTCAATGCCGGCCCTGGTGATGGAGTGGGGGGTGTCGATGTTCTTAACATCCCCTTTTTCCCCTTTCCCTTTCCTTTCTTTTTAGGGGGTGGTGGCGGTGATTCCGGCGTTTCCGGTGCTGGTTCAGTAAAATCCACTGGTGACGTGGCCGCTTCCACTGTCTCGGCTGTTAAAATCCCCAGCATTTTTTGGGATAGCATTTCTATCCGGTTCTGAAGAGTCTTTATTGTAGCCTCAGGTACGGATGAGTCCTTTTCAGTCTCAGCTGGGGCTACCCCTTCTTGAACATTGGATGGGGGGGGTGGGTGTGCCACGCATTGGTCGGTGTTCTATTTCCCGCCTTTGCTGCTGGCGCCCTCTATCTCTCCTGTACATTAGTGACCCCCTTAGGTCGTTATTTTCTTCTTTTTCCCATACAAGTAGAAGTGTTGTTCTTCTTCCTGCGGCACGAAGGCTCCAATTAGAGGCTTCCTTCAGCTCTAAGCCTAGTAAGGCATTTAGTGCTGGTCGGGGAATTACATCCACCGCTAGCGTGTTCAATGGTTGAAACATGTTTTCGAGTTGACCACTCTCTGCTCGTTCGCTGCTGACTGTATAGCCAGACTGAATTGAATTGAATAATTTGTTTAAAGTGCTTCGTCCGTGAGGCTCTTAGCACTGGTTTGTCCTTCAATAGAAGGTTATTTAATTATCCTGTGGGTGGGAATTGTGCCGCGCACCCACTAGGCGTTTATGTGATCAGAGATCACTATTTAATTTGGCCGTCACATCTGGTCAATAATTGTATTGACACGGTGTGATTGGAAGGCCATTTGGGTGGGTAGGAATAGAACCCACACACACCCACCCCTTCAGTATTCTTTGTATGTGCCTACCTCTGCAATAGCAGTAAGGAAGAGCGAGAGAAAAATAGTTTTCTCATATCGCCTATATCTGCAATAGTTATTGGGCGTGCATGCACGTAAATTAACTGCTGCAGGCAGCAAGGGAGGCGAAGGGCCAAGCACGCGCTCATGCATCAAATTCAGTCCAGTTGTACTAATGGACAGCCTAACAACCAATAATGTGTAAGTCACCTGTGCAATTAGCCAAATATCCGAGTTATAAATATTTATTAATCATCCTAGCATATAAAGGGATTTAGTACCATGAGCGTACATACAAAATCCCTATGTATTTAAAATTAAAAATGTCTAAGCGACATATAAAAGTGTAGTCAATGGTGGGTAATTTTTGGTCATAAATTTGTTGAAGGCAGTGCCAAAAAAGGTCAAATTTGTCTTTTCAGGGCCAAATGGTTAGTCAAAGAGGGGTACTCTAAACCAAATGAGTCCCCTATTATTCAGTACAGTGAAATGGCAATGTATCTCCGACTTCTTGCTCCGCTGTCTTCGACTCGGGGTGCAGAAGGTGGAAGACACAGCATCGACTTCTGTATCCTCCTGTTTCCCTTCTGGCTGGTTAAGTTATATCGTCTACTATGCTGAGAAGTGGTTTGTGGAAATGTTTTCTGCTTCCACGAGATGTCCCTCCATTTTCGCCCAAGCAGTAGTGACGCCTCGTTGTGCCTCGTGCTTGGGCGGCCATCTTGGTTTTTCTACGTGGCGCCATTTCTTGGTCAGCATGTAGGGATTTTGCAGCAGTCTACCTTCTGGTGGCTGGTCGTAGTTCAGTGGTGAAGTCTTTTCATGTAGTGGAGTATTACTCATACACTACAGCTTCTTCCTGCTCATACGGGTGCATTTTCTTTTAAGCACTCCTAATTGGTAGGATTTATCTCACTGCCGCCATGCTCACTCTGGATAGCCGCTGTCCCGGTCTTGTCAGCTCGGTGTCCACTGCCTGAATGATGAATGTGATAATGATAGCCAGACTGAGAGAGAGAATGATTTGTTTTAAGTGCTTCGTCCCGTAGGCTCTTGGCACTGTTTTATCCCTCAAAAGAGGGTTATTTAATTTATCCTGAGGGGAAGGAATTGGGCCACATCCCCTGCAGGCGTTTATGTGGTCAAAGGACCACTTATTTAATTTGGCCGTCACCACGGGGCAGTTATTGAACTGCCACTGGGTGAATGGAAGGCCGTAGGGTGGGTAGGAATAGAACCTACACACACCCACCCAATCATTCTATTCTAGTACCTACCAGTCTGCAAGAGCAATGAAGCGAGAGAAAATTAGCTTTCTCATATCGCTTTTGGCTGCGTAATGTGGTCGTGCAAGCACGAGAATTTACTGCAGCATGGAGCAAGGTGGTGAAGCGCCAAGCACGCTTTGTATGTCAAATTCAGTCCAGTTATACTAATGGACACCTTAACAACCAATAATGTGTAAGCCACCTGTGCAATTTACCAAATATCTGAGTTATAAAAAATATTAATTAAACATCCTATCAAAAATAGGGACTAGTACTAAAGCGTACATGCGTAAGTCCCTATTGTATTTAACTAAAGTGTCTAAGCGACACGTAAAAGTGTAGTCAATGGTAGGGAATTTTGGTTATGAATTTGTTGCAGGCGATGCCAAAAAGGTCAAATTATTCTTTTCAGGGCCATATAGTTAGTCGAAAAGGGAAACTCCAAGCCAAATGAGTCCCTATTATCATTCAGGCAATTGAAAACCTTGCTAGTTATGCTGTCATCTTTTTCTCCAAGGGGTATCTGCGGTGCGGTAGGTCAGCCAGTCCGTACTTTTCCGTGTTCCGTACTTTCCGTCCCGGCTGTTTTTCCTGTTCCCCCTTGGCTGTGTAGTGGAAATTGGGTTGTGGCATTGCCACGTTTCATTCCTTTTGGCTCCCAGCTCAAAGCATGTGCCCACCGTTGATGGTAATGGTGGTGCACACTGGTCGCCATCTTGAAATCCACGTGGCATGGTATCCGTTTTCTGCACAGTCTTGGGTTTCCCTCTAGCAGCACCGCTGTAGTCTGGTTCAGTGGGGTGATTTCTACCCCGGCTCGGTTGCCCGTCACCGTAGTGGGTAGACACCTAGGTCGCTCTTGTGACTGCATTTTTATTTGATTTACAGGTCTAATGGCGCCTTTTCTCACTGCCGGCTATCATATCAGTACTGGAGAGGTCCGGTCACCTTGAAGTCCGCTTGCTGAATGATGATGATGATACTGTTGATAGCCAGACTGATTGATTGATATGATAGGTTTAAAGTGAATCGTCCACTTGGGCTCTTTTCACTGTTTTATCCCTCAAAGGAGGGTTATTTACTTTATCCTGAGGGGAAGGAATCGTGCCACATCCCCTGCAGGCATTTATGCACTCATAGAGTGCTATTTACTTAGGCCATCACCACTGGGCAATACATGTACTGCCTCTGGGTGTGACTTCGGCCGTCACCACGGGCAATAATTGTACTGCCTGGGTGAATGTAAGGCCATAAGCCATGGCCATAGGGTGGGTAGGAATGGAACCTACTCACACCCACCCCTATCATTCTGTTACTGGTCTGCAAGAGCAGTGAGGCGAGAGAAAAATAGTTTTCTCATATCGCTTATGTCTGCGTAATGTGGTCGTGCAAGCACGAGAAATTACGGCAGCAGGGAGGTAAGGTGGTGAAAAGCCAAGCGCGCACCTGTATGCCAAATTCAGTCCAGTTATACTAATGGACACCCTAACAACCAATAATGTGTAAGCCACCTGTGCAATTTACCATATATCAGAGTTATAAAAATATTAATTAACATCCTATACAAATAATAGGGACTAGTACTATAGTGTACATATGAAGTCCCTATTGTATTTAGACTAAAGTGTCTAAGCGACACATAAAAGTGTAGTCAATGGTAGGGGAATTTGGTTATGAATTTGTTTCGCAGTGCCAATAAGGTCAAATTATTCCTTTTTAGGGCCATGAAGTTAGTCGAAGAGGGTACTCGATACCAAATGAGTCCCTATTATTCAGCAAATTGACTGTAACAATGAACATCGTTTCATTGTGAGGCTCCTCGTGGTCTGGTGGATGGCCGCCATGCTTGTTAACCCTTACATTCACGGCGGTCATGTATGTCTTCAGTCGTAGTTAGTACGAGTAGCTACCTCTTTGTCCTCTCCACTTCCGTTTCTGCCGCAAAACTGGTTCGGGAGTTACAAAACTTCTATGTTGAGTCCATTTTGGCAGCTGCTGCTTTCCAAGCCCAGTATACCCTCCATTTCCACCACTGCCGCGAAGATATTCGGGACTTATGTGGTTTCCATTTCGAGCCTCTTGTACTCGTCACTGTACTACAAGTTGAGTTTTCTTTTTCTGGAGAAAGACGGGGTGACATCACACAATTTGTCCTTGGCAAAGCCTGGGATATCATCATGCTAACATGGTGGCCCACGTCCATGTTTGGGCGGCACTCCTATTGTGACGTCACCAGGTCCTAGCTCCAGTAAAGCCGTCCGACTTGGTCCGTGTCCTCTTGCTGAATGGTATGATGTATGATAGCCAGACTGACGAGTGTTTCTTTATATATAGTTCAAGCGCGGACGTGATGGAAAACACCCCCTAGATCCAAAAATCTTACAGTATCCCTATCATTATCAAAACACGCGGACGTGATGGAAAACACCCCTCACTTTTATACTTGACTCATATTAATTATACATTGAACAAGTTACTTTGAAAAAAAAAAAATACGTTGTGCTTATAGACGCACTTCAGAACAAAAGTAAAATGAGATAGTGATTATTAACTCACTTCTATTTTTTTTCTAACTTCCTCACATACCATGAGCAAATTGAATGATTAATTCTTTTCGAGAATATTGGGTAGCCCTGAAAAGGGCTGTTTTTTTTTGTGTGTGTGTGTGTGTGTGTGTGTACGAGGAAGGATGGCAATCTTTTATCGTCTAAGATTGCGTCCTCGTTTGGCAACACGATAGGGTCTGCTTCTTCGGAAAGAGAAAGAGAACTCTTTCGTGTCCACACGACAGTCGACAAAACTTCTGTTTGGTTCCTGCTGCTGTTCTCTCTGCTCTCTCTGCTGCTTTTGAAGTCGATACTTCTCTGTCCATTCTTCTTTCTCTTTTTGAATTTCCTCTCTGAAGAGTTCTTCTATGAGGTCTTCCGTTTCTTGTAGCATTCTCACATTTTCTATCTCTTCAGGCATTGGCATCAGATTGTGTCTGATACGATGCAGAGTGACATAAGCTTCGTTCAGCTTAGCTAGTCTTGAGCACATCTTCGTAGTAGGATGAGTCAAACAATGGATGGTCAGACTGAAGACTACCCCTGCTTTATATGGTTCAAGCGCGGACGTGATGGAAAACACCCCTCGACGGTTTAGGGTTTTTGAAACGTTGGGATAGTTTTGATGTGAGGGATAGAAAGAAAAGTCAAAGAGCATTTATATGAATACAAATGTAAAACAAACGACAGACGCATTTGTTTTCAAAACACAACAGTTTTATTCAAATAACAAACATTTTTTCAAATAACAAACACAATTTTTGTCGAATAACAAACACAATTTTTTCAAATAACAAACATTTTTTTCAAATAACAAACATTTCAAATATCAAACATGTTTTTCTTCCATAACACTAATACATTATCTTTGACATGGTTGACAACGTTGTGAATTAAATTGAGATTTCCACTGTTGGAAGTCATTGGGCGATTGATGTACACTACGTTTCCTAGCTAAAGACAACAGATAGCGATAATGGTCACAAAACCATCGATCTACTTTGTCATCGTTTCGAGACAAATGACGATCAAAATAAGTCACTAAATGTTCTAAAGAATATCCAAGACTGCGATGATGCAGATAATAGATACAATATTGTCCACACACCATAGAATCTGTGCTTTGTAATTTCACATTATTGAATCGTGTCGTCTGGGCATTTCTTCTCATAAAGTCAATGATATCATCTTCGAAAGGGGGCAATCCATACGAATCAAAATACTCCTCACAACCCTCTTGAAGAAAGTAGACAGCTACCCAGTGAGATCCTGGAAGATGACTGTCATCTGTGTTGATGACATAAGCTTGATTCTCTTGAGGTTTGCGATGAGGTAGTTCATCTTTAGCACACACGACAGGATTCCAAGAAGCAGTGTACGAACTACGGTTCAAAAGATAATAAAGTTCCCAGGTATCCATTTGTTTCTTGTGTAGCCTTGTTTTTTTCTCTCCTTTCTTCACAGGTGATGATAAGTCATCAATTCAATCCAGACTTTTTGCTTGAAACGGTCTGACAAGTAACTGATGGTTTGCTTCGTCTCTTTACTCTGTGCCAAGAGAGCTTCGATGCGATCAATTTCTCGAGCAAACAATGGAGGAGAGGAATGATCACGTAAGCCTTTATACCACTGAAGTAACACGTCTTCTTCTGAGATGAGACTCCAAGCTTCGTTCAGATAATCGTCCAGTTTTTCTTCTTGACTCATCATCATACATTTATCGTGTTGAATTTGACTGGGATGATCGATTTGACATCCATAACAATCTTTTTTAATCATGTCCCTCATTTTATCTTCTAAGTGTTGTGCAAAACAGGAGACTAACTGTTGTTCCTGTTCTGACCATCTGGATTGCATGATCACTACTTCTTCTTTTTGGTCTTGGGGTTCTGCTTTTTCTGTAACCTCCCATTCCATGGATTCTCCACTAATCAAAGAGGAACAAGGGTCTTCCATAGTGTCTAATAGTCTAGAATGACTTCTCTCAAACTGTTGATTTCTATGGTATTATCGAATTCGGCATACAGAATGACATTCACCGTTTCGGCAAGAGCCTTTGCAAACTGAAGTTCCACACGCAGTTGTCCCGATTTTATAGGGTGGAAATGTCCCTCGTCGCTGCCTTGGTCTGGAGTGAAATCAAACGCCCACAAAGCGTAACCTCCTGCATAATCGTCGTAGGAAATACCGTGACTGGTGTTGGTTCCTAACTGTCCTGTGGCTTCGTACAGTGACAAGTACGACCTCAAGTAATTCTTCAGGGTAAAATTGGGTTCGAAAGGTCTGGTACACAAAGTTTTGTCATCGCGACTGACTTCGATTTTGGATACATTGTAGTGCTTAAACTCGAAAGGATTTTTATCGTGGGCACCGTTGAAGGCTGCATTGCTGATGATACCAATGAATAAACGTTTGGGTAACTGTCCTTGGAACAGATGATCTTCGATCTTAGATTGGAGTCCAGTGGCAATGGTGAACGTTTTGACTTCCACGCGCCGTATCGGATACTTGGCTGTCGTTCTGCTCAAAGTGTGACTGATGTCATTTCCCACTTTAGGTAACACTTCCACACGACGCACGTATAATCTGGCTTCTTGGATCTTGGTTTTACAGTGGTGACCATCAGTAGCCATGAAATGGAATGCAGCACTGCTACGATTTAGTCTCAAGCGAATATCCACTCCGTTCAGCAAATACTTCTCTTGAAACCACATGTCCAAATGCAAACGATCGAACAGTTCTAAAATACGTCCTTCCTTAATTTTCTTATGACGTTCGACAAAACCCTCATTGACAACAGTGCGATCGTCTGCGATCAAGGCTGTTTTGTCAAACTTATCTGCTAAGTCAGGTTTCCATACCACGCAAGCATCTAAATGAGTATTCTTGGCTTCTTTTCCGTACGTCAAGAGATTTTCGAGGTACGCTCGGTAAGGGTAAGTATCCGTGCTACTGCTGATCAGTTTGTTATTCATGTACAAATCCACTTCGCTGAACAAGGAATGCATGAAATTGTTGACGGGAGCTGCTTGGGTATCGGCTGCTGGATTGGTGTCGTCCGTTTTGGTTACTTTCACTTTCAAATACAAGTAACTGTTGTTGAGATCGATGTAATCTTCGGGTTGTCCTTTGATTTCAAACTCGATGGGAGCTGAATCCGTCAAAGAGGAGACGGGATGAAATTCGACCCATTGGGCTTCTTGCATGGTCATCATCGTGGGTGGCATGGCGAAGAGATCTAGTTCCGACTTGGAACAGGCACAAGATTCTTGGTGCATCATTTTTTCTTTATGTTTTTTTCTTCACTTTTAATAATCAAAAATGTCTAAGTCTCGAGAGGTTCTTTTTTTCTTCGTCTTTCTAACTTTAGAGGTACGAAGACTTTTGAAAGGGTGCCTTCGTCGTCGCTTTCTACCTTGTCCTTGCTGTGTCGTCAGGGAAGCAGGAATGCCAGACTCGGTACCGTTCAGAGCATTTATAGGACTTTCTCGTCGACCCAAAATCTCTTTACCCGTTTGAAGCAAGACATTTTTGCCTGCTCTCAAAAAAGCTTCTTTAGGGTTTTGTTTGTCAATGAGAACATTTTGAAGAAAATCTTTGCCGTGAGTCAATGCGACATCTTTTAAGGCGTGCAATCCTCGTGTCACCATCGGTTTTAAAACAGGGACCACAGAACGAAAGGCGGATTTAAACATATCTCCTAAACCATGTCCTCGTTGTCGAGTGACTCCTTGGTACACAGGATACATCACTTTTTCAGTTGTTGGAGAATCGTTTTTGAAAATGGAGTTTCACTGTGACTTTCCCTTTGGTAAATGGAATATTTTGTCCTAGTTCTCCTTTTATAGTAATGTTGACACTGTCGAAATACGACTTACTGACAGGCAAATAATGAGGATGTACAAATTCGCGGTGAACGTGATAGGTATTTCCACCATCCTCTTTAGCGGCGACGGTAGAATCCACTTTGAAAGGAATGACACGTAGTAACGGTACAGAGGTGTGTCCTACCACGTTGTACTCCACCACATCGGAGTACACAAACATCAAGTTGAGTCCTTGGTTCATTTCTATAGGGGATCGAAAATATCTTGCAAATTCCAAGTTAGTGGTTATGGTTGGTATTTGTTTTTTGTTCTTGATCATCTCGACGTCTCCACCCAAAATATCAAACAATTCAGGACAAAACTTAATGCCTATCATTTCATTCTCTGGAAATTTGATTATGAGACGACGAGATACTGGATAGTACTCAAAGGTAACACTTTTACTGACGGGTAGTTTATCCATGGCTTTACCAAACACAGCATTAAACCTGCCAGCAAGTGTAGTCACTAAATGTTGACCACTAAAATAGTAGCCTGGAGGAATGCTGATCACATGAGTGGATTTAATTTTGGGGTCATCTGATTTCTTTCCGCCAGTGATGCCTCGTTTGTTTAACTCATCTTGCAATTGCTCGTCAAACACGTCTACTGAAAAAGTGTTTTGATTTTCGACGATGTTTTTGATTTGTGTCGGGTGTATCATTTCCACTAAAGCTACTTCCCAATGAGCATCTTGATCCAAATGCATGGCTTGAGGTAATTTAGCCGTGTAACAACACAACGTGTTCTTAGGAAACACCTCCATGGAACTGTCACTAGGTAACGTTAAGTAAAATTGGTCAATAGTGTGGTTCATAATTCCAATGTTGTTCTGTCCGAGGAGTCACTCGAGGTTAAAGGAGTGTCTAAAAGAGGATTGTGATTGGAAGGGTGACTGTCAGGAGAAGGACTAACGTTGGCCGCAAGACTCCCAATATTGTTACTGTTGTTCCCATTGTAAGAGTATTTCAGGGAAGGATTAGGAAGAAGATACCCGATGCAACTGCTGAGTAAAATAGTCCACAATTGTTTGTCTCCTTGTTGCAAACTCAAATTAGCAATGGCTGCACCGATAACACAATATACCACAAAGATTTGACAGAAAAAAACGATTTGGGTTTTAGGGACACGTTCTCCACACCACACCCACAAGGGTTGCTTTTGTAAATCTTGTTGAGATGACGTGGGTGAAGGAGTAGTCACTGTGGTTGCTGAAGCTGTATTGAAGGGCATGATGGTCACTTCTTTTTATAGTCGATGACTTGGGCAGCGTCAATCCAAGAATCAAAACTAGGAGGATATCCTTTCCAACGTACTTTGACTTCTTTGACACGTCGTTTTCCTACTTTACGGGTTCTTCGTTCGAGAATGCTTTCAATGTCGTACACGTCGTCTTCTTTTTTGGTGACACGTTGTAACTCAGGCAAGTAAAACGTTCCTTTTAATACTTCTCCGTTCATGTCTTCCAATTTATAGACAGTAGGATGACGGTCACGCACTCGTCCAGTAACACGAAACAATTCGGTGGTCCAGTTGGGTAAGTAACCTTTGTCGAAAGAGCGTTTGGTTTTGCCAATGCGTACCCAATCTCCCGGGGTTAACACTTCTCTACCTTTCTTGGGGACAGCCCTCGTTCGGGACGTACCAAACAGACGCTCAAAAACAGTCACTTCGTTGTCAGGTGTCACCTCTTGTGGGGCACGTCCAATGCTTCTATGGTAAGATTGATTGTAGGCTTGGACTAAGTGTGGTAAGACGTCGATGTACTTGAGAGTGTGTTGATGCGTAAAATATTTCCACATGCGTTCTTTCAAGGTACGTTGAAAACGTTCCACGATACTGGCTTTGATTTCAGGATTTTCAGTGGTGAAAAAATGAATGTCACGTTTTTTTAATTCTCGTTGGAAAGCTTGGTTCAGAAATTCGGTGCCTTTGTCGGTTTGCCATCGAAGAGGGTGACGACCACTTTGTTTCAACACCAGTTGCAAAGCTCGTACTAACTCTCCGCTCGATTTGGATGTCAATGGTACGACCCAGGCAAATTTAGAAAAGACGTCGATGACACAAAACAAATATTTGTAGCCACGATTGTAGGTGGCTAAATGAGAGACATCGGCTAAATCGGCTTGCCATTGATGATCGATGCCTTCCACTTGAGTGCGACTTCTGTGAAATTTTCGTCGAATGGGTTTGTGTAAAGTGTACGTCGCTTGTTCTTGTAACCATCGTTGTACTGTAGGTAAACGGAGCTTTTTCAAGCGAGTTTTGGCAGCACGATACAATTTCTGAATGCCTCCGTAACCTGCAGGGTGAGCTGGATCGTAGTAAATGCTGGCTAAGACCTTCTCCATGGTTTAGGTTAATAAGTGACCCACTCTTCGAGGATATTGCTTTGGGTGGGACGAAATGCGGGTTGTTTGGAAACGGTTTTACGTGTCCGATGTGCCACAGGAGTTGACGTCGAGGGTGCTGGTGGTGGTGGTGGTGGTGGCGGAGGTAATGAGATAGCTTTGGTCTTCTTTTCTTTTCTCACCTCTGGTTTCCTTTCTTTCTTTTTCACTTCTGTTGAAGCAGGAGTAGCCATCATCTTTTTAACCCAAGTTTTGAGTTCTTCTCGTTGGGGCGTGGGAGAAGGGGTCAATAAGGAAGCGGCAATCTTACTCGGAATGGGAGTAGCAGTGGGTGTTTGAAAGAGATCATGGGGTTCTTTTTCTTCCTTGGGTAATGGTGGGGTGACGTCTGTTTTGGCTACTGTAGAGGGTAAAGGCGACGGATTATTCATTAGTGCCTTCAAATCGGACAGTGTGGGTAGAGCTGTTTGTTCCACAGCTTTTCGATGAAAGAGTTGTAGTCGTTGCAGAAGTTGACCGTACTTTTGCGATTTTTCGGTTTCGGACAAATCGTGGCGATGCAGCAAGGATTGCAATTCTTGTTGTAATTGGGACATCTCGTTCAAATCAGGATTGGGTGGTAAATGGGGGGTACGTTGTTCTTGCCAACGATGGTATTCCATCCATCGTTTGTAAGGAACTAAAGTCAGTTTTCGTCCTTCCATGGGCTTCCAAAGGTTACGTCTGAGATCGTGGTGCTTCATGGATCCCTTTTATCTTCTGGAAGGATCATACATATTGCTACCCATACCTTGGGGCCATCCCTTGGTGCATCCCTGGGGCCATCCCTTGGTGCATCCCTGGGGACATCCCTTGTGTCATCCCTTGTAAAAAACCTGGTAATATGCTGGATAGGATACCGGATTTCGCTAATCCTCCCAACACAGGAAGAAGAAAAGGTAAAAATCCTCCGCGTTGCACCAACATTTTTTTCTTTTGACGGACGGGTATTTTCTTTTGGACCATTTGACGAAGAACGTGTCGATGTTTGGCTAAGCATTTTTTCTGGTGTGAAGACAAAGGTATCGTGCCTTTCAAGACATTCAAACAACATTCGCACACGGTATCGATGACATCTTTGGAAGCCGTTTTAATGATTTGTTTTCGCATGGGTGGAGAGGCTTTGGACAGGACAGACAACACGTCTCCGTGTTTGACCAAACGAGGAGGTAGTCCTTTCTTTTTCTTTCCTTTGTGAGGTGTAGAAAAATATTTTCTGCGAGGTGACATCTTTGCTTGTTCGTTCCACAATACCACTGACGTCCATGACTTGAAACACACCCTCTTTTATCTTTTTTTTTGTTGTGCCATCACTTGATTTATAAGTGGTATCACTTTTTCTGGAAAGAGATCATGGGGTAGGAAAAATCCTCCGCGTTGCACCAGCATCTTTTTCTTTTGACGGACGGATATTTTCTTTTGGGCCTTTGGACGATGAACTTGTCGATGTTTGGCTAAACTTCATTTCCTTTTCTTTCCTTTGTGTGGTGAAGAAGAATGTTTTCTGCGAGTTGACATCTTTGCTTGTTCGTTTCACAATATTACTAGTGTCAATGACTTGGTACACACTCTCTTTTATCTACTTTTTGGGGAACTACCGCTTCGTCAAAAAGGTAACAATGTCTTTCACAAAATTACCAAAGGATCCTCCTTTTTGGTGACTCTTCTTTTTCTTTAAAAGACTACGTCTTTGGAGGAAAGGACGTCGATGTTTGGTTTTTAAGCCTTTGGTACGATGACGAGATTGTCTTTTTCCTGTTCCTTTTTGGATGGTAGAACGACGAGAGTGGTGGTGGTGGTGGTGTGCACGTTTTTGAGGAAGCATCCTTGAGTGTTCAGCAGTGGTACAGAAAAATACTGATTGACGCCGTGGTCTTCAAGTCATATTTTTATACTGGAATGCGTCGCCACTGATTCTCTTTGCGTCGTATCAACTTCATGGCAGGTAACACACGTCGTGAAGGGGTTCGCAACGGACTCAATCGGGACAGTTCTTGTTTGGACAAATCTAGTAAACTCTTTAACATGCCAGATCTTTCTTGGACTTTCACTTTCGGGGCAGGTACTTTGTGAGCAGCTGCTACTGCCGCTAATGTCGATGAGGGTGTCTCCGGTGGAGGAGACGTTTTGGGAGACGCAGATTTCCAATGTTTCATCAAATTAGGAAAAACGGGTGTCAAATTGGGTTTGGCTGGCATCACCCGCAACGGAGAAGTGACAGCCCCTGAGGCTACTGGCAACGTAGTCCCTGCCAAACGTCCTTGTAGATCTTTTCTTACAGGTCGTGGTTGACGAAGGTAAGGTTGTGTCCTGGCCGAAGTGCCTTTCTTGCGGGTGACCGCTTTTGTCTGTGGACTTTTCTTTTTCTGTGTTTTGGTCTTGGCACCCTTGTTCTTTTTCTTAGGGGTTTGTTTGACTTTTTTTGTTTTCTTCTTTGGGTGAACTTTGAGAGTATTGGGATCCCATTTTAAAAGGGAACGAATGATGACACCTCCTAGAGAACCACTACCTCCAGGTTTCAATATGATTTGCTTTTTGGTGTGAGAGTCAATGCGAGGATTGGCCAGTTGCGTCAAGGCTACTTTGTTTCTGTCAAAACAGCGTTTGGTTTGATGTGGAATGTGAATGATGCCTTGCAGTATTTGACGTGCTGTCACCGTAAACCATCGTAAGACTTCTTTGAGACTGGCTTCTAAGACGTGAGCACGTATTTGTGGATTTTTTTCGCGACTGATGCCGTACAAGGCACGAATCAATTTGATCGGAAGATGAGACTGAAGGGACGTCATGTTGACGATGTATGAGACCAGGTCAAAGTAACCCAAGGTTTTTATAGATTTTTTTAGTGCTTCATAGTGTTATGTCGACGAGGAGGACGTGTACACGACAGGTCCTCCGTCATGACACCAGTCGTGAAACAAATCGGTACGAAATCGCAAATAATCAGGAGTAGTGGGTTTTAAATCCACGAGTAAATAGGCGTGTGGCGTTTGAGTGGCATCATCGTACGCATGAGTTAGCCAAGGTGTTCCTAACTGTTTGGCTAAAACTTGCACTTGTGATTTATCTCGAGGACTTTTAAACAAGACCACGTAATGAGCATTGAGACTAATGGTACGATGGGCTTTACTTTGTTGAAATAAATTTTGTGTAATGTAAATGACACTGGCATTACGATGATGGCCTTTACGCGTAAACCATAGTTTAATTTCTTCTTCGTCTTCTCCTAACATGTCGTCAAAAATAACCCAATGAGTTTGACTAGTGTCAGACACGATCCCCTCGTCGTCTTTAGGAATGCCTGCTACAAACACAATGGAATCACCTTGACTTTCTCGCAAGAGGCTGTATGCCGATTGCCACTCTTTGTAACACCACACGATGCGTTGAGGTGGACGATCGATCAAATGATGTTTATGTTCGATCAAACGTTTGACAAATTCCGTTTTGCCTGAACCGCTCGGTCCAGCAATTAACATGTTAAAAGGATGACGAAGATACAAGGCTTTCCAACTAGCCTGATCTAAGTGTTCGTCAATGACTTTGAATGTGGAGGAGGAAGGAGTAGTAGAAATAGTAGAGTGAGCCATAGTCGTGTAGTGGTATGATAGTATTGACACTAAAACAGACAAGACAAGAGGTTTTTATACTTTTTTTCAAGACACGTTTATTTCAATGCATGTTTAAATTCGAACAACACAAAAGACAAAAATACATAAAAGCCAAATGGATAAATACAAGAATAAAAGACACAGGAAAACGATCAAAGTGGCATATAAACAAGTCACTGTACAACATTCTTTGTTGGGTAACAAACGTCTCCTAGAGGTAGTGTGTAATGTTCTTATAGTCTCCTCTACATGGGGTATAGTCACATACGTGTCCTCTCGAAAGGGTCTTTGTGGGGAAATGTCCATGACAGTTCTGTCTTGAACAGAGGGATTGTCTTCGGTGACAGATTCTTTCTCTTCTTCTGGTACTGTCACTAACACAGGTTTAAAAGTGACTTTTTTCACTCGACGATGAATTTTAGGAACACAACGCTTGGGCATAATGGGATGCTTCGTTTGTCCAAGCCTCAAAATCCCAACTTTTCCAGTCACGTACATCTGTCCAATGAGGGTGTAAATCACAAGCTACACACACATCTTCGTACACTGCTTCCGTACGTAAAAGTTGACGAATCTTTTTTTCTTGGAGAGGTCGAGACCTATCCAGATGAAAGCGTAAGGCTTTGAACAGAATAAGTCTCTCGTGGACATTTAAAGGAGTCACCATACTGTCTTATTTTTTTGATAGGTAGTGTTCGCAAAGTGTCCACAAGGAATCGACAGGTAAACGAAATCCTAGAAAGCAAGTCACTAAAACACACACGACACGTCGACCCCAATTCATAGGGTACAGTTCTTGCAATAAGTGTTCGTAATCTTTCACCGTGTGAATCTTCTCATTGATATCCTTCCACGGAATCTGTTGGATCACCAATGATAAAGGTTGTAGCATGGTCGTTCTCTTTTATACTTCTTTTTAGGTCGAAGACTATCAGTGTAGATTCAACCCAGAATTAAACACAGAATTAAATTTGCACAAAAAGCAAAAGTGATTAATATAACGTGTAATTTCGTCCCACTGCCATTCAGGGTAACGGTCAAGAAGGATCAAAACATCTTCAGATGTAAACGTAGTAAATTGGTAACAGAGCAAAAAAATACCCTTAATCCAGAGAAATCTAATACGTTGGTTAATTTTTGTCACTTGCCTCTTGTGAATTTCACGACACAAATGTTCTACAGTCACCCATTGAGATTTTTCTTTAGCAAGACCTTGCCAAACGTCCTTGTAGATCTTCTCTTGCAATTCGTATGGTAATCCTTGAATATTATGTTTTAGAGAGGGCTTATATACTGGTATAGGTGTGTTACACGACATGGAGTAGTAGTGTCACTTCCAATCACTAGGTCCTACTAAAGGTAGGTATTGACAATTCGGAGACCATCGAGCATGTTCCAAGTAAGCGGAATCTTTCTATTCCCACTCGTAAATGGATACACCACAACTGAAACACTTGACTTTATCTCCTTCGCCCAAGTAGAAAAATCCAGCTCTGGCTAATTTTTCAGGAGTTGGTCCAGGCAGATATTTTGGCCATTTATCTTTGAAGGTTTGGAATCGACTTTTAAAGTGACAGTATTCAGGCAAACTCGTCGGGAACGAATATTCGACTATCCTCACTTCTGTTCGATGCAGGTACGGTGAAATTCCTAGGAGTCCACGATAACGTGTGGCACCGCTTTCGCATCCCTCAGGTTTGACACGCACAGCATCACTTTCCACGGTAGATATAGGGGTAGTAGTCATAGCAACGTTCCCACGATATCCAGCTGAATCGCTAACGTCACAGCGTCTGGCATCACTACAATCGTAAGGTTCACCATCGCACTCTGTAACGCAATTACAGTGCATACCGCAAGGACACTTACAGTTTCCTTCCGGACAACTTCCGTTGCAATGCATGGGTCTTATCCATCCAGTACTTTTCACACTCTGGAAAGGTACATTTGTTTTACAATCCCCAAACTTGAATGATGTCTGTTTAAATGGATTCATCTTCTTTTCGCTTGGCTGTGTTAGTCACAATGAACTATTGGTCTTGGACAATGTCCCTTTTTATATGCTGCCCAATTTCGACGTGACCGTACGGGAGAGTGAAGTGATTGGGAAGTCGTACTCTTTTTTGGTACACGATTTGATAGACTTTTTCCAAAGGTCGGCTAACGATTTGGTGTGTAGGTAAACGGACAATCTTGTGCGGTTCGTGGGTAGTCACTTGAAACGTTTCATCCTGTCCCGACTGTAAGGCTTCTTGTAGCACGTTAAAGTTCACCACTCGACTGGTGCGATAATTGAGAGTCAATCCTTTCACTTTACATTCGGTGTGCGTTTCTCCTTGTGGGTCTCGGTATTCGTAACCGTAATTTTTAGGACCGCCACTTGCAAAACATAGAATCTTGTCGTTGGGATGTTCATCGGTCCAGGCTCCTAAACGGTCTCCTTCGATGACAGGGTTACACTGGTTCGGTCGGTGAATGTAGATGCAACTGTCCGTGTCAAAATACAACACACGATCTCCTAACAGTTCTAACACTTCGTACAATTTTAAACGAGCGTGGGCTGTCACGTAAGCCGCAATGATGACATTTCCAAATTTGTCGGCTTCTACAAAGTCTAGTTCTTCTTCGTAATTGACTAAGATCAAGTCCTCACGAATGACGTCCACGTGTTTCATGATTTTGGTTGGGTCGTGAATCATCTGGAAGTAGCGAGACGGCTCTGACAAATACTCCGTCTCGGGTAAAGACGGTCGTTGTGCCATTTTACCCCACAAACAATTGAGCATCACTTTGGCAAATGACCGCCTTCCTTCGTTTTTCTCGATGTGGTCTAAAGTGATACCTTCCTGCTCCCTATATTTTTCTTTGAATATCTTTTGGTCTTCGGGAGTGTGACACCAGGAAGGATAGCCACTAGCTTCTTGTTTTAGTTTTAAAAAGGCATCCACGTAGTCTGCAAAAATACCTTTCTGTCTCTCGTCGCCCTTGCGGTATTGTTGTGTTTTGGGAAAGTGATAAATTTCGTACACTTCTAACAGTTGGTATCCCAGGTCCAGAGCTTTAAACAATTCCACGCTCACCCACGTTCCTGTCAAGGCACGTTCTTCCTGAGTGTGCTGACAAGGTTGGTCTTGGTTGCACATTTCGGCACATGTGCGACACAAAGGAAACATCAGTTTTCCTTGGCAATGGTGAGGTAAAACGGGATGGTACAAGTCTGTGGGAGGTAAGACTTTACACTTGATCAATCCTTCGTACTGACGAATGTGGTCCAAGTCAATGTGTTCTGTCATCAATTCTGGATGCCCTACGGGAAAGTGACAATATTTGCACACGTAAGGATACAGCGAACACACGTCCAAGTATTTGATTTCTTCTCCCTTCTCTTCGTCCGCTTGGTACAGCAAACAAGTGGCATTCGTTCGTCCTCCGTACAAACTATCCCGGGGTTCAATGGGTCCACCAACTTGTAACTTTCTACGATGCGTTTAAACTCGGGATCGGTTTTCAAACGCAGATCGTACTCGTGTTCCCACATTTTCACTACCTGGTATCCTTGTTGTTCTAACTTCAAACGTCGCTGACACGTGGTCTGGTACAAATCTTCCATGGTTCGTTGTAAAAACTGATTTTTGGTGTTACGCTGAGGGTAGCATAGGGGACATCCGTGAAATAAACATCCGTTAAACTCGTACACGATCTGAGGGTTTTCTTAGTCCCAACCATCTACCGAATACGTTCCGATGGTCTTTTCGCCTCCTCCGTTGCGAGCGTGTTGGATCCATTTGTCTTCCTTGTCGCACAAGTAATGGAGCCAGCGTAGGGCTTTAACCGAGTATTGACGTTTGACAAAATTTGTCGTTTGAGGACTGATGACCGCTAGAGTATTTTCGGGCATAAAGCGTTTTCGGTACACTAAGGAACATGCTTTGGCAATGGTACAAGCTTCTTTCAAAGGATCGATCCCTCCGTATTCCATGAACAGTTCTCGAAATTTTCCACAACAGCGTCGTAAAATGTCCACGTCAGATCGACAATACTTTAAAATTTCTTCTTGAAAGTCAAAGGGGTCCGAGGCGTGAGTCTGGTACCAAGCATGGAAAGCTTCTCGTTGTTTGGTGCGCATGTTGTCGGGGTCGTAGTCGTCAACCTCAGGCAAATGGGGTAGAATGGCATGTTGATTGGCTTCGGTATTAAAAAAGTGTGGAAAATAACCTTTGGCCATTTCTGTCATTCCAAACGTTTTAGGCATGCGACTTAATGGCATGGCCAAGTAACACATCGAATCTTTAAACTGTACTTGTCCTACTTGCATAGAAATGATTTTGGCTCCGTTCAAAGTCACTTGAGGCCGTTCGGTACTTTGTTCCGCATAGTATCTAAGCAGAAATTGCCCATCGTATCCCGAGAAATTGTGAGCCATGACTGTGGCATGGCAATGACACTCGCCGTAACGTTCGATGTCTTCTGGACTCCACGTTTCGTCGATGGGGTTTAGGATCCATTGGGCAAAATCGGCTAGCGTATTTGACCCTCGAAAGATTTTTTCACGTCCTCCAGGAATCTTGCTGCAGTAAGGGCAATGACTAAAGATAGGTTCTTGGATGCACTGCTCGCACGCACGGTGAGCCACGCAGAAATTAGGAATGTGAATACCAGTTTCTTGCATGCATTCGAAATCAAAAAAGATAAAATTCCCTTTCTTCTGGGTATCTTCTGGTCGGGGTTGATATTTTTGAATGAAGCATTCGTGCTCCAAGTCCACAATTTGGCGACAAATGTGACATCGTTTCTTCCCTCGACAAACGTGTAACTTAACACTATTGGTACGTATGCCTTGTCCACAAATAGGACACAATCTCAGAAGCTGACAAGTACTTTTCTGCTGTGAACCTTGCATCTTCAAATGTTGTTGGTAACAGGTAGGACTGACAAAAGTGCGCTGACACACAGGGCAATGCACTCGTACTTGTCCTTTGTCCAGACAAGGTTGAGAGGCCAAACATCCCTCACATTTCGATCCACAATGCTTGTGTTGTTCTCGATTGTTATAACCATAGTCACATTTTTCACAGTAGTAACTGAATTTCAGAAATCCAGTGATACTGGTAATGGTATCAAAATGACCATCGTGATGATAGACGTGAATGTATTTTCCGTCTTTGAAATCGTGGCCTCGAAACAAAAGAGGACCACGCACTTCTTGAGGGTGTACTTTCAAAGTGTAACGTGGAGCCAAGACGTCTTGCAACTTTTGCATTTCTGGAATACCGCAAGGGGTATCTTTGGATATCCCCGCTTGCTGTAACAGGAGTTCTGCTTCACTTCGTTGTTTGGCTCGGTCCGATTGTCGAATAGTTTCCCAGGCTCTTTTCCATTCTATCGTCTCGTTCTTGTTGACATACATTTGTCCCACGACGATGGCACGGGCTAAACACATCTGGTCTTGAGGATTGTTAATTCGGACGAGGCTTCGCTTCATGTTACGAAGGCTGTCCACCAATAACACTTTTTTGCGTCCGGTCCCCTCAGGAAGAGACACGTGGGTCATGAACAGTGTGGCTTTTCCATCGGTGATGTGAAACTTGTCGTTGGATTGTTGCACATGTTGAATTTTGTCAATGACTTTGGAAGATGTTAATTCTGATGGGCTAGTAAACTCGATCCAAACGGGAGACTTTAAATTATCGTGATGAATAGAAAGTCTCAAGCGATCGTCTTCTTTGGCTTGACATTGCTGTTTCAATGCAGTTAACACAGAATCCCACACCTCGGTAATGAACCCTTCTGTATTCTCCAAAGGTACATTGGCCTTGAAATCTTTAAACTTTACGGCATACGTGTAAGCCGTTGTTCTAAATTTTCGAGAGGAACGCTTTTCCGTCTCTCGAATGTGATAGTAATTTTCAGGGTTTACTAAGGGTGGTGCACTTTGCTTGGACGTCAATTGCTTAGGCGTAGATTCGGGCTCACTCATGTCATCTTCAAAATCACTGGCATGAATTTGAGCCAAGACTTCAGCTACTGTGCTAGGCGATACATTACGTTTCTGTCTCTTACTATCTTTTCCTTTCTCTACAACATGATGTGGTCTTTTCATCTTGTCTGCAAAAAGTCAAATGACTACCTTTTAAAGACCATAACCCCTATATATTCATGTCCGATCCGTGCATATATAAAGGGTTAGTGTCTAACGGTTCAGTATTCATTTCACTCTCACATTGACCAGAACGATGAAAGAACCTACAGAAGTGGAACTTCTCATTAGAGCTTTACGTGGGGTCATACGAAAGTTTTCGTCAGACCAGCCGACGGCCTACTCTTCCTCCTATCGAGATAAAAGTCAAGATACTTGCTATATCTGTAAGAAGAAAGGACATTGGGCTACAGAATGTTCAGATCGTGACAAAAATAAAAAAGGTACCAATAGAGACAAAAGTCAAGATACCTGTTATTATTGTAAAGAGAAAGGACATTGGTCTCCAAACTGTCCTAAGAAACAACAGGAGCAGGAGGAGGAGGAGGAGGAGGCGGAGGAAGAGGAGGAGGAGGAGGAAAGAAATTCTGAACAGGAGGAGAAAGAGGTACCCTACTCCAAGGAAGAACCCCGTCACGTTCACAAAAACAAGAAAAGAAGACGAAACGAAAGTGAAGAGGAAGAAGAAAAAGAAAAACGTGTGACAGTAAAGAAAATGAAAAAAACAGAAAGAGTGAAACAGAAGAAAACTTATGAACTTTTTAAAAATGGTATTGTGTTATGTTATGTTGTGATATTGAATTGTAACGTTTGTACTAGAATACACCAGAGAGAAAAAACGTAAGTGTCTCTTGGTTTTGATTTGATAGAATAAGAACCTACACTCACACATTCCTTCACTCACACGTACATCATGGATTTTAAAAAATATATAAAAGGACTTTTGAGTTTTCATTGAAATAGGCAATTGAAATAGTATTTCTTTTCGAAATAGTTGGAGTGGCCCTGAAAAGGACCGTTGGTGTTTTGATTGTTTAAAACAAAACAAACTCAGAAACGGGACGAAATCCTCTTGAGCTGTCTTAAGCCTTTGCCACGGCCAAGGCCTACTTCGGGACTGGTGGTTCCTGTCAATGATTTGGTAGAAATCACTAACGGTGGTAAGGTAGACGTAGTCACAGAGAGATCGGGTTGTTTCGCTCGAGAAGGTCTTTTTCTCTTCGGTCGTGATAAAGAAGTCTGATACATTTGTTTCAGACTCCTTAACTCAGCTAAAATATCTAAAAGTACCGTCGTGACCGTTTGATTTTCACTATTTTCTTTCTGTCCTTGGTCTTCATTCTTCTCTGTTGCTGTTGCTGCTGCTGCTGCTACTGTTTCTTCCTGGTGTTTCCTTCTTGCTTCTTCTTCCTGCTGTTGCATAAGAAAAGCTTGTTCTTCTACTTTCTGTTGTTGTAAAAATCGCTCCAATTCTTCTTTTTGTCTCTGCTTAAAATCATCGACGTGTCAATAAGAAGATACAGAAGGCAACGAAGGTTCCGGAATAAATTCTTGCGATGTTAAAAAATCCACAATATCCCAGTTAAAATCAACTTCTTTTGGATGTAGATGTGTCATGACTTTAGTAGTCACTGTTGGCCCATGACTTGCTGTCTCTACTCCTGACTCACTCCAATTCATCGTCTTCTTACTGTCCGCCATGATTGACAACTCTGTCTCATCGATTGACTGCGCACAGACGCTAGTACCTCTATATAGAAAAGGTGACGTCACAGACCGCTCTCTTCCGATTGGATGGCTGTGCCTGACTTTTGTAACGCGTGTTTGGATTGGTCGATACACTCAATCCGTTTCGATCCGCTCTTCCCCTATAAATAACCGCAGTTCACGGCAGTCGCTTCACCTGTTCTCATCACAAGATGTGGACTAACGTTGAATCGTCAACCCTTGTGTCTAGCATGCTGTTTAGGACTGACATACCCATGTATGTCAGATCATCATGGAGTGTCATTCATATGACGGAGACAGCCTATTGGAAGAGAAGAGTCTATGTGGAAAGACAAGGTTGCTTGAAGAGAGTTCTCTTCTATGGACCCACAGTAAGGAGAAGTTTAAGGAAGAGAAGAAGATCTGTGAGATGTCCTCTGTGTTAACAAGACAACGTTAACATTACACATAACGGTCCTTTTCAGGGCCACTCATAGGTCTCGAAAAGATAGTAGCTTTCTTTGCCGCCCTTTTTTTCCCTTGTCCCTATATAGGCCCACCCTGTTCCATTTCCCTTGACGCTATATAGACCCACCCTGTTTCATTTCCCTTGACGCTATATAGGCCCACCCTGTTCCATTTCCCTTGACGCTATATAGACCCACCCTGTTCAATTTCCCTTGACCCTATAGTGCCCCAAGCTGTTTTGACCCTATAGCGCCCCAAGCTGTTTTTGACTGGATTTTCCATTGACCCCATAAATCTTGACCCTATAGTGCCCCAAGCTGTTTTTGACTGGGTTTTCCATTGACCCTATAGTGCCCCCTATTACTACTCACATTGGTAATTGAATTTACCATTTACAGACCTTTTATATCACACTGGTAAATAAATCTACCATTGACTGACTTTTTATACCACATTTTAATACCACGTTGTCTAACACACTGGTAAATAAATCTACCATTGACCGACTTTTTATAACACATTTTAATATCACGTTGTCTAACACACTGGTTAATAAATCTACCATTTACAGACTTTTTATATCACACTGGTAAATAAATCCATCATTTACAGACTTTTTATATCACACTGGTAAATAAATCTATCGTTTACAGACCTTTTATATCACACTGGTAAGTAAATCTATCATTGACCGACTTTTTATATCACACTGGTAAGTAAATCTACCATTTACAGACTTTTTATATCACACTGGTAAATACATCTACCATTAACAGACTTTTTATAACACACTGGTAAGTAAATCTATCATTTACAGACTTTTATATCACACTGGTAAATAAATCCACTATTGACCGACTTTTTATATCACACTGGTAAATAAATCTATCATTTACAGACCTTTTATATCACACTTTTAAATAAATCTACCATTGACCGACCTTTTATATCACATTGGTAAGTAAATCTACCATTGACTGACTTTTTATATCACACTGGTAAATAAATCTAGCATTTACAGACTTTTTATATCACACTGGTAAATAAATCTACCATTGACCGACCTTTTATATCACACTGGTAAATAAATCTACCATTGACCGACTTATATATCACACTGGTAAGTAAATTCATCATTTACAGACTTTTTGTATCACACTGGTAAGTAAATCTACCATTGACCGACTTTTTATATCACACTGGTAAGTAAGTCTACAATTTACAGACTTTTTATATCACACTGGTAAATAAATCTACCATTAACAGACTTTTTATATCACACTGGTAAATAAATCTACCATTGACCGACTTTTTATATCACACTGGTAAGTAAATCTAGCATTTACAGACTTTTTATATCACACTGGTAAATAAATCTACCATGTACAGACCTTTTATATCACACTTGTAAATAAATATACCATTGACCGACTTTTTATATCACTCTGGTAAATAAATCTACCATTGACCGACTTTTTATATCACACTGGTAAGTAAATCTACCATTTAAAGACTTTTTATATTACACTGGTAAATAAATCTATCATTTACAGACTTTTTATAATACACTGGTAAGTAAATCTACCATTGACGGACTTTTTATAATACACTGGTAAATAAATCTATCATTTACAGACTTTTTATAATACACTGGTAAATAAATCTATCATTTACAGACTTTTTATAATACACTGGTAAGTAAATCTACCATTTACAGACTTTTTATACCACATTTTAATACCACGTTGTCTAACACATTGGAAAGTAAATCTACCATAGACCGATTGTGCATAACAGATTGGTGAATAAATCTACCATTGACAGATTTTTTAATAATACATTGGTTAGTAAATCTGCCATTTTCTGGTTTTGTTGTTACATTAGAAAGTGGTTCAACAATTGACCCATGTTTCAAATCACATTAGTAACGAAATCTACCATTAACCCACTTTTAAATCACAATGGTAAGTAGATCTACTACTGGCCGACTCATTTCTGCCATCGGACAATTCATGTACGCCATCGAATGCCTCGTTTACGTCATTGACTAACTCATTTACGCCATAGACCGACTCATTTACAACAATTTCTTAGATACAATATGTATGTATTTGTGTAGTTTATCATGCAATTTTTCATAAATTGTGCACTGAAAAGTGATACATTAGTCTGGTGTAAGGTCAATATCAAGTACTGAGACTTCACTTTAACGTCAACAGTAAACCAGACTTGTACATCAGCGATTTGCAAGACTGCTTTAAAGCTAAGCTTTAGTTTTTTATTTACTTTTTTGAAGCCCCACCCAAAAAATATAATAATACAGCAAACCCGTGCTTCTGATATTAATTCGCATTATAAAATATGAAATATCCATTTATTATACATTGATAACAAAAAAGTCAGTAATTTTCATACTTTCTGGCGCTGTATTGGTTACAATCTGACTATCTGACTATTTTGTCAGAAGCAAACAGAAGCAATGATGCTAATTATTTAATAATGTATGTAAAATGAGAATTTAATATGTTAATCATAATTATAATTTAATAATGTATGTAAATGAGGATTTAATATGTTACATATGAACGTCATTTGTAAATGTTACAAGTCCCTCTCTGTCTTATCTCTTTCCTTGGCAATACATCTGTTTTATGTTTGAAAGTAAGTCGATGTTAATCGCGTGAAGCGAGTTTGCATCACAGGAATGAAGCTGATTCGCCATTTTTTTATACCTTTATTGCAAAGACAGCATCCCGTTTTATTTTCTTTGTGTGGGTGGGGGTGTCCTGGGTTGTTGTTTTTTGGGGGTGTTTTTTTTTTTGCTGTTTTTTTTGGGGGGGGATTAGAGGCTGTTTATTTTTGTATCTTTGGTTCTTTTGTGGTTGTTTTCTTTTTAGAGTTGTTTGGAGAGAAAAATAATGGTGGAAGTGGTTTACGTCTGTCTGTGTGCGCACTAACGATGATTCCAACCAAACATATAAGGCAATGATTGTGGCAAATGTGTATACATGTACTTTAATAATCCCAGAAGGCAATTGGTACAACAATAGTCTCGATAAACAGCAGCTGGAAAATGGAGGGAATTATTTTTGTTGATGTGAGTGTGTGTGTGTGTGTGTGTGTGTGTGTGTGTGTGTGTGCTACATTTTATGTTCTATGTTTTCGTTTTTGTGATGTGTGTACAATTATAGGATATTTACTTTCACCACATAGTCATGTAAAAAGAATACATTTGTTTTCTTTTCACAGTCTTGTAGAAAGAATACCATTTGCTTTAATCTCACAGTAAAACGAATACCATTTACTTCCATCTCACATCACAGAGTCTTGTAGAAAGAGTACTGTTTGCTTTTATCTCACATCGCAGTCATGTAGAAAGAATACATCCGTTTGCTTTCATCTCAGATCGCAGTCATATAGAAAGAAAATCTGTTATGGCTACATGGTTTTGTCGAATAAATATGTTTACTGTCACAGTCATGTACCATTTGCTTTCAACTTAGTCTTGTGATGGGGCGGGGGGGGGGACACCATTGGTTTCATCACACAGTCTTGTTCAAAGAACTTTACCCAGTGCCGGACTACCAGATAAACAGAGTAGGCCCACAATCTGGGTCCGTGCCTTTTAGGGGCCCCGTGTGAACGGATCAAAATAATATTAATAGGAGATAAATTACGACGGGTGGGGTTTAGGGCAAAATTTCTACTACCTAAGGGACTCCACCGGGCTTAATTTGAAACTGTCTTTACCATTTGCTTTCATCACAGTATTGTAGAAAAAATGCCATTTGATTTCGTCTCAGATTCGATAACAATAAAAACACTAGAGTGAAACAGTATTAGTTGGCGGACTTTCCGTTTAGAAACGTAAACTTCAAAATAATTGAAAAATAAAAGTAAGAGAACCCAATATGTATGTATGTGTGTGAGTGCGTGCGTATGTATGTATGTATGTATGTATGTATGTATGTATGTATGTATGTATGTATGTATGTATTTTACGAGTACATCAGTATAAAATGACTATCTGAAAAATTATTAAAAGTTAAATTTTATAAATGTTAATATAAGTTGGGGGGAGGTGTATCCATAGGTAAATTTTGGGAAATCTATATGAGTTTTGTGTAAACAAATGGAGGGTCTTATGTATCAATATTTAGAGTCTGAGGTAGAGTTATATATATATATATATATATATATATATATATATATATATATATATATATATATATATATATATATATATATATATATATATTATTTAGAGATCAATGAATCAGAATGGTGAGTATACAAATGTGTCTTTCACTGCCAAGAGGAGTGTATGTATAAGATGTGTCCTTCACATCAAAGAGTGATGTATAATACAAAATGTGTCCATCACATCAAAGAGTGGTTTGTATACAAAATGTGTCCTTCACTTCAAAGAGTGGTTTGTATACAAAATGTGCCCTTCACATCTAAGAGTGGTTTGTATACAAGATGTGCCATTCACGTCTAAGAGTGGTTTGTATACAAAATGTGCCCTTCACGTCTAAGAGTGGTTTGTATACAAGATGTGCCCTTCACGTCTAAGAATGGTTTGTATACAAAATGTACCCTTCACGTCTAAGAATGGTTTGTATACAAAATGTGCCATTCACATCAAAGAATGGTTTGTGTACAAGATGTGCCCTTCTCATCAAAGAGTGATGTATAATACAAAATGTGTCCATCACATCAAAGAGTGGTTTGTATACAAAATGTGTCCATCACATCAAAGAGTGGTTTGTATACAAAATGTGTCCATCACAACAAAGAGTGGTTTGTATACAAAATGTGTCCATCACATCAAAGAGTGGTTTGTATACAAAACGTGTCCTTCACTTCAATTTTGTGGTTTGTATACAAAATGTGTCCTTCACTTCAAAGAGTGGTTTGTATGCAAAATGTGCCCTTCACATCAAAGAGTGGTTTGTATGCAAAATGTGTACTTCACATCAAAGAATGGTTTGTATACAAAATGTGCCCTTCACGTCTAAGAGTGGTTTGTATACAAGATGTGCCATTCACGTCTAAGAGTGGTTTGTATACAAAATGTGCCCTTCACGTCTAAGAGTGGTTTGTATACAAGATGTGCCCTTCACGTCTAAGAATGGTTTGTATACAAAATGTGCCCTTCACGTCTAAGAATGGTTTGTATACAAAATGTGCCATTCACATCAAAGAATGGTTTGTGTACAAGATGTGCCCTTCTCATCAAAGAGTGATGTATAATACAAAATGTGTCCATCACATCAAAGAGTGGTTTGTATACAAAATGTGTCCATCACATCAAAGAGTGGTTTGTATACAAAATGTGTCCATCACATCAAAGAGTGGTTTGTATACAAAATGTGTCCATCACATCAAAGAGTGGTTTATATACAAAATGTGTCATTCACATCAAAGAGTGATTTGTATTCAAAATGTGTACTTCACATCAAAGAATGGTTTGTATACAAAATGTGCCCTTCACGTCTAAGAATGGTTTGTATACAAAATGTGTCCTTCATATCAAAGAGTGATTTGTATACAAGATGTGCCCTTCACGTCTAAGAATGGTTTGTATACAAGATGCGCCCTTCACATCAAAGAGTGGTTTGTATACAAGATGCGCCCTTCATATTAAAGAGTGGTTTGTCTACAAAATATGCCCTTCACATCAAAGAGTGATGTATAATACAAAATGTGCCCTTCACATCAAAGAGTGGCTTGTAAACAAAATGTTTCCTTCACTGCAAAGAGTGGCGTATGTACAAAATGTGTTCTTCATTGCAAAGAACAAAAAGAAATAAAGACTGACGTTAACTCAACGAGCATGTACCCCATAGTTTAACGATGATCAAATGCGGCTTGCTCTTTCAGACATCACGTTTTCGGATGGATTTTATATCATGTATCGCTCGTAACTTGTCTTTTAAATTAGAAACTGTATCCGTCTTCGGCTTCAGTATTACTTTCTGTGTCAAAATTGACGTTCGTCATCACGTTATGCAAACTATTAGTCACTTGGATATTTCTCACGTGAATCATTTACGACCAGCATAACCATGGCAATTTTTATATTAAGTGAGGGATGGGGTGAGGGCTGTGTGGGTTATAAACAAGCAGGCGAGGAAGAAGCAGCTATAGTACGTAACCCGTTATAGAATCCCAAAAGGCGGAGCCTCAGAAAGATTTTTCATTTTAGACGTTTCCAAGGCATAACTTTAGCCATCCACCACCACCCCTCACCCCACTTATATCACCCAGAAGCTGTGTTGTGTATTGTCCGTTACGCCAGGAAGCTTACGTTGAAGAGGAAATTTAGCTAAAAGCCACTCGTAAAAAGAAGGGAATTTAATTGGGTAAACCAGCTTCTCAAAGGAAGCTCCCAGGGTGCCGTGAGAGTCGTTGCTGAGATATTCCAGGGTGTACGAAGGGACGACACTGAGAGAATAAGAAGCCGTGGAGACTTCCAGTGTGTACACAACATATACAGTGTATAGAAGGTGGAAGAGGAAGGAAGGAGTAAAGAAGAGAAATTAGACGAGTACTTGGGAAAACTCACTGAACAGAGATTCTCTCACGAAAGGACAGTAATGTCTATATGACGAAGTAAAGATTTAAGGGCATTTGGTCAACCCGGCCATTATAGCATTACGATATATTGAGTTTAAGATTTATGTCCATGAAATTCTTGCATTCAAATATTTGATAAAATTGTTATTTATTAACCTTGAGTTGTTATATGTATTTAGAGAGTCGAAATTGCTGACCAGGGGCTTTTGAGTCATTAAATTTTAATGCACACTTTCTGCAGTATTGCCTATAATACCGGAGCGGATCAGTATTATTTATAATATGGTAGCGGGGTTGTGACTTTTGAATTTAGGGATTAGTTGTCGATAAGTAGATCACGAACAGTCATTTTATGAGATTGACAAACAGTGATAACTTAGTACTGTATAGACAGCTTGGCGATTGTTCCCTTTATTTAAAAAAAATTCCTTGTTTGAAATGAATAATAATCACAATTATATTTCTTTGTGATTTGAAAAATATGATTACAAGCTAATATATGTTTTCGAGGAAAGCGAACTGAGCACGCTAATTGCCATATTTTCAATGACATTAAGGGACTCAAAAATTCTATCCACTTCCATCATTCACAAACAATGGAATGGACACATGACTTCCACAGGTCTCCCCACATGAACATCGGCACATCATTAATCGTAAAAGACAGAAAATGAAGATAAGTAAACGGCGCAGTTTGACACGAGATACTGTCAGAACAGTTGCCTCATGGACACCATCGTGAAGTGTCACTTGCACGTGCACCAACAGTGATTAGAGGATTAGAGGTTTAACATAATCATCATCCGAGACATCAGCATCAACAGCAGCTGATCAAAGGCACTCGTCTCTGGCCATAAGAAGTGAAAACTATTGATAACACTAATTATCGTTCTCCCAGCCAACCTCCATTCTCCAATCAATTACAGACAATTACAGACAAGTAATCAATAGTTGTCATTTCACAATGGCGGAAACATATGTACAGAGAGAGAGAGAGAGAGAGAGAGAGAGAGAGAGAGAGAGAGAGAGAGAGAGAGAGAGAGAGAGAGAGAGAGAGAGATTCAGCAGCAGCACAAGGGATTAATCATCTTAATAACTATCCTCATCATTCTTATACAACCTGGGACGGACCATTTCAGTTTTGAGAGACACGTAAGGAGGTGCTGTAGGTTTTAAAAATTATAAACGTAATACCAACATATATCTGGAATATAATATTGTAGTAAGAAGGACCAATTGATTTGTTTGAAAAAAAAGTAATTATTTTGAGGTAAACTTGACGACAAAAATATACCAAGCCCTCCCCTTCCGAAAATGAAATCGTCTGTCAGTAAAACACACATCATTTCACGAAGTAGGACGATTGTCAGCATATCTTTTTTCCTAAAATAATATATTGCTTTCTGTGTCTGTGCAGATGTCTTCATATAACTATGGAATTTCTGGCCGTAGTAAGGGATACAGAAGCCAATCCCTTTCCTTGAAAATCTCCACGATATCCTCCAGCAGACAGTACAATCTGAAACCAATAACTCGGATAGTAATTGCGGGTGAATTTTATTTTCAGTGTTGTAAGGAAGACTATAGTATCATTAAAACCGAGGCAATCGATTATTTGTACAGATGATCAAATGGCAAACATTTTCTTATGATATACGTTTAGTTAAGTGAAATTTTTGTCAAACGTAATGACCCCCCCGCCCCGCACATTTGTTGTGTTAAACATAAAAAAGACAAAAGGACGTGATAATGTTTAGTGCAACAATCAACCATGTGTAATACTAATGGACTAATACCATGTGTAATACTAATGGACTAATACCATGTGTAATACTAATGGACTAATACCATGTGTAATACTAATGCACTAATACCATGTGTAATACTAATGGACTAATACCATGTGTAATACTAATGCACTAATACCATGTGTAATACTAATGGACTAATACCATGTGTAATACTAATGCACTAATACCATGTGTAATACTAATGGACTAATACCATGTGTAATACTAATGGACTAATACCATGTGTAATTCTAATGGACTAATATCATGTGTAATACCAATGGACTAATACCATGTGTAATACTAATGGACTAATACCATGTGTAATACCAATGGACTAATACCATGTGTAATACCAATGGACTAATACCATGTGTAATACCAATGGACTAATACCATGTGTAATACCAATGGACTAATACCATGTGTAATACCAATGGAATAATACCATGTGTAATACCAATGGACTAATACCATGTGTAATACTAATGGACTAATACCATGTGTAATACTAATGGACTAATACCATGTGTAATACTAATGGACTATTACCATGTGTAATACTAAGGGACTAATACCATGTGTAATACTAATGGACTAATACCATGTGTAATACCAATGGACTAATACCATGTGTAAAACTAATGGACTAATACCATGTGTAATACCAATGGACTAATACCATGTGTAATACTAATGGACTAATACCATGTGTAATACTAATGGACTAATACCATGTGTAATACCAATGGACTAATACCATGTGTAATACTAATGGACTAATACCATGTGTAATACCAATGGACTATTACCATGTGTAATACTAATGGACTAATACCATGTGTAATACCAATGGACTAATACCATGTGTAATGCTAATGGACTAATACCATGTGTAATACTAATGGACTAATACCATGTGTAATGCTAATGGACTAATACCATGTGTAATACTAATGGACTATTACCATGTGTAATACTAATGGACTAATACCATGTGTAATGCTAATGGACTAATACCATGTGTAATACTAATGGACTATTACCATGTGTAATACCAATGGACTAATACCATGTGTAAAACTAATGGACTAATACCATGTGTAATACCAATGGACTAATACCATGTGTAATACTAATGGACTAATACCATGTGTAATACTAATGGACTAATACCATGTGTAATACCAATGGACTAATACCATGTGTAATACTAATGGACTAATACCATGTGTAATACCAATGGACTAATACCATGTGTAATACTAATGGACTAATACCATGTGTAATACCAATGGACTATTACCATGTGTAATACTAATGGACTAATACCATGTGTAATACCAATGGACTAATACCATGTGTAATACTAATGGACTAATACCATGTGTAATACTAATGGACTAATACCATGTGTAATACTAATGGACTAATACCATGTGTAATACCAATGGACTAATACCATGTGTAATACTAATGGACTAATACCATGTGTAATACCAATGGACTAATACCATGTGTAATACCAATGGACTAATACCATGTGTAATACCAATGGACTAATACCATGTGTAATACTAATGGACTAATACCATGTGTAATACCAATGGACTATTACCATGTGTAATACTAATGGACTAATACCATGTGTAATACCAATGGACTAATACCATGTGTAATACTAATGCACTAATACCATGTGTAATACTAATGGACTAATACCATGTGTAATGCTAATGGACTAATACCATGTGTAATACTAATGGACTATTACCATGTGTAATACTAATGGACTAATACCATGTGTAATACTAATGGACTAATACCATGTGTAATACTAATGGACTAATACTAATAAAATCTAAAACGAGTAAGTACACACATCTTGGAAGATTAGAATTTGGTCTTAATTTGTTTTACCAGCTTTAAAGTTGATGTTTAAACAGATGAAAAATTGAAAACACACATTAAATGCAAATAAATCGTGCCATGCCTAATGACTAAGTTGACGTTTTTACGGTCATTATAATTATAAACATGTTCAACATACATTCAGATAATTAAAATATAAAAAATACATGTTTACGTAAACAAAAGTAAAATACAGTATTCAAAGAGTCATAGAAACCATTCGAAACATGATTTGACTTGAGCAATGAACAAGATCTAATTATGGCAGTACAAGCTTGGATTTTGAACACTAAGAGGATGAAGTTAAGACGACAATGAGTTTAGCTGACACAAAAAAATGGCCACATTGGCGTCCATACACATGGTTATATGCCATTTTGTCCATCCACAGCTTCAGTGTTAAAGTTTGCACAAAGCCCGGGTCAACAAACAATGGATATCTTGTCTTCATGTTATATATCAACAAGTTTTGTTGTTATGTGAATTAGGAGTCGTGGTGTCAGAAAAAGAGCTTCTTTTATGAAGTAGCTTCTTATAGATTTCACTCACATAAAGTTAACAAGAATTTTGTTAATGTAAATTGTTCCTATGGAATGCTACCTTAATATGTATGTATGTATGTATGTATGTATGTATGTATGTATGTATGTATGTATGTATGTATGTATGTATGTATGTGTGTGTGTGTGTGTGTGTGTGTGTGTGTGTGTGTGTGTGTGTGTGTGTGTGTGTGTGTGTGTGTGTGTGTGTGTGTGTGTAAGGAAACTTAATGATATCCTAGGACCTTAACTTTGTGATCAATTTAATGTAATAAACGTTGTACTGTGTGCTCAAGCAATTAACACAAAAACATTTACATGTTTGAATATCTGGTCCACTCCACATCTTGATCTTGTACTCTTTAATCATCAGTCAATATCTAGAGGACGTCATTTAATTATGTCAAAATTTTTTAGGCAATTCTTTACCCCCCCCCCCCCCCCCCCGCCCCCTTGTCAACAACTGTCAAACTTTTAGTGACCCCCCCACCCCCAATTGTCAATTTTCAATGTTTTCAGCAAATGACTTCTTATCATGTCTGGCTGGTCGAAATGAAAAGTGTGCCAAACTCAAGGTTGAGTATAACTGGCATGGTGGTTATCTTGTGATGTTTTGGTCTTGTTATGGTTGCATGAAATAAAAGGATAGCAACATCTAAAAGTTAGATTGGCCAAACTGATGACCAGTGTGGCCATCTTGAAAATGTTATTATTTATGAATTGGATGGTCCTACAATAGTCGGGTTTTCATTAAAAAAAATTTTAGGGTATGCAGATCATGAATGAACATGGTACTAGTTTCTGCAGAAAATGTTAAATTAAATCACTCTCAATAACTTCTTCCCCCCCCCCCCCAAAAATAAAGAAATATTACTGATAGATTTATCAAACTCGGCATGTGGGTATGTCTTGACATGGTCTGAGAGAAGTGATGGCAAGTCAAAGGGCATGAATATATCTATATCTATATCTATATGTATATCTATCTACCTATCTATCTATCTATCTATCTATCTATCTATCTATCTATCTATCTATCTATCTATCTATCTATCTATCTATCTATCTATCTATCTCTCTGTCTCTCTCTGTGTCTCTCTCTCTCTCTCTCTCTTGATCGATCGATCGATAGATAGATAGATAGATAGATAGATAGATAGATAGATAGATAGATAGATAGATAGATAGATAGATAGATAGATAGATAGATAGATAGATGGGGGTGTGTTATTAAATTTGGTATGTTGTATTTGCAAAAGTGATTCGAATATGCAGCAGTTAAAAGGAAGAAACAGATATAATTTTGGATTAGTGGAAATTCATTACACCCAGTAGAACATCAATCCCTTAGAGGGACTCATACTTATTTTGAGGTGAAAGTAATATTTCACAACCATAATTGTAGTCTGCTTGGACCTAAATTTAGAATTAGTGAATCTGACTAAATAAACTTTAACTGTGGCTTGCTTGTTACAGATCAAATATCCCATGTCTGGACATCTATTAAGACATGTTGCTAAAATTGGGACCAGGTGTAATGTGTAGTAAACATTGATAAACATTACAGTAACCCAGACAAAACTGGGAGCCTGTGAAATGCCAAGAAAACATTGGTAAACAATAAATTAGCCCAGATACAATTCTTCCACGTAAATAAAAATTGTTTCAATAAATTCCTACTTTTCCTTAAGCATGTAGAAAAGAGACAATCATAAATTCCATTGTAATTTATTACTCTGGAGTGTAGATTCCTAATATAAAAAATAGGTAGATGGAATGAAGTATAATTACTAGATCTGGCATAATACCAAATTCTCAAGTAAACTTATGCACTTGGTGTACGTCATTGCTGTGGTTGCTGCATCTGAAAGGAAGCAACAATTGTTATTTTTTTCGGACCTGAAGAGTTGAAGTGATTGTACAAGACTGCAAATATTACACAATGCTGGAAGGTTTAATAGCTGAGTAAGCAGGGGTGAGATTAAACTCTGGAGGAAATATCAACACAAGAACAGTAAGGAATCAATTACTGTCATATTTGAAAGAATGGAAAGTTTACTAATTTGAAAAATTAGTATGCAGAGTTTAAAGTAAAAGTGGAGTAAATGTTTTTCATCTGCAGCATCAGCGGTTTGTAACGCTACTGGTATGGATTCAGACTTATAATTGAATCGGAACGTCATCTGCTAGTTATAACAAGATGCTGTAGATTGGTAAAGCCTTAGTATTATTGTTCTAGGTTAAAACCGATGAATTATTTTATGAGCACTATTGGTGGATGTGTTGTGATAGATCAAGTATATTATTCTGTGTTTATGTATTTGTGTATATTTGTCTGTGTATATGTCTGTCTCTGTTATAATTGCAAGCTGAATTCAACCTGTACTGTGTAAGAGTATTCCTATACAGCAATAAATTCCATCTGTGTAAGAGTATTCCTATACAGCAATAAATTCCATCTGTGAAAGAATATTCCTATATAGCAATAAATTCCATCTGTGAAAGAGTATTCCTACATAGCAATAAATTCCATTTGTGAAAGAGTATTCCTATATAGCAATAAATTCCATCTGTGAAAGAATATTCCTATTTAGCAATAAATTCCATCTGTGAAAGAGAATTCCTACATAGCAATAAATTGAATCTGTGTAAGAGTATTCCTATATAACAATAAATTCTATCTGTGAAAGAATATTCCTATACAGCAATAAATTCCATCTGTATAAGATTATTCCTATATAGCAATAAATTCCTTCTGTGAAAGAGTATTCCTATATAGCAATAAATTCCATCTGTGAAAGAATATTCCTATTTAGCAATAAATTCCATCTGTGAAAGAGAATTCCTATATAGCAATAAATTGAATCTGTGTAAGAGTATTCCTATATAGCAATAAATTCCATCTGTGAAAGAATATTCCTATACAGCAATAAATTCCATCTGTGTAAGAATATTCCTATATAGCAATAAATTCCATCTGTGAAAGAATATTCCTATTTAGCAATAAATTCCATCGGTGAAAGAGCATTCCTACATAGCAATAAATTCAATCAGTGAAAGAATATTCCTATATAGCAATAAATTCCATCTGTGAAAGAATATCCCTATTTAGCAATAAATTCCATCTGTGAAAGAGTATTCCTATATAGCAATAAATTCCATCTGGGTAAGAATATTCCTATATAGCAATAAATTCCATCTGTGAAAGAGTATTCCTATATAGCAATAAATTCCATCTGTGTAAGAATATTCCTATATAGCAATAAATTCCATCTGTGTAAGAGTATTCCTATACAGCAATAAATTCCATCTGTGTAAGAATATTCCTATATAGCAATAAATTCCATCTGTGAAAGAATATTCCTATTTAGCAATAAATTCCATCTGTGAAAGAATATTCCTATTTAGCAATAAATTCCATCTGTGAAAGAATATCCCTATTTAGCAATAAATTCCATCTGTGAAAGAGTATTCCTATATAGCTTAAATTCCATCTGGGTAAGAATATTCCTATATAGCAATAAATTCCATCTGTGAAAGAGTATTCCTATATAGCAATAAATTCCATCTGTGTAAGAATATTCCTATACAGCAATAAATTCCATCTGTGAAAGAGTATTCCTATACAGCAATAAATTCCATCTGTGTAAGAATATTCCTATATAACAATAAATTCCATCTGTGAAAGAATATTCCTATTTAGCAATAAATTCCATCTGTGAAAGAATATTCCTATTTAACAATAAATTCCATCTGTGAAAGAATATCCCTATTTAGCAATAAATTCCATCTGTGAAAGAGTATTCCTATATAACAATAAATTCCATCTGGGTAAGAATATTCCTATATAGCAATAAATTCCATCTGTGAAAGAGTATTCCTATATAGCAATAAATTCCATCTGTGTAAGAATATTCCTATATAGCAATAAATTCCATCTGTGAAAGAGTATTCCTATACAGCAATATATTCCATCTGTGTAAGAATATTCCTATATAGCAATAAATTCCATCTGTGAAAGAATATTCCTATTTAGCAATAAATTCCATCTGTGAAAGAATATTCCTATATAGCAATAAATTCCATCTGTGAAAGAATATTCCTATTTAGCAATAAATTTCATCTGTGAAAGAGAATTCCTACATAGCAATAAATTGAATCTGTGTAAGAGTATTCCTATATAGCAATAAATTCCATCTGTGAAAGAATATTCCTATACAGCAATAAATTCCATCTGTGTACGAATATTCCTATATAGCAATAAATTCCATCTGTGAAAGAATATTCCTATTTAGCAATAAATTCCATCTGTGAAAGAATATCTCTATTTAGCAATAAATTCCATCTGTGAAAGAGTATTCCTATATAGCAATAAATTCCATCTGGGTAAGAATATTCCTATATAGCAATAAATTCCATCTGTTAAAGAGTATTCCTATATAGCAATAAATTCCATCTGTGTAAGAATATTCCTATATAGCAATAAATTCCATCTGTGTAAGAGTATTCCTATACAGCAATAAATTCCATCTGTGTAAGAATATTCCTATATAGCAATAAATTCCATCTGTGAAAGAATATTCCTATTTAGCAATAAATTCCATCTGTGAAAGAATATTCCTATATAGCAATAAATTCCATCTGTGTAAGAGTATTCTATAAAGGAATAAAATTTCATCTGTGAAAGAATATTTCTACATAGTAATAAATTCCATCTGTGAAAAAATATTCCTATTTAGCAATAAATTCCATCTGTATCAGATTATTCCTACATAGCAATAAATTGAATCTGTGTAAGAGTATTCTATAAAGCAATAAAATTTCATCTGTGTAAGAATATTCCAATACAGCAATAAATTCCATCTGTGAAAGAGTATTCCAATATAACAATAAATTCCATCTGTGAAAGAATATTCCTATTTAGCAATAAATTCCATCTGTGTAAGAGTATTCTATAAAGCAATAAAATTTCATCTGTGTAAGAGTATTCCAATACAGCAATAAATTCCATCTGTGAAAGAGTATTCCTATATAGCAATAAATTCCATCTGTGAAAGAATATTCCTATTTAGCAAAAAATTCCATCTGTGTAAGAATATTCCTATACAGCAATAAATTTCATCTGTGTAAGAGTATTCCTATACAGCAATAAATTCCATCTGTGAAAGAATATTCCTATACAGCAATAAATTCCATCTGTGAAAGAGTATTCCTATACAGCAATAAATTCCATCTGTGTAAGAGTATTCCTATATAGCAATAAATTCCATCTGTGAAAGAGTATTCCTATATAGCAATAAATTCCATCTGTGTAAGAGGATTCCTATTTAGCAATAAATTCCATCTGTGTAAGAATATTCCTAACTCCACCAGTGAAATCCTTAGGGATTTATGATCTGCCTGTCCCAAGTCAGGGTAAAGGAGGAGGGTTGGGCGTGGGGTTAGCACCCCCACCCCGTAAAAAGAACGACGCTACAGAAACGTCAACAACAGAAGAAACAGAAAACTTTATCCTGGGAGAGGAAGGGTCTTCATCACGAAGAAGCATGACGCTGAGTGGTGAAAGCCGAAAGGATGCCACAAAGCCGACTACCCTTTTGTCTACCAGGAGAATCAACATCGGCACATGGAATGTTAGGACCATGTACGAGCCAGGAAAGACGGCGCAGGTAGCAGCCGAGATGAGGAGCAGCAACCTGGCCGTGTTAGGCATCAGCGAGACACGGTGGACCCAAGCTGGACAATCACGACTGATGACAGGAGAGCTGTTGCTGTACTCCGGGCATGAAGAGAGCGACGCACCCCACACGCAGGGAGTAGGCTTCATGCTGTCCAAGCAGGCACAGAGGGCACTGATTGGATGGGAGGCACACGGCCCCAGGATCATCACGGCATCCTTCCGAACTAAGAAGAGGAAGATCAAGATGAACGTCGTCCAGTGCTATGCCCCAACGAACGACAGTGAAGAGGAGGACAAAGACCAGTTTTACAGCAGACTGCAGAAGATCCTCGAGACCTATCCGGACAAGGACGTCACCATCCTCATGGGAGATGTCAACGCCAAGATTGGGTCTGACAACACTGGATACGAACCAGTCATGGGCACCCACGCCCTGGGAGAGATAAATGAGAATGGAGAGAGATTTGCAGACCTGTGTGCACTCAACAGCCTGGTCATTGGAGGCAGCATCTTTCCTCACAAGCGGATCCACAAGAATACATGGGTATCGCCAGACAGCGCGACAGAGAACCAGATCGACCACGTTTGCATTAGCAAGAAGTTCAGAAGATCCCTGCAGGACGTTAGAGTGAGAAGAGGAGCAGACGTGGCGTCCGACCATCACCTGGTGGTGGCCAAACTGAAGCTGAAACTGAAGAGATACCAGATGGAAGCGTCAGACAGAAGAGTCAAGTACAACGTCAGCCTTCTGAAAGACCCCAAGATAAGACAAGAGTTTGGTCTGACGCTGAAGAACAAGTTTGAAGTGCTTCAGGAACTTTTTCAAGAAGAAGAGGACAGTGTACCCAGCAGCTGGCAGATAGTGAAAGAAACACTGAGAGCATCATGTCAAGAAGTTGTGGGGCCAAAGAAACACCAGCAGAAAGAGTGGATCACAGCAGAGACCTTGACCAAGATCGAAGACAGGAAGAGGAAGAAGGCAGTAGTCTACAACAGTAGAACCAGAATAGCGAAGGCCAAGGCTCAAGAAGCTTATGCAGAAGCCCACAGAGTAGTGAAGAGAAACATCAAGAAGGACAAGAAAGAATACATAGATGGACTGGCAGCTGAGGCGGAGCAGGCAACGTACAGCGGTAACATGAAACAGCTGTACGGCATCACCAGACGACTCTCCGGGAATTTCAGCAAACCAGAAAGACCTGTCAAGGACATGCAGGGGAATACCATCAACAGTTTAGACCAGCAGATGAACAGATGGGCAGAGCATTTTGAGGATCTCCTGAACAGGCCAGCATCCGCGAACCCCCCAGACATCGAACCAGCTAACGTGGATCTCCCGATCAATTGCGAGAAACCGACCAGAGACGAGATCAGGAAGGCCATCACCCTGATAAAGAACGGGAAGGCGGCTGGACCCGACGACATCCCAGCAGAGGCGCTAAAGGCAGACCCGGATGCGTCAGTGGAGATGCTGTACCCACTCTTTGAGAGGATTTGGGAGGAAGAAGACGTACCGGCAGACTGGAAGGAAGGTTACCTGATCAAGCTTCCCAAGAAAGGCGATCTCAGCAACTGTAACAACTACAGGGGCATCACACTCCTATCTGTGCCAGTGAAGGTCTTCAACCGAGTCCTCTTGGAAAGGATGAAGGCAACCGTGGACGCACAGCTGCGAGATGAGCAAGCAGGCTTCCGGCAGAACAGATCCTGCACGGACCAGATTGCGACGCTCCGCATCATAGTCGAACAGTCCCTAGAGTGGAACTCCCCGTTGTACATCAACTTCATCGACTATGAGAAGGCGTTCGACAGCGTGGGTCGAGAAACCCTATGGAAACTCCTTCGGCACAACGGCATCCCAGCCAAGATGGTCAACCTAATCAGGAACTCCTACGGCGGCATGTCCTGCAGAGTTATCCATGGAGGGCAGCTCACAGACAGCTTCCAGGTGCGAACTGGAGTCCGACAAGGATGCTTGTTATCACCGTTTCTCTTCCTCCTTGCCATCGACTGGATTATGAAGACGTCCACCAGCGAGCGCAGGAACGGAATTCAGTGGACTTTGTGGAGCCAGCTAGACGACTTGGATTTTGCCGACGACCTTGCACTCCTTTCACACAGCAAACAGCAGATGCAAGAAAAGACAAACGTTGTGGCAGCCACGTCTTTACAAGTTGGCCTCAACATCCACGAGGACAAGACCAAGATCCTGAAGATCAACTCCACAAGTACTGAACCAGTCACCCTGAATGGAAGTCCCCTGGAAGAAGTGCAGTCCTTCACCTACCTGGGTAGCATAATTGACCAGCAGGGCGGTACAGACGCAGACGTCAAGGCAAGGATCGGCAAAGCAAGAGCCGCCTTCATCCAGCTCAAGAATATCTGGACCTCCAAAGAGCTGTCCTTGACCACCAAGATCCGACTGTTCAACTCCAACGTGAAGTCAATCTTACTGTATGGAGCAGAGACCTAAAGGACGACCAAGACCACCATCAGGAAAGTCCAGACCTTCATCAACAGCTGCCTCAGAAGGATTCTCCGGATCCGCTGGCCTGACACCATCAGCAATGCCAATCTTTGGGAAAGGACCTTCCAACTTCCTGCTGAAGAAGAAATCAGGAAGAAGAGATGGGGCTGGATAGTGCACACCCTACGAAAACCGCCAACCAGTATCACCAGGCAGGCGCTGAGGTGGAACCCACAAGGCAAGCGGAAGAGAGGCCATCAAAGAAACACCTGGCGACGCAACCTCCAGGCGGACACCACCAAGATGGGCTACACCTGGTACCAGCTAGAGAAAATGGCCCAGGACAGAGGACTCTGGAGATCTGTAGTTGGCGGCCCATACCCTGATAGGAGTGACGGGCAGTGAATGAATGAATGAAGAATATTCCTATTTAGCAATAAATTCCATCTGTGTAAGAGTATTCCTATACAGCAATAAATTCCATCTGTGAAAGAATATTCCTATATAGCAATAAATTCCATCTGTGAAAGAGTATTCCTATACAGCAATAAATTCCATCTGTGTAAGAGTATTCTATAAAGCAATAAAATTTCATCTGTGTAAGAATATTCCAATACAGCAATAAATTCCATCTGTGAAAGAGTATTCCTATATAGCAATAAATTCCATCTGTGAAAGAATATTCCTATTTAGCAATAAATTCCATCTGTGTAAGAATATTCCTATACAGCAATAAATTCCATCTGTGAAACAATATTCCTATACAGCAATAAATTCCATCTGTGAAAGAATATTCCTATACAGCAATAAATTCCATCTGTGAAAGAGTATTCCTATACAGCAATAAATTCCATCTGTGAAAGAGTATTCCTATATAGCAATAAATTCCATCTGTGAAAGAGTATTCCTATATAGCAATAAATTCCATCTGTGTAAGAGTATTCCTATATAGCAATAAATTCCATCTGTGAAAGAATATTCCTATATAGCAATAAATTCCATCTCTGAAAGAGTATTCCTATATAGCAATAAATTCCATCTGTGTAAGAGTATTCCTATACAGCAATAAATTCCATCTGTGAAAGAGTATTCCTATATAGCAATAAATTCCATCTGTGAAAGAGTATTCCTATATAGCAATAAATTCCATCTGTGTAAGAATATTCCTATATAGCACTAAATTCCATCTGTGTAAGAGTATTCCTAGATAGCAATAAATTCCATCTGTGAAAGAGTATTCCTATATAGCAATAAATTCCATCTGTGTAAGAATATTCCTATTTAGCAATAAATTCCATCTGTGTAAGAGTATTCCTATACAGCAATAAATTCCATCTGTGAAAGAATATTCCTATATAGCAATAAATTTCATCTGTGAAAGAATATTCCTATATAGCAATAAATTCCATCTGCGTAAGAGTATTCCTATACAGCAATAAATTTCATCTGTGTAAGAGTATTCCTATACAGCAATAAATTCCATCTGTGAAAGAATATTCCTATTTAGCAATAGATTCCATCTGTGAAAGAATATTCCTATTTAGCAATAAATTCCATCTGTGAAAGAATATTCCTATTTAGCAATAAATTCCATCTGTGTAAGAGTATTCCTATACAGCAATAAATTCCATCTGTGTAAGAGTATTCCTATACAGCAATAAATTCCATCTGTGAAAGAATATTCCTATTTAGCAATAAATTCCATCTGTGAAAGAGTATTCCTATACAGCAATAAATTCCATCTGTGTAAGAGTATTCCTATACAGCAATAAATTCCATCTGTGTAAGAATATTCCTATATAGCAATAAATTCCATCTGTGTAAGAGTATTCCTATACAGCAATAAATTCCATCTGTGAAAGAATATTCCTATATAGCAATAAATTGTAGCAAAGGTTTTTGTATCTTATATGTGGGCTCAGGACAACTAGAAGGTCAAGGTCACAAAGTTTGTTTTGCACTGATTGAAGGATGGTGATCATAAATTCATCCAGATGAGTAGGTGATAGTAAATGCTGCCATAATGGCAGGGGTAAAGATGGGTGGATTGGGAGGTAGGCTTGGTGATAGGTGGAATTGGAGAAAGGGATATTGATGGGTGGAATTGGAGAGAGAGATAGTGATGGGTGGAATGGGAGATAGGCTTGCTGATAGGTGGAATGGGAGATAGGCTTAGTGATAGGTGCAATGGGAGATAGGCATGGTGATGGGTGGAATGGGAGATAGGCTTGGTGATAGGTGGAATGGAAGATAGGCATGGTGATGGGTGGAATGGAAGATAGGCTTGGTGATAGGTGGAATGGGAGAAAGGGGTACTGATGGGCGGAATGGGAGATAGGCATGGTGATAGGTGGAATGGGAGAAAGGGATATTGATGGGTGGAATTGGAGAGGGAGATAGTGATGGGTGGAATGGAAGAAAGGGTTAGTGATGGGTGGAATTGGAGAGAGAGATAGTGATGGGTGGAATGGAAGAAAGGGTTAGTGATGGGTGGAATGGGAGATAGGCTTGGTGATAGGTGGAATGGAAGATAGGCATGGTGATGGGTGGAATGGAAGATAGGCTTGGTGATAGGTGGAATGGGAGAAAGGGGTCCTGATGGGCGGAATGGGAGATAGGCATGGTGATAGGTGGAATGGGAGAAAGGGATATTGATGGGTGGAATTGGAGAGAGAGATAGTGATGGGTGGAATGGAAGAAAGGGTTAGTGATGGGTGGAATTGGAGAGGGAGATAGTGATGGGTGGAATGGAAGAAAGGGTTAGTGATGGGTGGAATTGGAGAGAGAGATAGTGATGGGTGGAATGGAAGAAAGGGTTAGTGATGGGTGGAATGGGAGATAGGCATGGTGATAGGTGGAATGGGAGAAAGGGGTAGTGATGGGCGGAATGGGAGATAGGATTGGTGATAGGTGGAATTGGAGAAAGGGATATTGATGGGTGGAATTGGAGAGAGAGATAGTGATGGGTGGAATGGGAGATAGGCTTGCTGATAGGTGGAATGGGAGAGAGGGGTAGTGATGGGTGGAATGGAAGATAGGCTTGGGGGTGGTGATGGGTTGAATTGGAGTGATGGGTGGAATTTGAGAAAGTGGTGGTGGCTGGTGGAATGTGAGAGAGGGAAGGTGCTGAGAAAGAGAGAGAGAGAGAGAGAGAGAGAGAGAGAGAGAGAGAGAGAGAGAGAGAGAGAGAGAGAGAGAGAGAATTGGTGGAATGGGAGAAAGAGAGAGAGGTGTTTTATGTTTGGAGACAGAGAGTGTAGATATTTGTAATGGCTACATTTGTAGATTTGATGCATAGTGTTTTCCCCCACATCGGAAACTTTTGTGAATTAACAGTAATAGAAAAGAAAAAATATGCCCATATCCCATCACACTAAATCAATAGGTAATTATTATTTTTTTTTAATTTGTATTGTGCCTGAGCTTTCTACTATATCACTTAAAATTAGTATGAGTAAATAGAAGTCAACATCTTTAGTGTTGGTCACTGATCTTTAGTATTGGTCAATGTGACAGTATGTCTGTCTACCCAACAATGTGACAGTATGTCTGTCTACCCATCAATGTGACAGTATATCTGTCTACCCATCAATGTGACAGTATATCTGTCTATCCATCAATGTGACAATATGTCTGTCTACCCATCAATGTGACAATATGATTGTCTACCCATCAATGTGACAATATGACTGTCTACCCATCAATGTGACAGTATATCTGTGTACCCATCAATGTGACAGTATATATGTATATCCATCAATGTGACAGTATGTCTGTCTACCCATCAATGTGACAGTATGACTGTCTACCCATCAATGTGACAGTATATCTGTGTACCCATCAATGTGACAGTATATATTTCTACCCATCAATGTGACAGTATGTCTGTCTACCCATCAATGTGACAGTATGACTGTCTACCCATCAATGTGACAGTATATATGTCTACCCATCAATGTGACAGTATGTCTGTCTACCCATCAATGTGACAGTATGACTGTCTACCCATCAATGTGACTGTATATCTGTGTACCCATCAATGTGACAGTATATATTTCTACCTATCAATGTGACAGTATGTCTGTCTACCCATCAATGTGACAGAATGACTGTCTACCCATCAATGTGACAGTATGACTGTCTACCCATCTTACTCTCCTTACTATTTCCTATTCGAGACCTAAAACTCAAGCGAAATTAAATCTGAAACACTTGAACACATTAAAAAACTGACTGGTTCTGGTAAACCATATATTGATGAAATCTTTGGACTGCAAAATAAATATTCCATTAATTCCAAATGAGCTCAGCCATCTAAATGTCAGACAGGGATCAACTTAATGCCAGACACAAAGTCAACAAGATGCCAGACATGAGTCAACAAAATGCCAGGCAGTAGTCAACTAGATGCCAGACAGGAGTCAACAAAATGCAAGACATGAATAAACTAAATGCCAGACAGGAGTCAACAAAATGCCAGACACAAGTCAACAAAATGCCAGACATGAGTCAACTAGATGCCAGACAGGAGTCAAACATATGCCAGACAGGAGTCAACTAAATGCCAGACACAAGTCAACTAATGCCAGACATGTATAAAAAATGCCAGACAGGAGTCAACTAAATGCCAGACAGGAGTTTTCATTGCTTTAGATGAGGCCTTTGTTAGTAGTTTATCAAATAATGTTTTGTTCAGTGCACTTCTCAAAGCACTACATTGGAGCTTTGGAGTATGTAGCTGTTATTTGTCTAAGTGATCTGAACTCAC